>OY757309.1:140541084-141141084 GCA_963583905.1 Stenurella melanura
ATTACAATTGCTCTGTGCTAGTCTGTACAATTTATATAGACATGTTTTCAGGCAGATAAGTAAATAGTTCAGCTAAGATCATAAATCAGACTAATTGTGAATCAAACGGACCCTTCGAGAGCCTAACTGCGACGTCAGTGTTTTTGATGTTGGTTGACTTGAATAAGTGTGGAGGAAATATAACATAAACTGTGCGACTATTAAAAATCACCAATAAGCATATTGTAACTTATTGAAGTGTACATAATATATTTACCTATAGATAATGGAAAAAAATATATAAAATATATTAGTACTATATTAATTTAAGGGTGTGTATATTAACGGCTTTGAAGCGCAAGAACCAGCTTTAAATTCGAGAAGACAATACTTTGCAAATTAATTTCTAATTAAAATAAGGGGTCTTAATACAACCGTATTAACTAGAAGCATTTGTAAGCTTACAACAGAATGCCTAACTAACAGGTTTTGGGCATTAAAAAATAATCCACCTTTTGTAGATGCTTTTTTAGAAACAAATAATTATATTGATTATTTAAACATCACGTCTAAATATCCAATATTCACGAATGAATATGACACTGTTATTTTCCTTAGGTATGGTGATCATCTCATAGAGAATATAAATATTATGAAATCCATACTGAGCTCTTATAACAGTGAAATGATATTATACACATACGGATCAAAAAATGAAATGGGAACTGGTTGTGCTATTTACATATCAAACACCAATCAGTTTTCTTATAATTGTATTGAAACATATTCTTTATAGGATTTTGCAAACAGCAGAAAAAAAAAACTGTCTATAACTAAAAGAAAAACTCTGCTATTTTGTGTTTTTTTAAAACCGCTAACGTGAATATTTAGTCTTCGCAACTAAATCGTCATATAAGCTAAAAATTGTCCTTAGATGCTATAGTATGTTCTGTACCATTTTTGTGAAACATGGGTAGATACGCCATGTTGTTTTCTGATTAGCAAGAGTCTTTTACATCTTGGGGCGTTCGTCATGTTGGATTTAGGATGACGTCACATAATTTATTGTATTCTACACGTGTACAAAATTTTAAAGCTCAATTAGAAGCAGTCTAAATGTTGATTACAACATTTGTTTACATTGTTACAAGTGAAGCTAAATAAAAGCTTTTAAAATACTTACATGTTTGAAAATATACAAAAAAATACTATTTAATTACTACTTTTATTTTATTTATTTCATACTGACCTTTGTTTTCTGACAGGAAATCCTCGTAGTTAATTAAAGGGCAATAGAGGGCAAAATTATTGGGAAAGTATTAATGGAAACTACATTTGCCTTTTGCAATACCCTTCTGTCTAATTACAAAAAAAATGATTTAGTTCTAGAAATTCTTCGGAAAATATATTTGTTCTATAAGTATCTCCATAGATATAAATATGATTTATATATAAGATGGATGCCATGATGTTATTTATATTCAAGCATACTTGTATAGAGGCCATTTTCGACTTAAATAAAAATAGTTCAAAAATTTAAATTGTTGTGATATAAACATTTTGGCAACAATCTATAATTTTATTACGAAATATATTATCTTCGAAACACAATTGGTGCGATACCACAAAAAGATCTAATACAAAACTTTTATTTTCATTGTATATTTTTAACTTTGATAAATATTCGTTATCTTTGAAGCGCACAAAATTTCAATGTAGGTATTTATACCACAAATTTCACAGAAAAATTTCCTTCGCAGCCGAAAATAGCTTTGCTGTTGGCGAAACGAAGTCTTAATCTGTTAACATTTATCTTATTTTCACTAAACATGTTGTTAGTTATGCCGCCATATCGCATAGAATCTATATACCTTTGTAATATCTTAAAACTATTTTGAGAATTATTATTGTCTGTAAGAACACTTAAATAATAAATAACTTATGTTGTTGTTGCTGTACATAACAAAAAAGTATCAGTGGAAATAATAACGAAATGCTTATAAAAATGTTTTGTCTTATCTCGAATAATTTTATAATTATCGACTACTAAGTTTTTTAATCCTATGGAAACATTTATACAATTATTTTACACATCTGTGAAAGCCATAATAAAATAAATTAAAGAACTACATTATTTTGTGTCCATTTTGCGTCTATAAACATTTTGAAAATGTTTATATCAACAATCTTGTTTTATAAAAAATGTCCTGTAAACATTCTTTCAGCTTCTACAAATTGCCAGCTGGGTATGGCTATGGGATCCTATCTTGGGCGTGCCTAATACGCTCTTGGCCGGTTTTTAAAATTATACTTCAGTAAGTATAAAGAATAGTACAATAAGAACGCTGAGGAAATTTTAGGACAAAAAGGTTCCAAAGACTTTTTTCGTAAGTGCCAAGATTTTTGAGCAAATAATAAACATGCATTGTAAGTTCAGCACGGGGTAATAGCAGATGGACGCAGCAGTATATTAAGCCATTGCATTGGCTTGTGAAATTGCGCGCTCTCAAAGACAAAATAAAATAATTTATTTTTTATTCAATTAAAACAAAATAATAAGCCCCAAGATATCAGAGTTTAAGTAATTGATTGCTGAAAAAGAATCATACGGGATGTTCCATTTGAAAAAATATATTTGACAATTTCAATATTTACAAATTTGAATTATCGAGGAGAACACCCTGCAGAATAAGGTTCGATTATCAAATAGATAATCAAAATGGAATGATGGTCAAAATTATAAAAACGCGCTATTTACATATTTTACTCTTGTTCCGTGCAATTGCATTTTAACCTCCCCACAATAAAATTGTGGGAGGTTACTAAAATTGGTCCAAAATCGAAAATTGAGATAACATCAAATCTTTACGTTTTGAGGTCCCAGGAATCCAAAAAAGTGGTTTTTGGAAAATGTCTGTGTGTGTGTATGTGTGTGTGTGTGTGTGTGTGTTAGCACGATAGCGGCGAAACTACTGGACGGATTTGGATGAAACTTTGCATGAGGGTTTCTTTAGTGCTCTAGAAGATCTGAAAAGGTTTTGGTTGAGATCGGATTACGTTTAGTGCCATTTTGGAACAACAACTTGTTTATTTTATTATTACTTACAATTTGTAATCTAACCATTGGAAAGCAGTTAAAATTCCGATTTCAACGATATATCACACTTGCACTTTTTTTTTAAATACCTACAGTTTTTTATACAAATTATTGTATAGAGAACAAACAAAATTCAATGTCTATATAATAGCAACATATGTAAAATTATGTCACAAGTAGTCAGTGGCCTAGTGGGCTAAAGCGTCGACTTACAAATCAAAAGATCGACGGTTCGATCCCAACAGTGCTGTTTTTTTTTCTTTCTTTTTTCATTATAAACTTTATTAATAATAATTGCGGAAAATGTTACATGATTAAATATCATCATATATTAGGTGTTTGTAATTATTCAGAGTTTGAGGATTGGTCACTAGTTTTAAATGAAATATAAATAATTCTATTGCTGTTTTGGCGGTGAACACATAGGACGTCGTAAATTAGATAAATATAGGTGGGTCATATTACAATAATATATTTGATTTAATGACATGTCATGTCGGCTGATTTGAATTGACTATCAGAGCTCGCGGCATTTGCTACTACTACGAATCAAATTACAGTTAAAAAGTAGCAGACTGCTTAGTAACCCATCACTAATTTCAACCACCGGGTGGGGAGGTTCCAGCCGCTTCCAGTAGCTGCCGATTTTTTTTATCGAAAAACGTGGAATAATGTGTTAACGCCGCAGAACAAGTTCACAAAAGGTATATGCCTTCATAGGGAATTAACCAAATACTTGTAAATAATAAAGAAATGAGGGATGTTCTTTTTAAAAATTTTAAGTATTAGCTTGCCACCAAAATGTGACATATACCGTAGGTTTAAAAATAATTTTAGATTATGCCGCTCTTGATCTACAATTTTTATCTTGGCCATTTTTCGTAATTCAGACAGATGAGGAGGTATTGATCGTCCACTCAACTTGTATACTATGTTTTATTATAATTTTGAAGCAACAGTTTAGGGTTTTTAGTTATGGAAAGTATTGTAAACTAATATCTTCGAGATTTATTTGGGTTTTCACATTTCGGACTATGTGGATTACGAAAACTGAGGTCTTCATCGCTCTGTTTCTGTGTCTGTCTATCGCAATTGTGTTGGCTTATTGCTGACACAGTTGCCAAGGAAGAAACCGGCTATGTGTTCTTAATCTTAGTGAATCATGTAAAAGTTGAAAGTAAATCGGGTCATACTAGAGCCAAATAATAATTAAATACACTGCAGTGAATTTGTGGTAGGTACCTGATGAAACATCTTCAAAATAATTCTTAATTATAAATTAAACACTGCCTTTAGATGAATCAAACAATATGTTATAAATACTCGACATATGTTTCAGCTCATTAGGCATTTATCAAGAGTATTAAATAGATTAAAGCTTAAATACATTTAGGTATAAATTAGAATAACCACATCGGAAACTTTAGTATTCACTTTGTAATACTCTTGATAAAGGCCTAACAAGCTGAAACATACGTAGAGTATTTATAAAATATGACTTGATTTATTTAAAAGCAGTGTTTAATTTATAATTAACGATGATTAAATAGGTCCACGCAGTCGGCCACGTCCAACTGCAACTTCCACTCGTTAATGCTTAAAATCTGTTAAATGATTTAGATATTGATACTTCATTTAAATTGGATATAAACGCTAAACTGATAACTATTTCTGTTTCTATCCATATATCTTCTGTAATTTGTAGACGTATTTGTATATAAACAAGAAGAGTATAGTGCCTTAAGCTGAAGTCTGTCAACATAGTGTGTATTAAGAGTAGTTTGTAAACTAACCAAATAGATACATCATGACATTCATTCTTTTCGGGTATTAGCAATCCGTTTTTGTTATATGACACTGTTAATTTAGACAGCTTTCTTGGCTCGTCTCCCAAAGGTATTGATTTCAGAGTTGAGTGAGGAAAATAATTCTTTGCTTGCGACGATGTTGATAAAAAGCCACTTTTAAAACGCTTGCAGCTTATTACACTTCTTTTAAACAACAATAAGGTACGTAACTTAAAGTACGTATCAGAAACATAAAACTAAAATGTTATAAATTCAGCGTGCAACTGAGTATGATATGTAATAATTTCACAAAAGTATCCAATGGTCTTTAGTGTAGTCTTTCATAGTATGTTTGGACAATTAAAACTATTTTAAATGCAAAATGTATAAAAAAGTACAATAATAACCACAGCACGAGATATTATGAAAGTACTACACTGGTGGGACATATTAATTTCCCCATCATACTTGATTCGCCCTCGTGAGAATTAAAATTCAACAACTTCCAAGCCAGAGCAATCGACAGTGATTTACACAATTATGTTTTTTCTATACTTAGATGCCCACAAAAACAGAACATCTGTAAAAAAAATTAGCGCCAATTACACTCTGTTCAAAATAATATCTTTCCTCTCTACAAAAGCATAAAATAAGAAAATGTGATCTTTCCAAAAATATTTGAAATCAATTAAAATCGCTAAGTCCCATATCTCTTTATAAAAACAAATTTTATGATAATTACTTCCACATCCACGTAGTGGATTGGAAGTATAGTAATCGTAAAAAAAAAATTCAAATTTTTACCTGTTACTCAGGTTCCAATCTAGAAAGGCAAATAAAACATTAAAAATGATAATAAACTTACGAAAGCGCAAAACTTGAGGTTAAGTTAATCATATGGTGCTACTTCTTTATTAAAGAGGCCACAGAACGAACAGGCCCCCGAGTTGGAGGTGTCGAGTCCTACGGCGGTCCCAGTGTGACGGGGGAAATGGAGCCCAGCAAAGCCCTATGGAGGCCATGGCGAAGTCTTACGACGGCCACGATGGAGCCCTACGGGGGGGGCCAATCAGGGGGAAGTTGGGCCCAGCAAAGCCCTATATGGGCCGCAATGGAGCCCTACGGGGGCCAATTATGGGGGCAAATTGGTTCCCAGCGAAGCCCTATGAGGGCCACGACGGAGTTCTACGGGTCTGTCCAAAGTGCCGCAATACTTACTGTGTATCTTTTGGATCCGATCATTACCGGCGAAAGACGAAATTAATGGGATAAATCGCATCTATATATTTTAATAGGGTGCTTTCACATTTTTTAAAATGTCGAAATATAGAAAGTAGTTAAGGCATATAATATGCTGATATAATTTTTGTTTGTAAAATACAGTCTCTAAATAATTTTAAAACGAATTTAAATTCAAATGAAATATGTTCCCGCCAAAAACGCCGAACCGCGTATCGTCGGTTGCCTATTCCAATTATGACGTGGCACCTCATATCAATAAAACGTCTTGTTTTTGTTTTGTTCACAGTTTTCAGCCTTATTTTATTATTTCTGTTATTGTAATTATCTTTATTTTATTGGTTATTATTATCTCGCATAATAGAACACGCTGTGACATGTATAGATCACAAAATAAGTGGTGTTTTGTACCAGGATGCAAGAATACCTCAATTAGTGCTCCAAACAAGCTCTTTTTAACTGTTCCCAGGATTATTCATGTAAAGTTTTATGGTTCAAAGCTGCTAGACGTGATGTTCCCAAAACAAAATCAATGTTCTTTTGTTGCGAGGATCATTTTAATGAAAGTACGTACGAACAAAAAACAATATAAAGAGTAGGTTATAACCTCAAAACTTAACTGCAAATTCTTATTTACAAATATAATTGAGTTTTAAGAAATCAATTATTGCATTATAGGTACCTACTTACTAACATTATGGTATTTTTAAAAATGAATTATTATTTGTTTGCTTATAATTGTATTGAAACATTCTTTATAGGATTTTGCAAACAGCAGAAAAAATAACTATCTATAACTAAAAGAAAAACTTTGTGTAGAAATATTAATGAAATCTTTGCATTCTTTCGATAACCTGAATTCTGGTTATGCTAGCAAATTAAAATCCTAAAATGAATTTGTCTAATTTCTTATTTGACAATTCTCATTCTAACACTAGCATCCACAATGTCAAATATAATCATTTCACACTTATTCATAGAAATTGTCTTGGTTTTGCATGAAACATCTTTATGAATGGCTTTATGTCTTTCTGATGAGCTCCAGAATAAGGGCGAAAAACGTTTCAAAGGCTAAGCATTTCCAGGAAACAGAATGATAGATTTCATGAAAATGTAATCCATTGGAATGAACAATTTTTTAAGACAAGGTAGATAAATAAATTCATTTTAGGTCTTTGTTCTCATTTTTAACTGAATCTTCATAATCGTAGGGGGTTATGTGGATACTAGTTTAATCTGCATGGCCGTAGGGGACTGTGTGGATGCTAGTGTTAGAATGAGAATTGTCAAATAAGAAATTAGACAAATTCATTTTAGGATTTTAATTTGCTAGCATAACCAGAATTCAGGTTATCGAAAGAATGCAAAGATTTCATTAATATTTCTACACAAAGTTTTTCTTTTAGTTATAGATAGTTATTTTTTCTGCTGTTTGCAAAATCCTATAAAGAATGTTTCAATAACATTATGGTAGTTGAGTGTTTAAAGATTGAATTAAAGTATAGAAAAGAAAAACATTTCTGTAGTTACTTGTACATTATAATATATTTTAAACATATTTTGTATAGGTTAGGTTAGGTTGGATAAGTGAAATGCTAGGTATTTATCTAATTTAAACCAATACAGACAGATCTATATTATTAAGGAGAGAGTGATCAATAATGAATTTAGTTATTTTTACTTACGCTGCTGCTTTTACTCCTTTGAACTCGGCCGAATTAAAGCGTTCGTCGTTTTTTATAAATTCGGTAACCATAAAGATATGTACACATGGTAAATTGTTTGTTGACGCCTTAAAGAATCCTCCTGAAGCCATTTTTAACTATAACACGCAGTATAAATTATTTAAATCCACAAAATCACTGATAAAACAACTGCACAACTAAACAGCATGTACAAAATGTAAGCAATTCGCCATTGATATGAGGAGCTACGTCACAACCAATGAACCAATAGGATGGCGTTTTAGAGATTCATAAATAATTTGAATTTTCACTGAATTTGTTTATTAAATATTAAACCAAATAGCAATATATAGATAGTATAAACTTATTTAAGCTTTCATATATATATACAAATTAGCACACATTAATGTGCAGTTTGTAGGAAATTTCTATACACTGAAAACACCCTATTGTTAGAAACATATAATCCTGTGTTTTTATGCGCAAGGGGCGTGGCTACGCATTGCTATGCACGTATCTTCGTTAATACGTAATTAATATCCTTGATACTGGTCTCAATCGATAGAGATTTATCGATTTATAATTGCAACTGAACAAATTCTTAGTTAAATCCTTATAATTATTGAGAAATTTCAATTCAAAATTTAGGTGGTGATATTTCTCTTGTAAAGTTACACGGGTGCTCGCTTATTATTTATGTGAGCGAAGCTGTTTCAGTGAACGTGTCTCTTGATGCCATTTTTAATTAATCTTTTTTATTATTCGAATATATTACGAAAATCTTCACTAGTAAGTTGTCATATTTGGGATCGTTATTGTATCAAAGATATTGTTAAGGGATTAGACGAGATTAGAAGATCCGTAATAGTATCTGTAGATTGATTAAGGAATCGTTCGGATTCTCAGCCCTTTCACGCCACGACTTAAAAGGTGCTTTATAAATTATCCTTTTTACAAGCTTGTAGTGTTCCTGGAAGCTAATGTTCATATATCCTCTTGGCGTTACTTCCGCTATTTCTAGGTATTTTACCCTAATGTGGTTTAACATCTTGTATTCGCAAAGTACATGTTCCGCAGTCTCTGTTTTCTGGGTTTTCGAAGCTTTGTCGCATTTCTTGTCGAGTATGTTTAATGAATTTTCTTGCTTGTCTTTGGCTTAACGTATTCCTCAAGTAGTACTTACTGTATTTTATTTTCCATTTAAAGATCTCCTCTATTATATATCCCTTAGTGAAACCAAAAAATAATTCGGTTCTAAAAAATTAGGCTTCAGCACCGTAATGGCGACAGCTAATTAATTGCTCCTTGTGCCCTAGCATTCACATCATTGTATTGTGCCAGTTGCTTCAGAGATTATTTCTATTCCCAGATAATTTCAAATTCAAAGCTAAGACTTGAGTAACTTTAACGCTATCTATCTAAAAGTATATAGATCTCTGGCCTTCGAATGTCTATTTATGCAGTTCTTTGTGGAAAGAAAATGTTTATTTTAGGAGGTCTTACATGTCGTGAGTATACAAGGAGCCGAAAGGTCCGAGTAATAAGGGAATGAGACAAAATAAGATGTTAGCGTATCTATTATGTATGACGCGTATTATGTTACAATAAAGTAACTAAATCGTGAACAACATCATAAATCTAAATATCGTTTTTGAGCAACTCCAGGTCCAGAGCTCATACTATTGTACTCACGAAAGCAATTATCAGTTTTTACACATTCTTTAGTATTAACGAAAATTTGTATCAATTTGTAGGATTTTCTTACAAAAATTTAAAAAAAATCGGTGTAAAGGTATTTACACAGAATTTCCCTATTTATTTGTGCATGGCGGTCACTCTAAAAAATTATTAATTACCAAATGACATTGAGAATAATAGTCGGAATATAGTTATCACTATTATTACAAAGAAAACCTGATAACTTTTGGTCAAAAAAATATAGAGTGGTCATCCGACAACAAAAATTCAATACTAAATAGCAGGTGCCAAATATGAAAAGCTTGTGCAAATACCTTTACAAATTTCCATCATGGTTGAATTATTTCTTGGAATGATCACCCTGTACATTTTTCAATAAAACTAGAATAGGTGCTTATACCAAATATTATTGCGATCTGTCACATTTTCAGTTCCACATTCATGTATTGGAGTAGAAGTATATAGTGAATAAATTTTTTATTTTTTTTTAATAGGTTTGAAATGAAACATAGAAATTTTAAATTTGAGCAAACAATTTTTTTTTCATGTAATCTACTAGTAAAACAATTTTTCATCATCTGTTCTATAGTAGTGGTAAAAATATTTTCTCGAAATAGGTTTAGAATGTCATGAAACGTGGAAATATTAAATTTCAGCAAAAACATTTTTTTTCCGTCATCTATTTAGTATTTTGTAGTGGGCAAGAATTTGCAAATTTTTAATTTTTTTTTATTTTCAAAAATTTTTGGAATAGGCTTAGAATGTCATGAAACGTAGACATTTGAAATATATAAGTAGTGGTAAAAAAGGATTAGATTTTTTTCAAAAGGTTTTTATTAATAGGTTTAGAATGCCATGAAACACGAAAATTTTAAAAAGCAATACAAGTTTTTACATCTATTCTAGTGGGTAAAAATGCTGGTAAGAATTTTTTTTTTCTGAAACAGGCTTAGAATGTCAGATACGTGAAAATTTTGAATTTGAGCAAAAAAAAAATTTACATCTATTCTATAGTAGTGGTAAAAAAGATTACAAAATTTTTCAAAAAAATGTTCAAAATGTTTTTTTCTGAAATAGGTTTGGAATGTCATGAATCGTGGAAATTTTTAATTTGAGCGAAAAATATTTTTTTCATTATTTAATCCCTTTGGACGGTCCACCCTGTATATTTTTCAGTGAAAGTTCAACCATTTCTTCGCCGACAGACCTACCAAATTTGACTGTTCTCCGTGAAGTAGTTTTTTAGTTAATGCACCAACAGACAGACAGACAGACTGACTGACGGAATTGAAAAACCTATATTTTCGTAATTTACATGATCTGAAAATCGGAAAAAATCTCGGAGAGCGATTTTCCCTTCGGAATCCGAGAGAAGTAATTAATTCTAATGACTATAGCTCGACTACAAAAATATCAATGACAGAAATGTGGAGAACAGAAATAGTCACCACTACCGAAAACGTGTCTCCCTTTATTTATAACTAATAAAAATTAGCACTCTTAGAAGTTTTACAAATACTGCAAGTAATATTTTATTGCTTAATAAAAAAGCAGTGTAAAATCTTTATTATTAAGCATTTGTATATACACATTTTGCGATACATATTTAACATAGATACATAATAGATTGTCCTTAATATTGAGGATAATGGAAATTAACGAAAGATTATAACGTCGTGTATTATGGATGGATCGGAGGTCGGCCTTGTAGGTTGGTGAACATTCTACCACTCAATATAACTCGGCACCTGTCCCATATAGATGCGCTTTCATTTCCTTGGTCGATAGCGAATTGTGCTTATATTATGTAACGTGTCATATATACCACCAGCAGCTGTCAAGCCTGCTTAATAAAATATTCTGTAGAAAGCCAATCTAACGCTGTTTCGTATCGTGACCGTACTATACGTCAAAGGTTAAGACTTTATATAGTTATTAGTAAATACATAAATAAATTAATTTGTTGGATATATAATATAAAAACAAGCTAACCATTATACTCTTCGCAGTTTTTTTTGTAAATGTTATAGTTTATAATAGTAGTTTTAAACATTTTTTATTTAATTTTACAAATTTTACAAAACATAAAAAATGAAATTTAAATATTTAATAACTTTTTTGTTTACTGACCAATTTTGTTAAAAAGAATATTGTTCTTCCTCTAGCTAACACTAACTTACCGTCCAAATTTCAATCATTTTTCATTTATAAGTTATCTTGCTCACAATCAACGTGACGGACGAACAGACGGACGGACTGGCAGACAGACAGAAGGACGGACATGTTGAAAGTTGTTCAGATTTCGATCACCAACACAGTGATATGAACATGTTTCCTATACGAGCGATATTACCTGCTTTAGAAATGTACCAATCTAATGCAATCTAATATTCTTCGTCAGAGGCGCGTTTAAAAAGCGATGAAAAAATTTTATTTCTTTGTTATGCCGTTATTTATTTTCGTTTTTCCGATAGCACTAATCATAATTACAACTATCATGAAATACATTTCTTCCCTTTTCCATATCATCCTCATCAGATCTCAATTGTAACAAAAATAACAAAATAAGAATGGTTCATTTGAGTATGTGTTCACGAACATTTGTCGTTTATTTACATTTTATATCATTTGAATTTGAAATCATTTTATAGTTCTTCCTTTCGATTTCAATTTTTTTCATATTTCAATGTAGAAGTCTATAGGAATTTATTGTTTGTGTTTATCGTGTTTGAATATTCTTGAATATTCATTTTTTTTAATCTTCACTGCATATTCACTGCATCTCACTGAAAAAAATATGTTCGTAATATTAATGAATCGATTCCGAGCTATCTCCAGATAAATTGCATCAATTTTTGATATATGCCGGCTTAAGTCGCCTGCTGAAATGTATAAAGAACCCCGCAGTTTTTTTATAGTAAAAATATGTTTCAGTCGATAGTTCTGAAACTTGGGGAAAATGTTGTCCTGGGCCCCCTGATTAAAATTCATTTTGACCACCAGTTCGACCGAATTCGATTTTTTTATATAGAGACGATTGAAACTGTGAACATCTGCAAAGGTCTGCTTAAATGTTCCATAAAAATTCTGAAAATATTCATACTCATTTTTTGGAGAAAGACAAACATCTTTTGTTTCTTGGTGTTTTAAAATGCTTCCTTCTTCCGGAAAAAATAACAAAGAGAAAAAAATATTTTTTTGCAATTTTTTTACGGGAAAAGGGAGCACTTTGAAGAAAAAGTTGAAGGGGCATAAGCTGATTATTTTTACCTAAAGAACGTGCCTGAATATCTTGGGATCTTTCTGAAGTAGAAAAAAATGAAATTTTAGGGAAATTCTTGGTAGAAATTAGTTTTGTCTAAGAAATTCTGAAAACCGGTAGACGTGTTCTTTGAACAAAAATAAGCATCTTTTGTCTCTTGGTTTTTATCTTCAAAGTGCTTCCTTTTCCCGTAAAAAAATTTAAAAAAATATTTTTGTTTGTTTGTTATTTTTTTTCGGGAGAAGGAAGCACTTTGAAAAAAAATGCCAAGAGCCAAAAGATGCTTATTTTTCTTCAAGAAATGAACATGAATATTTTCAGAATTTTTATGGAACATTTACGCAGACCTTCGAAGATGTTCACAGTTTCAGTCGCCTCTAGATAAAAAAATCGAATTCGGTCGGACTGGTGGTCAGAGAGAATTTTAATCAGGGGGTCCAGGAGAATATTTTCCCCAAGTTTCAGAACAGCCGACTGAAACCTATTCTTACTGTAAAAAACTGCGGAGTTCTTTATTCTCAACGTATTGCAGGCGACATTTTTTAATGTTGAAATCGTTTTGTGTATTTACTTGACCATTCCGATCAGTAATCCCTCATGTAAATGCACTTTCTCGGCGCTAAAAACAATTAATAACTACCTACGAAGTACTTCGGGGCAACAGCGACTTCAAAATTTGTCTCTTCTGTATACTGTATCAGAGGAAACACAAAACTGTGATATCAAACGTCCAAATTGACAAGTTTGCTAACATATAAAGCCGGAAAAAAATAATATGATAATATGTATTTGTAAAAATACACTTGCCTTAAAATCTTTAGATCTAATATTTTTTTAATCGAAGGGCCCTCAAATCTCACAGCGCCTAGGGGCCCAATTTATCTAAACGCGCCCCTGCTCTTCGTTTTGTATTTGCAAAGAGTATAGGCTCAAAGTTTGATTATGTGGAATGAGACGAACTCTAGGCCATACTGCTGAAGATGGGAACACCTAGAACATTGAGTCTTCATTATCAACCGAGTATTTAGAAATAACATATAAAAAGATAGATATAAGATAAAAAGAATACAATTAAGTTCAATTTTACACTCTTGAGAAAGTTGCGTTACATGAAAGAAATACTGTTCAGAGTAGTATATAAATCGTAAAATGTATGTTCTTCATTTTACTTGATTGAAAGCAAGCCACCGCTAATTTGCTCTTATACATTGAATGTTGGCATGGAGTTTCCTTCTAAGATCATAAAGCTTTTAAATGGCGTGATCTGAAAAATCACGGTCCTAATGACTTATAGAATTTTAAAATCTGTTCTTGCTGTCAAACTTGCGAACAGTCATTAGGGGTACATTCAAAATTTAAAGTTTGACCAGTCGCTGTCTGAAAGCTGATATTTCGTTGATGGCTTCATTTCTTTAACGTGCTTCAAGTTTTCAGAAATTGATTCATTTATTCCCCTGTCTAAAGAATCTCGCTTTAAACTAATTTTTGTTGTTTTCTAGAGGCACTTCAACTTTAGAAGCCTTTAAACTTTTAAAGGTTATGACCGATGCATTTCTTTCGATAATTTTTGTGACAAATCTGTACGATTCTATATTGATATCAGCGCCTTTTACATAGGTCCTATGTAAGGAAAGGTTTTAATTTAGTAACAAAATATGCTGGTGTAATGAGCCATCATATTTACATCAGTACATTAGCAATTTTATAATTACCAAAAAGGTCAAATATAAAATTTCCCGTGGCAATATGTTTTCCTTAAAACTTGACATATTCTATGGAAAGAACTCCAACTAGGGATACGAAGTATCTTTATAGGTTCCATCGAATAAAACTCAATAACATCTCGAAATTTTGACATCTTTACAAATTTTTTGTAAAATACAGAAAAATAAATATTTCATACAAAACAAGGTAACTGACATTAATCATTCACAGTAGTATGGGAGCCCATCGACAAAAGTGGCTTCTGGCACCGCAGTTGCCGCTGCTTGGTGAAGGTATTGTAGGCATCTGTAGCTACCATTTCACTCTGACGGTAGGTCACGTGACCTCGCTCTCTCCGAGAGAGAGGCAAAAAACAAAGGACCGCTCATATATAGCCAAAAAATTCTGACAAATTCATTTTTGGGCAAAAATAAGCATCTGCTGTCTCTTGGTGTTTTGTTCCAACGTACTTCCTTCTCCCGGAAAAAAATAACAAACAAAAAATTAATTTTTACTTTGAAGAAAAAGTCTAAGAGGCAAAAGTTGTTATCTTAAAAATTCAGGCAGGCGTGTTCTTTGGACAAAAGTAAGCAACTTTTGGCTCTTGGAAGTTTTTCTCTAGAACGCTTCAGTCACCCTAAACTAATTAATAAAGGTCTATCAATTCTTCTTTTTAAATTATTTTCTTCCGGGAGAAGGAACTACTTTGGAAATAAACACCAAGAGACAAAAACTGCTTCGTTTTTCCCGTAAAATGTGCTTGAATTTTTTTAGAAATTTTTAGCGGCCGTTTGTTGCTTGCCTCTTGCGCAGTCACGTCGCTCATGGGCTGCAATGGTGACACGTCTCAAAAAATACGATTTATTGAGTAAGTACAGGTCGAAATGTGAAAAATCATAATCTTTACAGCAGCAACACTGACTTAATTTAATACTGGATCGCTATGTGGCAGAAGAGTTAGTATGGCATTTGTACTTGGTCATTAATATTGGCTGCAATGTCGACATTTCTCAGATAGTATGAGTCTGAGGAAGTAACACTAAAAAAGCTTATGTTAAGCCTATTCCAGAAGTTAAACAGAAATTTGTCGGTCTACAAAATCTAATCGCCATCAATGCGATACCAAATTTTTACAATAATCATAAACTTCAATCTAAATCATAATGGTTGTACTTTTAAACTCATAGAAACTATTTTGTTGTTTTCTCTCAGTATTTTGTATAATTTCTCTAATGTTGAATATTCTATATTTTTATTCTTAAAAATTAAAAATATTATTAAACCTAGGTACTTAGTTATTAAGAACACACTCTTCGCTATTCAAAACTTATCGTTTATTTGAAGTTCTTATTTTATATATTCCACAAAATTTAATTTGTTACTTGTAAGTTTTGGTATTATCATGAGCCTTAAAATTCCTAGTTAGTCCAACATGATACAAATAAACATTGCTACACTAGTGGCTTAACTCAAAAAATGTGTCATAAATGTCGTATGGAGGGTAGGGTGGAGTGAAAAATATATTTTTTTCACTTTTTTCAGAACTAGCTTGGGTGCGTAAAAGTTGTGGCTTGGTATACAAGTTACCCCCTAAAAATTTCAGGTCCCTAACTCTATGTCTTGAGGTGCCACAAGGGCCCTGAAAATTTGAAAAATATCAATAATTAAAAAAAAATTATTTATGGTATTTTACTTTAGTTACAAATTTTACACTACCTGTCCATTATGTGGAGTTGCTACATCATTTAATAGAAATGTTTTGCCAGCTTACGAGGATATTTTGCAATAATATTTGTTCACAAAAAACGAACTGAAGATGAGCGGTCAGGTGAAGGAACCTACTTTTGCAGAAGTTGCCAAAATAGCCGTACCACAGCTCCAGGAAATTTGGAAGAAAGCCTCATTGCCTATAATATCAAGCGACAGAATTGTGGAAAGGATGCGAGAATACGACAACAAATATCGGGAACTACTAAAGCTCTACAAACAAAGAGTTAATGTGGCAAGCTACATAAAAAAGATCGAAGAGTTTAAATAAAAATCAAAGAGATTATTCGATATTGCAACTTGCCATACATCTGTTTTGAAAAATGTAAGTGTGAAAAATTTAAAAAAATACCTATTTTAGAGCGAGGATTTTTGCTAGATCAGCGGAGCGCCAGAAAAATTAAGATAGAGAATGCTGACAGCAATATCACGAGACAAATGGAGAAAGAAAAGAAAAGGAAATTGCAAGAAGCAGCATTGTCCAGCATTGTAAGAACTGTCAGGCTACAAAACAGATGCTGATGATTCTCAAATTAAAGAGTCCTTGGAAATGAGCCTTAGTTTGCCATCAGCTGCTATTGAACCTTCCCCAGAACCTCCTATTTCTATTATATCTGGACAAATGCGTAAATCTTTGCCAAATTTAGCACGAAAGTGGGATAGATGGGGTTTCTCTGATCGCGGAGTAGCTGCGGTGTCCTCAGCATTACTTCAGGACTTAGGAGTTGTGACCAAAGATGACATTTCATCAGTTATAGATCGTAGTAAAGTAAGATGAGAAAGACAGAAGCTTAGAAAGCAAAATCAATAAAACGACGAAAACGATCTCATGCTGAAATCAATATATTTCGATGGCCGAAAGGATTTAACAACAAATTTAAAAGACGGCGTCTATCACCCCGTAAACGTTAGTGAAGAACATGTGGTATTGGTTCAGGAGCCGATGTCTGAATATTTAGGACACGTAACTCCTTTATCGGGGACATCTCCCAACATTTTTTACAAATTTTGTATCTTTAAAGGAGTATAAAACTGATGAGCTGGTTGCCATTGGATGCGACGGAACTAATATAAATACCGGGAATGAAAATGATATAATGCGTAAATTAGAAGTTCATTACAAAAAACCTTTTCATTGGTTTATGTGTCTCCTACATATAAATCAACTTCCTCTTCGGCATCTTTTAGTTTACTTGGATGGTGCAACGCATGGTTCAAATTCGTTCTCTGGTCCTATAGTTAAGGCATTAAAGCAATGCATGCAACCAGTTGTAAAATACACGGCAACTGAAAGAAATGCGTTACCAGCAGTTGATTTGGCGGATCTAAGTAACGGTCAGAAATATCTCTATTGAATAGTATTGGTCTTTGACGCCCCAATTTGAAAAAAAATCTGATTATAAACTAGCCTAACAACTTGTTTTTACTTATTTCATAGTATTTTAGCAAACTGTTTTAATTAGCTTGTAATAATAAACTCTTTTGATTTTTAAACAATTTTGTTTTCTTTTCTAATTTTTCATAATTTTCAGCAGTTCGGTGGCATCTATGGATATTTGATGTATACCCTTGATATTGAAGGGAACCTATTTTACATTCATGTTAAGAAAAATAAATGTTACCAATGTAATAGAAAAAAAAAAGTTTTTTTAATCGTTTTTCTCCAAATTTAGAAGCTTTGTGGCACCTGAAGATATTATTATATTTTAAAATAATTTTAATGGTAAACTACTGTCATATAGCACCAACTGTTGCACACCCAAGCGTATTGATATCGGTAAAAAGAAAAATTCACTCCACCCTAATGGAGGGGGAGCAATTTTTTTTTAATATTTATATATAACCATACATGAAATTGTTAACTCAAGAAGTTATTAATGTACTTATACTTAATCTTTATTCAAGTAATTTACTGCATGCTTTATGTGTTTTCATGCTAATGAGAGTTTTAAACTCAATTATTCAAAACATGATTTTTTGAGTATTGCAGCCTATGAGCGACGTGACTTGCCATTGGGGTGCCCGAAGCCACTTTTGTAGATGGGCTCCCGTACTACAGATTAGTATAGATTCTTGTGAATTATATGTTAACAGCAAATAGAAACTTTAACAACTGAAGCCAATTGAAAGCATTATTATTTCTTTAGATAATGATTAATTTCAATGTTTTTAATGGTTTTACGTTTTCTTCCCTCTGTTGTGAATAAATATTCAACAGATAAGGTAATATTGTTTATCATATATAATAAAGTGAGAGTACTTTGTAAATACTTAAATATTTTGAATGCACAGTTTTTCACTTGGAGAGGAAGGAAAGAGCATATCTTTCTTTTTCTGCAAGTATAATAATTTCCGAGTAAAGTAAAAAGGCTTTCTGAACTTAATAACCTTGTACAAGTAGTTAATTACGATATGTCGAGTGATAGCGAGTTTCCTATAGTAACTTGCTTATCTAATTCTAAAGGGTATCTTTATTATTTTTTAACGGTTGAAAAGCCAATAAAAATACCTTATCGTGCGATGCATTTAAGGGCTTATTGTATCATTACAACATTTCACTGAATTATTGTTCTATTATTTCTTTATTGTTTCTTACATGTGTAATTAACTTCTTATAAACAATGCAGTTTTACTTTTATTTTACTTAATACTTCATTAAAATTAAATAAATTAAAACGATCGTTTATTCCACAGCCTACTATGAAAAATTAACTGGGCAATGTAATGGGGTGTTTGCATGGTAGTCAGGTAGATGTATAAGATGGGAACTGGTGAGATATAAATCCGTAATTTTAATTCCTTCAAATAAGTAATATTTTCTTTATAATTCAATTAGTTAAGGAAGAAGAGATGTACATTGTACAGTAGGTTTAAAAAGAGCGAAAAGTAGATCCAAAGGCGTGCGGTTGTGCGGGTTCGCAAATTCCATAATTTCTTTTGATTGTTATTTATTTATTTTCTGCAATATGTGATCTACGACATATAAGTGTTTCACCAGTAATATCTTATATACTCAAATTTGCCTACATTTCACCTTGCATTTCCTATATACTTTTTGATAAGTAATTAAAAATCATACACACAATATACAAAACTATCCAGAGCGACACCACTGTAAAACAAGTCGTACTGGCGGAACGTCAAATATATTTTATGGCTATTGTCGGTTCCCTGTAGAGCAAGCAAAAAATATCTGAATAGCAAATGACACGTTTTCCCTTCTTTACTAGGTGGCAAAACCATAGTGTTTAACGTACACCTTTGCTGCTATTTCCTTTGATAAAAATGCCGCTCATTATTTGTTATATTTTTCACTCTTTGTAAACATACTATCGTGACCTAAGCAAATCTACTATTTTTGTGCCGCCAATTTATAGATAACGTAGTGTCCTTGTTTATTAATGAATGAGGTTTTTTTAATGTGTTAATACTAGTGATTCATTGACAGATGTCGTGGTAAGTAATATAACACAATTAGTAGAAACAGGAAAATCTTTATTTTCTTAATCTTTATGTAGACGATAAGAACATTTCTACGATACACAATACGTGTGCCTTTAAAGTCGTCAACTTTGTGCAAGAAATAGACAACTAGAATAACTGATAGAGAAATACGTAATTCCCTCTTTTCGATCCTAGTTGTCACTGAATGTATGCTGCTCTCATTTACTATATTATGTCTGTTCTTTACCCAAAGTTGTTGAATAGAAAAGTTTATGTACTGCATAATGTAAGAGCCACAGAGGATGAAAAGTCACAATAAGCTGCAAGATTCATCAATTCTTAATAACCCTGAGACATTACCTGACTCGACATCTGTCAATAAACCTCTAGTACTAACACAGGTTGAATAATTATATCCCTTTATCAATTAAGATTTTAACAGTATTGGATTTTACCTGCAAAGTTCACCACATGCTAAAATAAATGTACTACGTCATAACCTTCGTATAATGTAATAATTTGAATATAAATTATAGACATAGACCTGTCAGGGATGAAGAAGAACATGAAAATTGTTAAATTAATTTAATTAGGCGCAACCCCACGTTTTTGAAATTAGAAAGAGATGTGAAATGTAGATATGGAAAAACATATACATATATAGAGACTGGCCAAAAATCACTTCTAGAGATGGATTTTTAAATACACCTCTGTACCTCTCTATTCACATTAAAACAAAAATTTTATTTGAGAAATTTATGACACAATCAACATTTTTTTAAATAGCAACCTACGTTTCTGATAGTGCCGTTTGAAACAGAACATTTTCTTACATTTTTGTAATAAGTAATTTTTTTTCGAATTTGCAAAAGACACTTTTTTGTGTTTTTTTTTACCCAAATAGGTGCCGAAGGTTTTGACATACTGAACATAATTCCGTTGGCCGTTTTGCGCCATCACGTCACAATTTTGAGAAAACCTAACTTAAAAGTGCCTTCTGCCTATATTGGTGCCCTAGTAACAGGACAACGATACGAGATTTAGTCAAACGGACCAGACTATCTTATTCAATTGTTCAAACTCTTCAAAAGCCAATAGTAGCAATAGGAAAAAACATAACTATGGATGGCGTACACACTATTTTATTTCTGAGTTTAGCAAGAAATAGTAGAATTTTTGGCGTGAGTATATGAATAAGTAAATCGAACCTATGAAATTAGCTATTTAGTTAATTTCATAGGATTCTGACACGTTGAACATAATGCCGTTACCCGTTTAACTCTATGAGACCAGGATTTTGAGAAAACATAACCTCAAAATGGATAAAATATAATTTTTATAATATTCATTATTCAATCATTAAGCGGAATATTAGGTATTATATCAGATGGATTTCTACCTGCTTTAACAGATTACGATATAGAGAAAACATAACTTCAAAGTGAAAAAAGGCTGGTTATAATAGGTTTAGGTGTTAATAATTTGACAATCGGATAAGATCTAAATAGTGGAAAAGGTTTTCAAATGTCTTTGCAAGTTTAGCAGCTAAGACGGTAAAAATGTACACTTAAATGGTACTAAACGTACATACATTTAATGAAAAATTCTTAAGCAAAAGGAAAAGCAAACACCACAGTTTCTAATGCTAACATAATCTAATAGATGGAGTCATAAACGACCAGAAAAGAATAGAGTATATGCTCTAAACCTAATATAACTTAACAAGTCTAGCCATAAACGAGCAGAAAGGCATAAGCAAAGAAGTCAAAACCTAACATAACCTAATAGGGCTAGCCGTTAGTGAGCATAAAGGAATAGAGCTCTTTACCTATCCCAACCTAAATGGTGATGCCTTATACAGGGTGGACCATTAACAATAGACCATAGTGCAGGGGTAGATTCCTTGGGCCAAAATATAAGGATATATGAAAAAGGTACAAGGTGTCAAAATTTAAATTATTTTTTCGTTATTTGGCAATAACTCAACAGCTTCTTGACTGATCTTCACCAAATTTGCTAGAGGAACTTTTTTTATCTGATGATGAAATTTTTTCATAGTTTTTTTGGACAAAACGTTGTGGTACTTCTGACCTGAAAATCTGATTAGGGCGTAATTTCCACGTATAAAAGGTACACTTGGTAGAACTTGATAACTCCAACCATCTTCGAGGAAATTGCCGTTAAATATTTGAATAATTTCTTAAGACAAATTCCAATTTAATGAAACAAAGTGTATTTATTGAAAAGTGTGCTTTGGTTACATTTTAGTTCTGTCATGTACGTCATTTAATCATTTTATTTTGTCGTGTTCCTCGAGCTAATTTCTTTAACTTCTTTATTTAAAATGCCTCGACATAATACATTTCAAATAGGGAAATGAGGGATATGATATGTGTTTACGTACAAAAAATTTTTTGCGAACGAATACAGCCAGACCATAAGATTTTCAAAGATGCGTTTCGTCGCTTGGAAGATATAAAAATGATGTAGGACCACCGAAACGAATTACTCCAGATCAAGAACAAGAAATTTTCGTTCGTGTGCACGAAGATTCTCGTCACTTCAAGTCGTTTACCAGCGGCAACAGGGGCGAGTAAACAATCTGTTCTAAGAGTTTTACGCAAAGAACGCTTCTACCTATATCACTTCACTTCTGTACAAAAGTTACTTCGCAGGGATCTTCCAGAAACGCTACAATTGTGTTAATTTGTTATAAATAAACACAACAGGAATAGAAATTTTGTTAAGAACATTTTATTTACCGACGAAGTAACTTTTACTCGCCGATGCGTTTTTAACTGGAGAAATATCCGTTATTGGGAAGTAGAAAATTCTCATGCCGTTAAAGGAAGGCACTTTTAGCATGAATTCAAGAATAACGTTTGGTGTTGTATTATCAGCGATCAGTTATTGGGACCATTTGTCGTTCCTCCAAATTTAAATGGACAGTCTTATGTGTTCTTTCTTCAAAATATTATTGCTGATTTATTACATGCTTTCATGCTTGACATACGAAAAGGAATGTGGTTAATACAAGATGATGCTCCCCCTCATTTCTCCATTGAAGTCAGGAATTATCTTGATGAGACTTTCGCACGCAGATGGATCAGTCGAAGAAGTGAGTTTGCTTGGCCACCAAGGAGTCCTGATTATAATCCTTTGGATTATTATGTGTGGGAACATATGAAGTACTTAGTCTATGCAAATACTGTAAATTCAAGAGAAAAACTGTGGGACAAAACACAAAAGGTAGCCAATAAACGTAAGAAAATATTTTATGAAAAGGATTGCAAAAGGCATAGAAGTAGGTGGAGACAATATGGAAAATTTACTCTAAGTTGCAGCAATGGTGTATTTGCATGGGCGAAAAGTTTATACAGTAAACACTAATGTCATGAAGTCAAGTTTTATGTTATTTTTTGGTCTTCTAATAAGATTAGATCCTTATTTTACGCAATCTTTTGATTTTCGTAAATATTTATTTTAAAATCATGAAAATACTGTATTAGTTCATAAGTGAGAAAGAGTTTACGCTGTTATTACAATTTTTTTCCCTTACGTTTTGTACTCTTTTCAACAAATACACTTTGTTTCATTAAATTTGAATTTGTCTTTCAAAAAATTATTCAAATGTTTAACGACAATTTCCTCGAAAACCGTTGGAGTTATCAAGTTTTACCAAGGATACCTTTAATACGTAGAAATGACGCCCTCATCAGATTTTCTGGTCAGAAGTACCATAACGTTTCGTCAAAAAAAAAATGAAAAAAAACCATGATGAGATACAGATCCTGAGGTGCCCTATATGATATAACGTGATATAATACATATGTCATTGTTTCTTGGAATAAAAAAAGTTCCTCTGGCAAATTCGGCGAAGATCAGACAAGAGGCTGTTGAGTTACTGCAAAAAAAACGAATATGATTTGAATTTTGACACCCTGTACCTTTTTCCACAGCAACATTTTACAAAAGCATATTTGATTATATCCTCATATTTTGACCCAAAGAATCTAACCCTGCACTATGGCCTATTATTAATGGTCCACCCTGTATAATCCCCTTTAGCATGTTTAAAAGTGAATTATTTATTATTTGTTTGTTTATAGTAATGAAACATATTTTTTATAGGATTTTGTAAACAGCGGAGAGAAAAACTATCTATGCGAACTAAAAGAAAAACTATATGTAAAAATATTAATGAAATCTTTGCATTCTTTCGATAACCTGACTTCTGGTTATGCTAACAAGTAAAAATTCTTATTTGCCATTCTCATTATTACACTAGCATCCAACATAGTCCCCTACGACTAGGCAGATTAAACTAGTATCTACATGATCCCCTACGATATTAATTTATTTACCTGCCTTGTATTTAAAAAAAATTTCATTCTAATGAATTACATTTTCATAAAATCTCATTCAGTTTCTTGGACACGCTTAGCCTTTCTGATGAGTCCAGAATAAGGATGAAAAACGTTTCAAAGGCTAAGCGTTTCCAAGAAACTGAATGAGATTTTATGGAAATGTAATTCATTAGAATAAAAAAAAAATTAAAGGCAAGGTAGGTAAATAAATTAATTTCAGGCCTTTGTTCCCATTTTTAACTGAATTTACATATCGTAGGGGATCATGTAGTTACTAGTTTAATCTGCCTAGTCGTAGGGGACTATGTTGGATGCTAGTGTTATAATGAGAATGGCAAATAAGAATTTCTATTTGTTAGCATAACCAGAAGTCAGGTTATCGAAAGAGTGCAAAGATTTCATTAATATTTTTACATATAGATTTTCTTTTAGTTCTCATAGATAGTTTTTCTTTCCGCTATTTGCAAAATCCTATAAAGAATATGTTTCACCCCTTTAGCATCACCCACATCTAACGGTGTGGACGTAGAGAGACAATCAGAGACAAAAAAACAAAAAGAAAACAACAAATATTAACAAAAAAAAACCCAAAAAACCAAAACAAAAACTAAATAAAACACAAAAAATGGAGCTACTTAACCTCATAGAGCAAAACGGGTAACGACATTGTGTTCAGCGCATCAAAATCATGTGGAATTAGCTATGTACGACCGATTTATTTGTATATATACTCACGACAAAAATTCTAGTATTTCTTGCTAAACTCAGATATAAAATAATGTTTGCGCCATCTACAGTTATGTTTTCTTTTTCGTAACTACTGGATTTTGAAGATTTTGGACAGCTGAATAAGATGGTCTCGTCTGTTTTACTCAATCTCGCATTGTCCAGTTGCTAAAGCACGAATGTAGGTAGAAATGGCCATTTTAGCACTTTTAGGTTAGGTTCTCTTAATATTGTGACGTACTGGCGCAATACGTCCTATGGCATCGTGTTTAGCACGTCACAAACCTCCGAAATCACTTATTTGGGTTAAGAAAAAACCTTGCTTGGTTAGTGTTATTGTTATGTAACATATTTCAAATTAAAATATAAATTTACGCTATGAGTAAATTTGTCACTCCTGTATGGGGAGAAAATTTTACTGATCCCTTGGGGTTACACCAAGGAATGCAGCTCTATTGGAGCCAAATTCAAGATTTGGGATCTTCTGATGATGTTGGTCATGTCTCCAACATGTCAGAATCCAGTTCTCAACAAGGCATCACAGAGTAGAACTTCAGCCTTTTCCTCAGAATGTTCGCCTTTCCCAGTACTGCCAGAGAACAAGTTCCCCTATTATTACTGGTACGACTGTGGTCTTTGTATTCCACATTCTGCTCACTTCTATTTGAACGTACTTGCACTTGTACATCAATTTCTCAGTTTCCTTGAGCATCACGTTCATGTCATTCGGTATGAATACATCGATCAGTAAACGGGATTTATTATTTTTATCAATGTCCGGTCGATCGTATGAATTTCCCTGTCAGTTATAGACACGTCTCATATAAGTGTGACATAATAATTGGTGTTAACAACTTTTTCAGGGTTATGCTCATAATACTTGTGAGGCACTAGTATATCGTATTGCTTACACATGATTCAATGAACAAAACTGACGGCTCTGTTGTGTCAGTGAATGTATTCCGATGCACAGTGGGTCAATTTTAGGCATTTCTGGCGAAAACTAAAATCAACCGATTTTAACAGATTTCCGAGAAATGGGTAATAAACAGGCTTCTTGGTAAGTGTGATTGTTATACTTGGGGGAACAGAAGACCCGAACCCAATACCTGCTTCATTTGCATTCTACGGCTGGAGAACAAAACATGCTTCATGTGTTAAATTTGTGCAGTGAATATTTAGTGTTTTTCGACCAGTGTATTTTTTTTGTTTATTTGTCAACATCTCTAATGTATACCATCCTATACTTTTCAACCCCTATATTAGATAAGTAAGCAGATGAAAATGGCTAACATAACAATACCTCCTCTTTTGCGTTTCTTTCAGATCTTAGCGCCCAAGCGACTTAATTTATTAAAGACTTGGAGAGAAAATCTGAAAATTCCAAACAGAAATGTCAATAAAGAATTGTAACCAACGTAGATTTGATGCATATACTTTTTTGGTTTCATCAGGCGACTGACTACGACTCCAATGACGCGACACTCCGAGGCACAAGAGGCCGAAGCTCCCGATCCTGGATAACGGGTAAGTATAACTCAACCGTTTTTTCGTTTCAGCCTGAACTTCAAGCCATGCTACAAAGAGACAATGACCAAAAACATCCAAATCACCCGATCCCAGGGGTACCAAGCAAACAAACTACACGGTACTCTTACCCTGGCCCGTGACGGCCTCTGACGCTAAAATAGGCGTCTTTGGCAGAACACAATCCTTGAGCTACACAGTTCACACTTCCTTCCGACAAAATCGAAGCACATGATGCCAATTGGTACTCTGAGCTTCCGACTAGTCAACACCCCCCAAACCCCTCCAAACTGAGAGAGAGCTCAGCAACAGCCGTTCTCTCTCACGACAGACTAAAGACGCTCCCGGGAACCGACATGTCAGCGAAGAAAGAAGACTAAGGCAGAAGAGCGCCAGAAGAAACGACCCGGCTGGCAGGGTCCAACAGCCAGGACCAGGGGAGGTCTGCTAACATCGCCTACACCGTCCGAATTTGCGGGGGGAATAGGAAGAAAAGCAGACCCACCCCTTACGAGGCCGGTCCAGGTCTACAGCGAGAATTGTGGCAGAGCTCAAGCTCGACCCCTAATCATCCGAGACCGTCATCATTAGTCAAGAATATTGGCGCGGCGCTTGTCGTGGACACCAATATATACTCTTACACAAATAAAGAGCATTCCTCAAATCTGATCAACTTATATTAATATCTTCAGGACCTCTATTGAACTTAGTTGCTCAGATTTCATACTTTTTTTTGATTTGTTTCAGTTTGACATAAATTTAAACATATTAAGTTATGGTACCTATCTTAAAACTTACACAGCCACATAAAAAAAAACAAAATTTCGCTTCCACGAACGAAACCTAGTACACCCTAGGTTTTTCGGGTCGCTGAATCCGAATCCGAGGTCGGTTTATCGTATCAGGTCGCGTTAAGGTCATTTCAAGGTCAAAGCATTAGATTCAGACAGAATTTGAAAAAAAAATTATATATCGGTTCTTGAGGTCGCCGAATCCAAATCCGAGGTCGGCTTGAAGGTATCAGGTAGCGTTAAGGTTATTTCAAGGTCAAATGGTGGAAAACCTGACAAAAATGCTCACCTGTTATTTCGCGATTTTTCCAACTCTCTTATTACATCGTTAAGTTACTCTCATGTTGTGAACTTGGTCTATTTTTCAAATCAAACACATTTAATTTTACGAGCTATGCACATTGTCGATCGTGTCCATATCTTGTAATCGAGGGTGTTGTAGTTCTAATGTCCACTTTTTCTTACTTTTTATTGGGTATTTTGCCACTGAAAAATATTTAAAAATTTTAATGAAAATACCTCTGCGCCAAACGGATCAGACAGAGGTTGGTTCTTGAGTACTTGACTGTTTCAAAAAGTCTCACACCTAAAAATATATAAACTAGAATAATTTTATAAGCTAAAAACTGAAAATCAAAGCTATAGGTAGTTAACGTTTCGGAAGAGAATCTACTTCCGTTCTCAAAACTTTTTTGGCCGTCAACCATGACAGTTCTTTGTTTATGTATTTCCATAGTCACGTGAGACATTAAATTATATTTATCTTATTTTTACTTACTTCGTCTCTAAGGATGGACAACCAACTAGTACAAAAATCTATTGAATAATTAGAAACGCATGTATCCTCGTTTAATAAAATAATCGCGGATTCTTTAAGTTTTCTTTTAGTTCCGTTGCTCTCTTTTTCCAAAATATTCGCCGAGTCCCATTTAATTCCATGATTATTATCCCACGCGTGTTCACGTAATGTTTTCCGCACTCACGCGGAACACTATAAATACAATTTTTTGAATTTTGAACAATATTTGGAGGTTTGGTTCTTGATAAACAAAGAACTGTCATGGTTGACGGCCAAAAAAGTTTTGAGAATGGAAGTAGATTCTCTTCCGAAACGTTAGCTACCTATAGCTTTGATTTTCAGTTTTTAGTTTATAACATTGTTCTAGTTTATATATTTTTAGGTGTGAGACTTTTTGAAACAGTCAAGTACTCAAGAACCAACCTCTGTCTGATCCGTTTGGCGCAGAGGTTTTTTCATTAAAATTTTTAAATATTTTTCAGTGGAAAAATACCCAATAAAAAGTAAGAAAATCTGAATATGCCACAAATAAACAATTACAGACAATAATGTCCACTTTATTCTCATATGCTACAAAAATGGATTATTTTGCCTGCTTGAACCATTTTGCTTCTCTAGACATTTGGTCGAAAATAACTTATTTAGACAAAGTGTCCGATTTCAATATACAGCTATTCCCGTAGCTTCAGCAATACCTTTTATGAGACCACTTTCAAGATAAAAATATATTTACGGTAGATCTACCCCTATTTATGAGATCGTTCCTTTGTAAACTTTTTAAAGTGCATTTTGATTTGATTAATAATTTTTAAATATGTTTAAGTCATTTCTTATGCGTCTTTAAATTTTATAAATGAGTGAAGTAATAAATAAGTAAATAAGTAAAGCATTTTTTCGGCAAATTAGTCTTTACCTGCTGCCCCGTCAAGTGCGATGTCGGTGACAACTATCCCGAAAGGAAATGTGTAGAAGGATCCGCTCATCAGCTTGTCGAGGTACAAATCAATATTTATATATCATAAATCTAGCGTTTATTTATACATGTTATACATCTTATCGTGAAATAACAGTTGTCAGTTTTTCCGCCATTCGACCTTGAAATAACCTTAATGCGACCTGATACCGACAAACTGACCTAGGATTTGGAATTAGCGACCTCAAAAACCTATATAATTTTTTTTCAAATTTTTCTATCGAAATCTAACGAGTTGACCTTGAAATGACCTTAACGCGATCTGATACCGACAAGCCGATGTCGGATTTGGATTCAGCGCCCTCAGAAACCTATATGCAATTTTTTTTCAAATTTTTCTGTCGAAATCTAACGATTTGACCTTGAAATGACCTTAACGCGACCTGATACCGACAAGCCGTCCTAGGATTTGCAGTCAACGACCTCAAAACCCTATATACAAATTTTTTCAAATTTATTGTCGAAACCTAACTATTTGACCTTGAAATTACCTTAACGCGACCTGATCAGACAAACCGACCTCGGATTCAGATTCAGCAACCCCAAAAACCTAGACTGTACTAGGTTTGTTGGTGGAAGCGAACATTTTTTTTTGTGTGGCTGTGTTATAAAAAATTTAAAGTGAATTAAAAAGTGTCTCCAGGACAAATCGTATTATGTAAGTGTTCTTCGGTTCCTCATTAGTTTACAGTTCCGTGTTTAATACAGTTGACGTCAGGAGTTCTAATGCACCAGAAGTCATATCAAAGAGCCACCTTTTCTCCCGGTGGTGGAGACATTAATTAATTGTAGCGTGTATTATTCAGTTGAGTGTTGAATTTATTTTAAAGAGTATGTAAAGTGAATAAAGAAGATATACTGCGGTTACTAAAAGTCAGTGTTGATGTGAGATTATTCGCAATCCTAAAATATTAGATTATCGTGTATTATCTCCTTATTGTAATGTCATTTTAGATACATAATACACATTTATTCACAATGATCTGAAATGTAAGCAGTCCGGTAAAAGTCCAGGTGTATTCGAGGTACTGTAAGTGATAATACTGAAAAACTGAGATTTTGCGACAATTTCCAAAATTCATTTAAATTTACTATTCAAGAAAAGTACTGTAACCGTCCACTTTGAATTATTGTCTTTTAGAAAAGAGGCTGCTAATTAATTTGATATAGTATTTTGCAAGTGCGGAATTCAAACATGTAAACGCGAAAAATAATAAAGCAAGAAGTATCAGCAGTCACTAAGAAACTAAATATTTTATAAGAAAAGAGATAATAATGGCCTGTTCAGAAAAATCACATCAGGTGAATCTAAAGTTTAAACCAAAATTCTTTTCTGTGAGTTGTCCGGACTGTCTGTAGTTACGGAAACCGTGAAGAATTTATTCAAGGCTATATGGTATAAACCAGTATATTTAACAGTTTGAAAGAAAATAATTATTTAAAATAAAGATTTTATATACAGGACATATTATACTCTTGAAGGCTTACGCTACTTATTTTTGTAACACTTTTCAAATTTTGGAATGAAACTTTCAACTATAATGTCCCAAACAAATATTAAACTCAACTATCCAAGTACCATGACATAAACACGTGATAATTAACCTAATGTAGTTTAATGTTATTTTGACTACAAGCTGGCGGAATTTTATTTGAATAAAAATGTTCTTTTTAATTTTGGTCAATTTTGACTGTAAAGTAAAATCATTTAGTTAATTAACAAATATTAATCCCACAGTAGAAAACCATGATAAATATAGCCTTGATGAAACATATTGGGCACTTTGATGACCCCGAAGAATATCGTCTTCAGTTTCAATCGTTTGTTGAAATAGGTTTACAATGTCATGAAATGCAGAGATTTTAAATTTAAGTTAAAAAAATGTTTGTCAGTCGGTCTGTCTGTCTGGAATTTTCTTGTCCGCACGTTTTCTCAGGTTTAAGATATTGACTTGAAATTTTATACACCTATGTATTATAACGAGATGCGGAACTCGATTGTTTTTTGAACATATCCGGTGAGGGGTTGGGGGATAAATAGGGGTAAATAAGGGAAAGTAAGTAAAGCAAGCTGGTAAGAGCACAGAAACTTGAATTTGGTGTAAGTACTAGAAGCCAAAGCCTCATTTTTTATTTATAACATTTTTCAACCCCTCCAGCACCCCCGTTCCATTATTAAAGGGGCTGATAAAATTAAATTGAGATATTCACATGAGATTTGGTACATGTATGTATTATAACGACATCTGGAACTAGATTAAATTTTGAGATGATTCTGTTGTAGGGATGGAGGGGGGGGGGGGGGGGCAAGAAGAAAAATGTGTCTGAACCTGGATACAATATATTGTGTGTCTGCACTGTATCGACACAAAGCTTATAGTTTGAGTCTGGGAGGAAATTGTGTCCAAATTGTAATATTCTTTGGGTCATGTGTCGACACATTAACGAAATATTGTGTCAAAATAGGACTGTGTTGAAATTGAAACATTTTGGTTTTTTGTGTCCAAAATGTTTCTATCTTGAGCCTATTTGGGAACATTAGATACAATTTGGATACATCGTGCCGACACCCTTTGGGCAAAATATATTTAAAATTTGTCTAAAAATTGTGTACCGATCACGTTGCTGAAATTTGGCCAGAAGGACACTTATGTGTCCACATGTTTATATTTTAGGAACACATGTTTCTTTTCATGCCTTAAATGCGTCTACACCAACGCATGTTTCCATAAAGTTGAATTTTAGACACATTTTTTCCATTTTGTGCATAAATTGTGTGTGTGTGCACTACCAGCTGTTAGAAGGCCATTTTTGACAACAGCATAATCTGGTTACTTTGTAAAAATGCCAAAAGTAGTCAAGAAGGAATCAAAAGTGTATAATACAACATACTATATGAATGTAAAAAAACATGTACAAGAAAATCAAGTGAAGTTGTTAACTTATATGAAAGAGGTGAAGCAAAAGCCATGTTTGCCTTTGTTATCAACAGAAGTACCATCAAATAACAAGAAATCTGCTATTTACTCTGACCTCAGCACTGATAGTGGTAGTTGTGTAGTTGGAAATGCCAATTTGCAATTACATTAACCAATGGAAGCGATGCTGGAAATTCTAAATTGGGTCTAAAATGTAACCTTTTTCGTATAGGTACCATTTTGGGCACAATTTGTACCAGTAGGAAATACAAGAGTTCAAATTTTGTCAAATATGCGAGTATATTTCAACATAGACACATTTTAGTACACATTTAATGAAATAGTCGAAATTTGAGTCTGTAGCTGTGGCTGAAATTCGTTCCAAATGAGGATCTGTGGTTCCATTTAGACACATTATACAAATCGGCCATATTTTCTTTAGAGAAATGGGTATTCATATTGAAAAACTGAGTTTAAAGAAAACAGTTATTTTAAAAATTAACAATTTAAATATTTTTACACAAAAAGGTTATAAAAACACACTTATTTTGATGTCTTGTAACATAAAAAATACATTAGAAATAATTTCATTTTCAAAAATTAGAATTATGTTATTTATTAATTACCATCATTAATTAAATATTCAAAATAAATGTCACAATTTTTTAAGGGCTTTTATTTTCAGAGTGGGTATCGCATTACATTTGACAGAGAAAATAGGGTTGTTTTATTTTTTTGGGTTATATACTTTATTTATTCACATGTGAAAACTGATTGCTTTTGTGTAACGTAATTTTTATAAAATCACTGCATACCAACTGTTTGTATGTTCTAATGTTTAGAGAGTAACGCATTGTGTCGACTTTAAGTCTGTTATTAAATAATTTGGACACCATAAAGTGGTTGTAGGCACAATTTAGATTTATTTGGGTCAATTTTGTAACTACACATAGTAAGGCACATTCAAGTAACATCTTGGAAACAATAAGAAACATATTAGTTACATATTAGCTTCATTACAGTAACATTTAGTAAACATGCGACGCATACAAGACAAATTTTGGAAACAGTTTTGGGCACATTTTAGAATCAAGTTAGTACACATTTTCATCACCACTTTAGGTATATGTCCTACACAGTGTGGACTATGTTTCGAAACTGTGCCTATAAAATGTGTCGTGCCCAAAAAGATGTTTCGACACAGTGTCGACACATTGCCTGAAATGTGACTTTCAATGCTCCTTGGGGGGGTAAGTAGAGGTAAATAGGGTTAAATGAGTAAAACAAGCTGGTAAAAGTACTGAAACTTGAGATTTGGTGAATATACTAGAAGTCAGGGTCTCAGATTTCTTTATCATATTTTTCAAATCCCCACCACCTTCACTCCATTATTAAAGGGTGAATCCCTAAAATGAAATTGAGATATTCACTTGAAATTTGTTATACATGTGTATTATAATGGCATCTGATTGAGATGATTCCACTAATGGGGTGGGTGGGGGTGTGTAAACTGGGGAGAATGATTAGAGCAAGCTAATAAGATTCCAGAAACTTCATTTTTGGCGTATATTATAAGAACAAACGCCTCAAATCTTTTTATGACATCTGCCACAAGTATTATTCAAATTCTATGACCAATTATTTCCACATAATAGAGTGCAATTATAGCCAAGATGTTTTCCTTTAGATTTGGATGGAAAATCTGGACGAGGAAGTTAAGTTAAGTTTTTCTTAATTCGTTCTATCCTGATGTAAAACTTTGGGCTCTGACCTGGAGACAGGAGCCTAAGGTAATACGACACCGGTTAAGATTCGATTTTCGCTGAACTTATATGGAGGTGTTTCCTTTTATAAAATTGTCAATAGCTAAGTAAATATTACTGTTTGAAGTATTTATATTTTTGGAATAACTTCTTTTGTTAATAATAGATTATTTCCTGCTTTCAACTGATCGATTTTTTTCAAAACTGCCTATTAAATTTTCTGCTTGTACGAAAAATTACGTAAGTATCAATGAAGCCGGCATAGGAGGTCTTGTTGGTGATATTTTTAAAAGCAAGAAAAAATACCTATTTTATCTATACAAGAGACACTCTGCATATAGGTAATCATCAATATACAGTAGCTGATGTATGTATAGCATTACGGCCTTTTCATAGCGGTTGTGCGGTTATGTTGCATAATTTGACACATGTTAACACTAATATTTCATTCACGTCTATTCATTTCACTTAACACAACATTTTAATAGGATTCGTTATCGAGTTTACGGAACATTAACAGCATCATTTAATATCTAATAAATTCTGATATGATTGGTCATAATGTTATTTATTTAAAATAATATCATAATTATTAATGTTGCATTTTGTTACTAATTTGTTTGCTAATTTAACTAACGAAATTATGGTATCATTAATTTGCAATATAATTAATACATATGTTATTTTTATTATGAGGATTATGCTATTAAATGGTTAACCTAAAAAATTTTTTATAAAAATAGTTCTCTTCCAAAAAATATATTGAAATGTCTCCATGTACTTTAATTTAAAACCGCTGCCTAAGGAATCACTACTTCCACATCCAGATTTTCTATCCGTTTCTTTAAAGGAAAATATTTTGACTATATTTGCACTATAGTAAGTATGTGGAAATAATTCTCCAAAAAAAGTAATAATGTTTGAGGCAGATATCATGAAAAAATTGAAATGTTGGTTTCTAGCATATACGCCAAAAATGAAGTTTCTAGACTCTTATTTACTTCCTCCACCTATTGTCCACAATACACCCCCCTTGAACAGAACCATCTCAATACATAATCTAGTTCCAGATGTCGTTATAATACATACGCACATCAAGTGAAAATGTCAATTATATTTTATCAACCCCTTTAATAATTGTGTGGGGGTAGTGGAGGGGTTGAAAAATGTTATAAAAAAATCTGAGGCCTTGGCTTCTAGTATATACGTCAAATTCCAATTACCAGCTTGTTTTATTTATTTTCCTATATTCACCCCTATGTAACCCCCAACCCTTCAACAAATCATCTCAAAATATAATCAAGTTCCAGGTGTCGTTATGTTTACCAATTTTCAAGTGAATATTTCAATTTAATTTTATCAACCCCTTTAATAATGGACTGGGGGTCGTGAGAGAGTTGAAAAATATTATACAAAAATTAGAGGCCTTGACTTCTAGTATATACACCAAATTCCAAGTTTCTGTACTCTTGCTAGCTTGCCTTACTTATTTTTCCCCTATTTACCCCTATTAATTCCCCAACCCTTTAACGGAATCATCTCATAATATAATCTAATTATGGATGTCCTAAAAATACATATATGTACCAAATTTTAAGTGAAAATCTAAATTTTATTTTATCAACCCTTTTAATAATGGAGCGGGGGTGGTGGGAATAATTGAAAATATTCTCAAACCATCGGATGCCTTGGCTTCTAGTATACACACCAAATCCCATGTTTCTGTACTCTTACCAGCACGTTTTACTTACTTTGCCATATTCACCCCTATTTAACCCACAACTCTTCAACGGAATCATCTCAAAAAATAATCCAGTTCCAGGTGTCGTTAGAATACATACGTGTACTAAATTTCAAGTGAATATCTCAATCTTATTTTATCAACCCCTTTAATACTGTAGTGGGGGTAGTGGGAGAGTTAAAAAATATTATAAAAAATCTGAGCCCTTGGCTTCTAATACATGCACCAAATTCTAAGTTTCTCTATTACCAGCCTGCTTTACTTATTTTCCCCTATTTACCCCCCTATTTAACCCCCAATCCTTCAACGGAGTCATGTCAAAATATAATCTAATTGTAGGTATCGTTATAATATATACGTGTACCAAATTTCAAGTGAATATCTCAATTTCATTTTATCAACCCTTTTTATAAGGGAGTGCTTCTTCTTTTTATAATGGAGTTGCTTCTAGTATATATACCAAATTCCAAGTTTTTCTACTCTTACCAGTCTGCTTTACTTATTTTCCCCTAATTATCGCTATTTAACCCCCAACCCTTCAACGGAATCATCTTAAAATATAATCGAGTTAGGCTAGGTATTGTTATAATATATACGTGTACCAAATTTCAAGTGAATATCTAGATTTTATTTCATTAACCCCTTTTATAACGAAGTGGGGGTGGCACGGGGAGGGATGGAAATATTATAAAAAATTCTGACCTTGGCTTCTAGTATATATACCAATTCCCAAATTTTTGTACTCTTACCAGCTTGCTCTACTTATTTTCTCCTGTTTACCCTTATTTACCCCCAACCCTTCACCGGATAAGTTCAAACAACAATCCAGTTCCAGATCTCCAGATATTACATGTATAAAGTGTATAAAGTTTCAAGACAATATCTTAAACCCTTCCAGAGATATCGTGCGCACAAAAAAAGTTGCAGACCGACAGACCGAACACAGAATTCTTTTTTTCCCTCAAATTTAAAATCTAGACGTTTCATGATATTCTAAACCTATTTCAACAATACAAATTTTAGAATTTTTTTTTTACGATTACTATACTTCCACTCCACTATGTGGATGTGGATGTAAAAAAAATATCTTGTGCTGGGCTAAGTTATACCAATTCAACGACAAAAGTAAGATTTTTATTTGACATCCGACCATGGAACTAGCTATATAATTAATTGATAAAGTATTTATAAAAACCTGTGTGTGCCTTATTATTATTAATAAAGCATGCAATATCATAAGAAATAATAAGGATAACTTCACCCTTTGATCATACTCATCAAGAATTATAAATTGCTTTCGACAAAAAATGAACATGACTTCTTCAAAGCGTTGAAGTACAATAAAGTAATTAAATTACATTGGAATCAGATCCCAGATTATTCACATTTAACTTAATCAAATGATTTTCTTTTGTTCTTAAACGAATTACTCAATATTCTCAAAGTCCATTATAAAAGGAATTATTGTTGCTTCTTGCATTGTTAGCAGAATTAATATTACTAAAATTATATCTATATAAAGCTCTTCGTCATAAGTTGAATATGAAAGGCAGAAATCGAATTCAGGTTATATAGAATAATGATATTATTATATTAAATTAATATACACTGAAATAGTGTGAGAGTGCTTAAATAAATAATATTCAGACTAGATGTAATAGTAATTTGACAAATAAACTAACGCGAGTCAGTGAGTTCTAGAAATCACTTTATTTAATATCATATACTTTTTCAGCTATCTAAAGAAGGAGGTATATTGAAATACTTTCTGATGCATAAAGCGAAGGGTAATTTTTCTGCAATGCAGAGATGAATAGCATTTCATTATTATTCATAATAGCCAGTGAAGTCAAGCGAGTAAGTGAGGTTGGAAAGCGGGATTTTGTGATGCAACGTTCCATTTGTCCTTTTGAATGTGATGGGCATTATTTACAAACCGGGAGTTAAATACGTGTCTGCACTATTGCAGTAAGGTCTATACCTATCACAATTATTCATAAGACGGAAAATAAGAAACGTTCGAATATATTAAAAAACAATTTAATTAAAATTTTATCCACTGTTAAAATCAATATCACTGTAATTATAAATCTGTACTATACTATACAAAAATTGTGATTAGTAGATATCAAACATCTTTTACTCAAAATCTCACAAATTACTTAAAATTTAAATAACATCGCTTAAAACCTAAAACCTCTTCAAGAAAAGCACTACTGGTGGTGACAACATATTTAATAAATTTAATGTGTCAACTATAAACTTGTTGAAAATTTTTATTATAAATAATTACCTAAAAGGTTTTTGAATATACCGGCTGTCCACTATATCAAGGCCATCGAAAATATCTCACTTAATAGCGGCCGTGCAAAAATACTGTTTGTGCGAAAATTGTGCAGATTTTTATAAGCTACAACATGGTTTAAAACATTTGAAATCCATGGCCTACTTTACGAGTATTGACGGAAAATATCGAAAATGAGTCAAATTCTTTTCAAAACCGCACTATATTGAGATTCACTCCTCCGGGTGTTAAATTTTGTTTTAGACGGACGGGAAATAGCGACATTAAATAGAATATTTTTTTCCCGTTTCAACGATATATCATATGTCATATTTATTCATTGGAACTAAGCAAGTAATTATAAAAATATTTTGTAAACCAATAATTTTCTTTCAACTAGCATCATACGTGCCGTTTAGAACTATGATTAAATAAATCGATTAAAAAATTCAGTAAGTTCTTCAAATCTTTACTATAATTAAATATTAACATAATTAAAAAGAATTACACAAAACATTAATATTAATCTAATCCTCAAAATAATTTTTAAAATGCCATATCAAGTGATCAAACTACCGCGATTTCTTATGCACAATCGAGTGCGGCGAGGCACTGCATTCAATACATTGCTTATCATTTCGGGGGTAACCGAATTACATGCCTGTTGATTTCTAGCTTTTAAGTCCTCTACATTTTACGATGTCATCGAAAACATCGTATCTCTAATATATCCCCAGAGATAGAAATCTATTGGGGTTATATCTGGAGAATGAGGGGGCCATCGAATAAATCCATTGGTACTTATTCAATGTTGAGGCAAATTTTCGTCTAAATAATCTAAGCAAGTACGGAAATTGGCAGAGGAACTTCATCTTGTTGAAAATATTCAAAGCTATGTCGATTCTCTAAAGGTACGCCATCTAAGAATTCATTAAATTCGTTCCTCAAAAAGTTTAGGTACCTTTGGCCACTGAGGTGACCATAATAAAAATAAGGACCTATTAAATTGGTGCCTAAAATACCCAGCCACACATTTATTGAAAAACGATTTTGAAACCCAGTTGGTCTATGCCAGTGTTTATTTTCAGGAGTCCATTTGTAAAATCAATATTACACTGCAAAAAATTTTGGTGTAAATTTACCCCAAAAATAGGAGGCAACTTTTCTACCTCCTATTTTTGGGGTGAAATTACTTTCATATGTAAAGTTACATGTCAAAGGTAAATTTAAATTTCTGAGTTAATTTCAAGTGAAAAGTTACACACAGACGTGTAATAGTACCGAGGAATCTTACACAATATTTGGTAAAAATACCCATGAAATTTACATTAAACCGGTAAAATTCAAACGGAAATGTAAAATTTACCAGGAAAATTACGGAGTTCGGGTAAAATTATAGAGCAAACTTACATGTTAGAGGTAATAATGACCTGTAAAAATACAGATTAATTTTACATGATGTCGGTAAAAACACTGTTGAAATTTGCATTAAACCGGTAAAATTCAAACGAAAATGTAAAATTTACTGGAATAATTACAGAGCAGAATTACATGTAGATGTAATAATAATCGAAAATATGTCAGTTAAAACTATGTCAAATGTCGCTACATATAGGTAAGCATGTCTATTTATTATATATAAATATACCTACCTATAATTAATTAAGTACAGGCACACATTTACGTAAATTTAATAAAGGGATAAAGTTTTTATTCTAACAAATTGAATATGTTTCAAGGAATTGAAATAGTGAAAATTAAACATTCCTTATTTGAAATAAGTCGCTTTCCTAATGATTAACTTATTAAACCCTGTGTAATTAAAATTTTACTCAGAATTTTAAATACTTATATGAAAATTGCAAATGATCCCAAAAATTGAAGGCAAAAAAATTGCCTCCTATTTAAAAATATTGGCGCATTGTGGACCCCATCAAAAATATTTCATATTATATTAAATCTTCACAAAAAAAATTCTAATACTTACCTATTTACATCAAAACGACCGTCTTTTTCATTAGTTCTGAGCGTCAAAAGTTATTTTTCTTGCACACCGACCGTGCCAAGGAAAACAAAAACAAATATTTAGAAAGATTTTTTTGCACGTTTTTCAAAAATAAATAACTTTTGAGACTCAATACCACACATAAATTATAGACTTCTAATGCTGGTTTTAGAAAAAACAATTTCGACGTTTTATGAGATGCTAAGCCTATTTCAATAATGTATACGATTTGTATATAAAGTTTGTATTTTGCACGAGATTTTATAAAAAGGGTCACTTTATATAGGTACTTGTTGCATAAATAACCATTGACATAATGCTAAGCATAAACAATTAGATGCATTGAAAAATTACTTTACATTAATTGCTATAATTCCAAAGATATTTACACTTAAGGTACTATCACTTGATCGCATCCTTGAGATATTCTTCTGAAATAAAGATGTTAATATCAAAATAATAACTAAACACATTAAGGGAAAAATATATAAGTATATTAGAAAATTTGTTAATACAACTGTATGAGTATGTTATACAATGTATGTGAAGAAACTAAAGTTGAGATATTTTATTAAATTATTATTAAACAATGACCCGTTTTTAAAATTGATGAGCGTTAAGTAGACCCATTGTAGCAAAGTTAAAAAAATACTTTTAAAAATCGGCTACCAACTGATGAGGGGGACAAAATTTGGGATAAACACGATTCTCAACCACTCTGTGGTATGTCGTTCAGGAAAAACATCTGTACAATTCATTTTTATTTGCCATAAAACATCGAACTTGTCCAGTGTACACAAAAGTAGAAAATCCCTTACATTAATATGGCAAAATATGTTATTTGAGGGTTCCAAGGAAAAACCTGTATACCTATAGATAATTAAAACTAACCAGAAATAACACGAAATAAGCAATACTTTTAATAAAAATTTAGAACTCCCGCCAATTAGTTACCAGTCAGAGTGACGTATGTCAATTGTTTTAATCCTTGTGTAGTATTTAATCTTTTCAAAAGATCTACAGCGGATAGATAATTTTCATTCTCAAATGCAAACTTTAAACTTTTTCACTTAGGCTTTTATTAAAATTTTAATGCAAACACTGAAGTTATTTATGATTTTCTAATAGGTACATATCACAGTGAATTCATTGTCGCCAATAAAGTGAAGTGAAACTAATACTCTGCTAATTACTTACCTTTGTTTGACACTGATGACTGAGGGTATGACATTGTGCTGGGATATTTGTAAAATTAGGGTGTATTTTGACTATTTGGCACTATACCGTGATCCAAATACGGGTAACACACCAAAAACTAACTAATCGCGTATTGAAGTGTAGCTAATACAATCTATTGATGGTGTTTTACTATGTACATAAAATAAAGGTAAGGTATTGATAATGCCCCCTCGCGGAAGATACTGCAAGGAAATGATGCATCATAGATGGTAAATATAAAATGCCACTGTGTAAAATTCCATACACGTAGATGATACTGTACTCCAGAAATGTAGGAATTTTACTAACACACAAGGTAAATGTACAATGATTCTGTGAAACATTACCTCTAAATTGATTTACCAGGGAGCTTTACCCAAAATATTGGGTAAACAAAATGTTTCACTCTTTTTGATGGTAAAGTTACATTAAAGTTATTTGTAATTATTACACGCAACAACGGTAAATTTACCTCCATTTCTTACAGTGTTCACCAAAAACTGGAATATTACATTAATGCAAGGGAATATTACGCAAATACAAGGACATAATGCACCGTAAGTGGTAAGTATACAAAGTCACTGTGTAAAACTCTATACATAGAGGTTACTGTACACTAAAAATATAGGAATTTTCCTAACACACAAAGTAAATGTACAGTGATTTTGTGGAACACTGCCTCTAAATTGATTTACCGAGGAGGTTTACCCTAAATATTGGGTAAACAGAATTTTACACTCTTTTTGCTGGTAAAGTTACCTTAAAAATATGTGTAATTATTACACACAACAAGGGTAAATTTACTCCCATTTTTTACAGTGTACGATTAAAAATGCATTATTAGAAAAATTTGCCTCGTCGGACCAAAGTATCTTACTACATACTAACGGATCGGCGCGCTCCTTTTATTATTAATTTTTGTTTGTTTGCTGAATTTGCTTTATTCTTTTTAATTGTTGTTAATGTTTGCTTATAGTAAAGGTTCGAAAAACTTACTGAATATTATAATCATTTTATTTTAATTCTCCACGTCAAGTAAAAAAAATGCGTATTGGTTTAAAACATGTTTTTGTACTTACTGGCTTAGTTCCAACGATTAAATATATGTGATATATCGTTGAAAAGGGAGGAAAGTATTCTATTTAATGCAACTATTTTTGGCAGGTTTCAATATATTTTTGAACACCCTGAATAGTAAATCTCAAAATACAGCGGTTTTGAAAACATTTTGATAAAATTTCGTTGAAATACTCTGGTTTGCAAAAAAAATGTCGCCTTAAAATTTCTTCAAATAACGGAGATATTTTGCTTAGACATATTCCGCATTTTCGATATTTTCCGTCATAATACTTAAAGTAGGCCATGGATTTCAAATATCTTTAAACTATATTGTAGCTTATAAAAATCGGCACAGTTTTCGTAGCAAACAATTTTAATGCACGACTGATATTAAGTTAGATATTCTCGATGGCTTTGATAAAACGGACAGCCTGTATAGTGGGCAAAGAGAATGATAGATTGACAGACTGACGTGCAGAATACGAATCGAACAGTTGTCATTATGGATGTAAATTATGTCAAAATGTCATACTTGTATTTTGACTTTCCCTTAGTCTATCAAATCTCATAGTTGAAGAATCACCATTGTCATACCTGTCTATGTATAATAAACTGAAGATTCTGCAGGCGTTTTTTCAGTAAATTGAAAAAACTTTTGTTAACAAATCAAATAGTTTATCAAGTTACTTCGGGTAACCTATATAAAAGGGCAGAAAATACCGAGCAGAATACTATCTATGTTACGTAGAGAGGGTTTTAGAAGAGGGGAATTTATAAAATTAAACATTTTGGAGAAATAACAATACTGAACAAAACTAAGTGCGAAAGGTTTACTATAATCGGAAAAGTAATAATAATAGTTTCTCTTTATAGAAGACAAATGTGAAAAATTGACGGCAGGATAATGAGTTGTGTTGAAATAAAATAAGATAGACAACTTTTACAGATCAACATAATTTTGTGTTTGCGTAAAATTCTTCGACAGTTTAAAGATATGTACAATATTAAGTTCATGTGTGTTTGTATAAACACTGACAGCACTAATAAGAAATTATGGCTAATTAATTCCACATCCACGTAGTGGATTGGAAGTACAGTAATCGTAAATTTTTTTGTTTTTTTTTTTAAATATGTTTAGAATGTCATGAATGTCGAGATTTTAAATTTGAGCGAAAAAAAAATTTCTGTCTATCGGTCTCTGTCTGTAACTTTTTTTGTCCGCACGTTTTCTCCGGAACGGTTTAAGATACTTAAGGCAGCACATCTAAAACATACGTAAACGTATCTTATGACATCTGTGCGTGCGCAGTTTTGATTTTCTTAGCGTTACGGGATTCGTTAGACGTAAAAATACGGATTCCCATACACACAAAAACGCGGTATTATTGCACCGATACAAGCCGATGACATCCGAGCACCTGTCAGATTTGACGAAACGCCAGAATATCATAAGAAATATAACCTACATTATTTCCATTATTTGTTAAGGTTATGTTCCACGTCATATTTCGTTTGCTTTGAGTCTAGTTTTGTGTCTTGTGTGGGGTAAAATAATAAATATAAAATATATTTAGGTCAGATTCAGGTTCTTGAAATTTTAATAAAACATGGTAACAACCTTGCAACGGGTAGTAAATCATACAGCAGAACGGATATATTTTCCCAATGAGGACGACTTGCATTTATTGCGAGAGGTTGTTGGACAAAACCCTATGAAGACAACACTAGGTGGAACGTCATTCAAATGAACAAAACTCAAATAGTTAGAAAGTTCATTTCAGTTAGGACTTTAAAAGACGGGGTGAAAAATTAAGGTTAGGTGAATTGTCACCTAATCAAATTGTAAGCAAGTAGTACAAATGTAATAGGACATACTACGTAGTTGGAATTATTGGCTTGCCTTAACTCTATTTTAAGGCGTAACAGCATACCTAAACTTATTGGGTTTACGTCGCGCTAATACGTTTACATATAAGCGTTGCCTTAAGTGTCTATTGACTTGAAATTTTGCAAACATATATATATTATAACGAAATCTGGAACTGGATTGTCTTCTGAACATATCCGGTGAAGGGCTGGGGGTAAATAGGAGGAAATAAGTAAAACAAGCAACCTGGTAAGAGAAACTTGAAATTTGGTGTACTAGATATATACTATATACTAGAAGTCAAGGCCTCAAATTTTTTCGTAATATTTTCCATCCCTCACCACCACCACCCACTCCATTATTAAAGGGGTTGACAAAATAAAATTGAGATATTCACTTGAAATTTGGTATACGTATGTATTATAATGACATCTGGAACTAGATTATATTTTGGGATTATTCTGATGAAGTTTTGGGGATTAAATAGGGGTAAATAGGGGAAAATAAGTAAAGCAAGCTGGTAAGAGTACAGAAACTTGAAATTCGGTGTATGTACTAGAAGCCAAGGCCTCAGATTTTTTTATAATATTTTTCAAGCCCCCACCACCCCACTTCATTATTAAAGGGATTGATAAAATAAAGTTGAGATATTCACTTGAAATTTGGTGCGTCTAGCTTGCATACTGTCATACCTAGCGAAGCAGGTTATATCCCTGCTTAACGCGAAATAATTTTAATTATAAAATTATCCCCAAGATGTGGTTCGGACTCCACTATAAACTGTGGGGCCTCGTTCCTCTTTACCTAACACAAAATCATTCTGGATTTTCAAGGAGTTACCTCGGTGACTTGAGAAGCGGTTAAGAAAAACATTTTAAGAAAAACATTATATTTTAAGATGATTCCGTTGATGGGGTGGGGATGTAAATATAGGTAAATAGGGGAAAATGAGGAAAGTAAGCTGCGTAGAGTACAAGAACTTGAAGTTTGGCGTGTATACTAGAAGCCAAGCCCTCAAATTTGTATATAATATTTTTCAACGGTGACCGACGCCTAAAGTCGTTTTTGTAAAACTTGCGATAAATTTTGATATCTAAATTTATGTACCTACATTTTTACGTCTCGATGCCGATCGACATCTAGCGTCGTTTTTTTTAAACTCGTGTTTTTGGTACATTTTGATTCCTAGATTCATATTCTTGCATTTTTATGTCTCGACGCCGACCGACGGCCAACGTCGTTTTTGTATAGCTTGTGTATTTGATAAATTTTGATATCTAATTTCATGTTCTTGCATTTTTACGTCTCGACGCCGACCGACGCCTAGCGTCGATTTTGTAAAGCTTGTATTTGATTAATTTTGATATCTAAGCTTGTGTTCTTGCATTTTTACGTCTCGACGTCCACCGACACCTAGCGTCGTTTTTGTAAAATTTGTATATTAGATGAGTTTTGATACCTAAGTAACCCAACGACGCTCCGAGGCACAAGAGGCCGAAGCTCCAGATCCTGGATAATGGGTAAGTATAACTCTTTATCTGACAATGACCAAAAACATCCAATACCCGATCCCGACGGGTACCAAGCAAACAGCCAGCTGGGTACCCTTACCCTAGCCCGTACCGGCCTCTGACGCTAAGAAAGCGTCTCTGGCCGAACACAATCCTGAACTACACAGTTCACACTTCCTTCCGACGAATTTGGAGCACATGATGCCAATTGGCACCCTGGACTTCCGACTAGTCAACACCCCCAAAGCCCTTTTAAACTCCGAGAGGGCTCGGTAACAGCCGTTCCCTCTCACGACAGACGAAAGACGCTCCCGGGAGCCTATACATGCCAGCGAAGAAAGAAGACCAAGACAGAAGAGCGCCAGAAGAGACGACCCAGCTGGCAGGTTCCAATAGCCAGGACCAGGGGAGGTTTGCTAACATCGTCAATACCGTCCGCTACATCGCTGTAGACATTCCAGGTCTACAGCGATGATTGGGGCAAAGAGCTCAAGCTCGACCCCTAATCATCCAAGACCGTCATATTTAGTCAAGAATATTGGCGGATACCTAAGTTCACTTTCTTTCACTTCACTGAAAAATATCTGATACATAGATCCCATAATTTTGTACGCCCCACATTAATAATCAGGCAATTAGTTGAAGAACAGGATGAAGCGGGTCCGGAACAATTTAAAGTAAACCTTAAATATCAAAATTTTAACTCTCTTATCGCTGCATATGAGTTAAAAAATACATTAAAAATAACATTTACAATGGGAATTTTAGAACTAACCGCCATGGCAGGAAAGTAGGGTGGTCGAGTCCGGACCAACTTAAAATAAAATGCAAACAGAAACATCTTGACTCTTTCATCACTGCGGATGAGTCAAAACATATGCTTAGAAAACCACTGCACAAGTAATCATTTCTTTCACATCCTAATTTTCCATCCAAAATTTATTAAACAAAAACATGTTGACGCCTTATTTGCAATCCAGTATGTGGAAATAATTGCTCACAGAATTTTAATAAGTAATCTAATATTTGAAATCGTATACCCTAAGGTGGCAATGGGAGTGGCTGACGCCAACAAATTTTTTGAGAATTTTTATTCTCATGCACACACTAAATTACAATTTTTTTTTGTTCACCCCTTTAATAATGCACTTGGGGGTGATAAGGGAGGTGACAGATGTCATAAAAGAAATACCTTGGCTTCTAGTATATGCATCACATCTTAAACTTCTCGATTCTTATTAACTTGCTTTAATAATTTAACCCTTTTTAGCCCTCATCCCTTCAACGGAATAAACTGGAAATATAATCTAGTTCCAGAACACGTTGTAGTACATATGAGTACTAAATTTCAAGTCAATATCTTAGTTCTATTGTGTTAACGTCTTCAATAATGGAGTGGGGATGTAGTAGGGGTGACAGATGCCATAAAGTAGTATGATGCCATAACTTCTAGTATATATACACCACATCTCAAGTTTATGGACTTTTCTTAATTTGCTTTACTTATTTATTTCTATTTACCCCTAAACCCTTCAAAATATCACTTACTTCCAGATCTCGTTATAATACATACACGTACCAAATTTCAAGTCAATATCTTAATTTTGTTTTATTAACCCCTGGACGAAGGGGCAGATATCATAAAGAAAATTGAAGCCTTTTCCTGTAATATAGACTTCAACTCTTGAAAGGAACAAGCTCAAATATATTCCTACTCCAGATCTCGTTATAATATATACGTGTAACAATTTTCAAGTCAATATTTTAAACCGTTCCAGAGTTATCGTACGCACAAAAAATGTTACAGATCGATCGACAGACCGACAGAAATTTGTTTCAAATCAATATCTCTACATTTCATGACGACACTTCTATATATATATTTTCAAAAAAAATAGTTTACGCTTATTATACTTCCACAACACTACGTTAAAATGGAAGTGTTAACATTTTTAAAACTAGGCGGAACACAGTGCGGCTGAAAAAAATGTACCTTTCAAAATTTTCTACAGCCTTTAATTTTTGACCAATCACAATATATTTTTTAAATAATCGCCAGACTTCTGGCTACAACACTGTCGAGGCAAATTTTTGAAAAGTCGAAATTGAACTTTCATTACGTCGTTATGGTTGATTAAAATCGGTCGGATAAGCAAAAAAACCAATATAATTCCATAAATTGATCAAATTACGGCTACTTTTTCTTCTTGTAGTTGTTTTTGAGTAAATGAATAAGAACATACTCTAAAAGAGATGCCCTAGGGCTTTTCACCCAAAAATTGGCCAAAAAATGACCGAATTTTGATCAACTATAACGATGTATTAAGTTCAATTTCGATGTTTTAAAAAATTTGCCTCGAATTTTTGCAGCCAGAAGTCTGACGATTATTTAAAAAAATATATTGCGATTGGACAAAAATTAAAGCCTGTAGAGATTTTGAATGGAAAATGTTTTTCAGCCCCACTGTGCGGCGTGGAAGTAAGAGAGCAGGACGAAGCGGGACTAAAACAACTTGAAGTAAAATGTAAAAATAAAAATCTTAACACTCTCATCATTGTGGATGAATCAAAACATATTATAAACAAAATTGCCAATTGGAATCATAAAACTTTGTTGTTAATAATAGATATCGAATGTTAAAACAATGTATGCATATGCTAACATGGGAAAAATTACAAAATAAAATAATCCACTTCAGTCAATTAAAATTAAATAGTCCAATTATTATACCCTTCGCAAATACAAAACGAAAAGTATATTGCATTCAATCGACACATTTTTAAAACCGATAACATTGCTCGTATCATTGTGTCGGTGATCGAATTCTGAACAACTTTCAAAATGTCCGTCCGTCTGTCAGCCCGTCTGTCCGTCCGTTTGTCCATCTGCGTCTGTCTGTCCGTCCGTCACGTTTCTTGTAAGCACGATAACTTAAGAATGAAAAATCCGACCGTATTGAAATTTGGGCACTAAATTAGTGTTAGCTAGACGAAGAACCCTATTGTCTATGAACAATATTGCTGAATAAATAAAAAAAGTTAGTTAATTATTGTTTAAACAATTTTTTTTTGTATATTTTGTAATTAAATAAAAAACGTCTAAAAGTAATATTCTTTACAAAAAAGGCTGCGACCAGCATCCTATAGAATGTGCAACAATTATATAAACAGTGCAGTAAATCGGCAAAGAGTATAATGGTTAGCTTGTTAATTATGTATCAACTTGGTGCTACCTAGACTTGAAGTTACACCACTTAAATTATAGGATAAAGAGTTGAAAATGTCATCAGTTCTGTCTGTAGACTACTTACAAGTATGGTGTTTAGAAGAGAACAAAGCAACCAAGACAATCAGGTGTCTTGGAGCAATAGGATTAGTAGAAAACATGGCATTAAGTTGTTATGTAATGTGCATTAGAGAGCCGTACGAATAATTGTATTAAGTTTCTCGATGTGTATCTTTACAAGGTTACGACATTTTGGTACAAGATTTAAAATCTAGACAGGAAACACATGGAAAATATTTTAGGCCAGGTGTCAGGGAGTTCAGGATGTGTAAATACCGTTTTAAATCTGGCAAAAGATTTTACTGCTGGGACCAGTTCATTATAGACCTCTTTAAAGCATAATAATTTTTCCACCTCGTCCGCCCGCCGAAACTTTCACAATTTTGAGGCGATATCGCTCAAATATATTTTTTTTGACAATATCTCGATTGTGAACGGTCCTACGAAGAAAAAGATGGTTATCAAAGTTAAAGATTTATAAATTCTCTTACGCTTTCTATAAATATATAAAACAATTGATATTTACAATCATTATAATTTCATTACAATTAGTTATAGTTGGTGAAGATGTTGACTTTTAGTCCTTATGATAGGATTATCCGCACGTTGTTCAAACACGTATTTTATGAAACCAAGCAATGGGAAAATGGACTAGCGAATTTATTACTCGAACTCTTTTAAATACCCAAAAAAAGTTGAGGATAATACATTATTTCTCCACGCATTCAGTGAATGTGACAGAGCTTCTGCATTTTTTAGACAAGGTAAAGCAAAATTCGTTGAATAATTAAAAAAATCTGCAGGATTTCAAACCTCCAATTCTCACTCTGATGTTATAGATATATCAGGCCAGAAAGTTATCTTAGTCCTTTATGAAGCATAATCCGATCAGCATTCTTTGAATAAACTCAGGTACAAATGCTTTATTAAGTCAGTGGCAAAAACATAGGTGCCTCATATTGAGTCTGCTGCACGCCAACACACTTTTAGAACGTACTATCAAATTCAGCAGTGGTAACGCAATACCAAAAGTCTTCAAGATTGGGGTTGAATGGAAAAAAAATGGTTTGCTTCTTATTACTACCAACTCATTTTCTACAAAAATTTTAAATAATTTAAAATTCAAATAGGTATATTGTATATTATTCAATAAACAACCCTTTCTCGTGCATTGTATTTTAGCACCAATTATTAGTTACATTTTACATATTTTTATTATTTCCACATCCGCATAGTGAAGTGGAAGTATAGTAATCGTAAAAAAAATTTTTTTTTTGTTTAAATGGGTTTAAAATGTCACGAAATGTCGAGATTTTAAATTAGATTGAAAAAAAAAATTCTGCATCGGTCTGTCGGTCTGTAACTTTTTTGTGTGCATGAACGGCATGTGCCCTGGAACGGTTTAAGATATTGACTTGAAATTTTATACACGTATGTACTATAACAAGATCTGAATCTGGATTGTTTTTTGAACTTATCCTGTGAAGGGTAAAGTAATGTATATAATAGAAGTCAAGGCTTCGGCTTTTTTATATAATATTTTCATCCCCTCCGCACCACCCCCACTCAATTATTAAAGGGATTGATAAAATAAAATTGAGATATTCACTTGAAATTTGGTACACAAATATATTGTAACGACACCTGAAACTAGATTATATTTTGAGATGATTCCGCTGAAGAGTTGGAGGTTAAATAGGGCTAAATACGGGAAAATAAGTGACGCAAACTGGTAAGAGTAGAGAAACTTGGGATTCGGTCTATATACTAGAAGCCAAGGCCTCACATTTTTCAACCCCTCCACTACCCCCACTTCATTATTAAGGAGTTTATAAAATAAGATTGAGATTTCACTTGAAATTTGGTACATGTATGTATTACAACGACATATGCAATTAGATTATATTTGGAGCGTTGGGGATAAATGGGGGTAAACATGGGAAAATAAGTAAAGCGAGTTGGTAAGAGTACAAAAACCTGAAATTTGGTGTATATGCTAGAAGCCAAGGCCTCAGATTTTCAACATTTTTAACCCCCCACTACCCCTACTTCATTATTAAAGGAGTTGATAAAATAATATTGAGATTTTCGCTTCAAATTTTGTACATGGATAAGTATGCATTACAACGACTTCTGTAATTAGATTATATTTGAAGATGATTCCGTTGAAGGGTTTGGGTTAAATGGGGGTAAACATGGGGAAATAAGTGAAGCAAGCTGGTAAGAGTACAAAAACTTGGGATTTGGTGTATATACCAGAAGTCTCAGATTTTTCTATAACGTTTTTCAACCCCTCCACAAACCCCACTCAATTATTAAGTGGGTTGATCAAATATAATTGAGATATTCACTTGAAATTTGATACACATATGTATTATAATGACGTCTGGAACTAGATTATATTTTGAGATGATTCCGTTGAAGGGGCGGGGGGTTAAGTCGAGGTAAATAGAGAAAAATGAGTAAAGTAAGCTGGTAAGAGTACAGACACTTAAGATTGGTGTATACTAGAAGCCAAGGCCTCAGATTTGTTTAGAATATTTTTCAATTATAGGGGTTGATAAAATAAAATTGCAATATTCAATTGAAATTTGGTGCAGGCAAGTATTGTAATCACGTCTGATTGGGATCATTTCGGCGGAGGGGAGGGATAAAAATTGGAGAGAATAGGTAGAGCAAGCTAATAGGAGTCCATCATACACTTCATTTTTGGCGTATATCCGTTGGTTTCTAACCAACGCCTCTAATTTTTCTATGACATCTGCCTTTAATATTATTAAAATTCTATAACCAACTATTTCCACATATTACAGTGCAAATATAGTCACGAAGTTTTCCTTTAAATAGACTTGGGTGGAACATCTGGATGTGGAAGTAGTGATTCCTTAGGCAGCGGTTTTTTTTAATTTTCATTGTCATAGCAGAAAAATGTAAATAATAAATGAAAACACATAACTTTTTATTGTCCCCTACACTGTATAATTTACATAATTTATAAAATATGCAACATAAAAATATGAAATTCTGAAAATCTGCGTTTAGCAGATACTCGGTTTCTATCTAATCCTAAGCAAGTAAATGTAGTCATGAAGATGTTTAAACTTTGTTAAAGATTACCTTTGCACGTTTGACCTGGCAGAAACAAAAGTTGCTTGGAATTTATAACACTGAAGTTTTTACATAAATTATTTTCGGCCTTGAACTGAAAGTAATTACGGTTTTGTCATCAGTTTCCATAGAATTATAATTATACTAGATTTTCTTCAAAAGAGCTCTTTAAGTACTGTGAATGACTGGAAATATTAATTAGAAAAGAAATTTTCATTCTGTGGTAAAATTCAAGACCGCGAGCTATAGGCCAGATTCTCATGTAATATGTCTATTAATTACAAACTATATTACTTCTCTCTAACGTTTATATTTAATGTCAAAGATTCAGAATATATCATGGGGTGTCCAATAAGTAATGATACACAAAGCAACATCAGATTCTTTACGTAAAATTAATGTGATTTGGCTAAACTTACTTTAGTTCAAAAGATGACATTAACTTAGATAGGTGACCGTATCTCATTTCGTTCGCCGTTCTGGTTAAGTGGTGGAATAGCAGAAGCTAAACTTCGCCCAGAACGTTAAAATAAATAAGATATGAAAATAAAAAAAACGAGGCACGGGGTATCAAAGCGTTTTTCTTTTTTCATAATTATTTTTTAAATAACTTTTGAAAGAAATTATATATTTTAACAAAATTTGGTGATCGGAGGTTTTTGGTGGCAATAAATTTAAATCTATTCCTCATTGTAACGGGTCACATTTTATGCACTCGATAATAAGAATAATTCACCTAAAATACTGCCTTTATTTAATATTTTGTTCTAAAATTACCTTAAGCCTACCCTGCTAGTACGCTAGAAATCTATGCGAACGAATAAATAGGTTCATCATGTGGTAGATCATTTGTCACTTTATAAACAACCAATCAAAACAATCCCGCCAAATAAGGCATTGAGAGTAGCGTCGCGTCAAAATACATTATTACCCGGCAGACCCTTGCCTGGGTCGGTTGTGGAGAATTATAACACACTTTAAAAATTTTATAATGGTCATCCCGTCTACTTGCTAAATTGATACCTAGAATTAATGTTATCAATGTATCATAAATTGTAAAGTGAAGTAGTGAAGTAGTGTAGTACCCTGTCACAGAAGAATCAAACTGTAAGTACGTTTATCAACTTTATTCTTTTTCTGCATTTTAAATGGCCGACGCCATAAACAACGTTTGCTAACGTATTTAGTTAGTCATGATCCTGTAGTTCCTGGATGTTCGGTAATCCGAATTGTAAATTCCGGACATTGCATCCTGTTATAAACATTTATTTTTCATCGATGGTTTCGATGTAAACTAATTAGTGAAAACGTCGCGAGTGGCGAATTTACACCTCAGCGTGTTCTCAAGTACTCACTTTCATGGTATGCGAAAATATATGTTAGTTCGACAACTAACGCCTCGAATATTAACTTGTCAGTTTCATTTTGTAACTAGTCTATAGATTTTGATATTGTTGTAAAAATTGTTACCATTTAACTTTTGTTGCTATAATAGTAAAACATTTATTTTATGCGGAACTGGTCAGACGCGAGTGTTTGAGTTTATATTTTGCATTTCCATCTAATATTTCTTTTCTGTATGTATTTATTGTTTTGTTTATGCAATATTGTTTTTGTATATTTAACGAAAATGTTTTATTATTATCTCACCCCTGAAGTCTCATGCTCCTTGAATAAATAGAGTTATTTGAAATTTGTTTGTTTAATTTTTTTAATGGATTTTCATGTATAATTAATCAGCAATTTTCTTAAGATATTATTAATCAGAAGCTTAAAATCTTTTAAGTTTCATAATTTTGCTGCTATTTGCAGAGGGCCGCACCTTCGGCATTTTACATATCTTTAAAACGTCGTAACTTCCTTTGCGTTTCTTTCGTTTTAATAAATAATATACCTTGTTTTATATCTTCTTTACGTAGAGAAGGTATACTTTGTAATCATCTATGAGGCATTTATTTTTGAAATATTCAATGCAACTAATTTAAAGCATGATTTAGGGATGCAGCATTTTTCAAAACTGGGTTTGATTAATACAAAACAATAAAAGACGTTTTCAAGCTTGATTTCTGTCAAAACTTGTTCGACAGAATTTAGTGTGTTTTAATACCAAGGCATAATTTATTTTTAAACTTAGAGGTGCAAGTTATCGTCAGCATATACGTGCAAGAAAACTGTAATAGGAATCGAGCACATCGCTGATATTTGCAAATGTAAGGATATTTCATAATCTTTACCATACATTGAGGAAAATGAGGAAAATAGTTCCTTTCATTTCAAAGGAAATGTCGTGGGACGCACGAAAACTATTACTGTAGAACAGGAAGAGGAGATTTTGGTCAGTGTTGCAGAAAACTCGAAAATAAGTATGAGGCCTATGGCTGCGGTTACTGGAGTAAGTAAGTGATCAATTTTAAGCATCTTTTATCAAGAAATGCTTTATCCGTACCACTTCATGCCTGTTCAGAATCTTCTGGAGGCAGATCTTCCAGCCAGATTACGATTTGGTCGTCTCTATCGTGGCTAGTAAAATCATAATCAAATTGATGTTTACGGACGAATACACGTTTATAGTTGTCTCCATATATTTACTGCAAACCTCAAAGCTGTGCCACTTACGTATAGATGGGAGAGTGGGGCATAATCAAATTTGGTAGAAAACGGTAAATCATAAATGTAATGTATTACTTAATACATAGAACACCATTTTTCTCAGGTATAGTATGTTCTGGCATAATTAAAATAAGAAATAATCGAAAGCAAGCCTCTTTAATTAAAATTTGTTAACTCCTGAAATATAATTGTTCAAATCACCCCTAACTAGAACGTCAGGCCCAGGAAACAGATAAGCAGAGCCGTACTTTGAATTTGTCTATCAATATCGCGAAGGATGGGCAATACGTCCATCAATGGGTAAGATATCCTATCTTGATCCAAGACATGGTAAGATTTTTTTAATTTATCAGAAACGTCATTATTATTTCTGCGAAAACATAATTTTTAATTCTCTGGTGTTTATATTGTTTACTCTAATACTCAAATATTTGAAGTACGGCTCTGTAGGACCGCCTCAGCGATAAAAATACCGACTTTCATATTTTAATGGCGTTTTTATAAACTTTTTTATTTGCATTAAATATGTGGAGACAACTATACACACAGAGTGTATTTAACTTCAGGAACAAATATACGAGTGACAGAAAATCCGCACTTAGTAACCGATCGCCACCTTCAACGTGGATTTAAAATTAACATTTGGTGTTGAATTATTGGTAACTTTGTTTTGGGAACCGCAGTTACCTTCCATATTAAACCGGACAGAAACTACTTAAATACTCAGTTTCCTGATCACTAGATAGGTCATGGGTGTCTGACGGGAGCACCGATTTTAATCCCTGAGATTTTTGCGCTATGAGGTACATTAAATCTCTTGTGCATGAAGACACAAAGAAATATTCGAGAAGAATTATGGCAGAGAATTGGAAATGACACGGAATCGCTTCGAAGTGAACATTTATTATTTAAGATAAGGCTGACGTTTACTACACGAGTTGCAAAATATGTCGACGTAAATGGAAAATACTTCAAACATTTGTTACCAAAGACAAATCACTTTTATTACAAATTATTGTCATCTTTTATTCCGAAATAAACTGATCTCCCTTGTAGAAAACACTGGGTTTTCTAGAAATTCTTACGTGTCGAAAATATACAATGAGCAAGTAGGTACAGGTAACAAAGATGTCCAGATGGGCTCGCTAATTTCCAATCGATGAAGCATAAAAAAAGGGGGATGAATTTTGTCTAGAAAAAGTTAGAGCGGTTTATGCGAGAAGATGCCGAACTCCTGAATTTTTTCAGGTTCTTGCGGGCCCTTTCATTTTTTTGGAAAAACAAAACGATAGTATTAAGAAATTGCTGCGATTTCAACATTTTTTCGCATAAACCGCTCCAACTTTTTGTAGACAGAATTGATCCCCTTTTTTTGTGCTTGATCGACCGGAAATTAAATTTCCAATCCGATGATGTGGTTGGTGCACGGTATGTTCCTGTAATATTTAAGTGAGGTTGCGGTCGCCAAAGTAAGAGGTTCGAGGATTTTGCTTCTCTAGCGACACGGGTCCGCTTCGAAAATGAGAGCTGACTGCTCGCTGTTCTATCTGTCGGTCTGTCTGTCTGTCAGTCGGTCGGTCGGTCGGTCCGTTCGCCGTCCGTCTGTCTGACCGTCCGTCCGTCCGTCCGTCTGTCTGTCTGTCTGTCTGTCTGTCTGTCTGTCTGTCTGTCTGTCTGTCTCTCTGTCTGTCGGTCTGTAACTTTTTTTTGTCGTTTGCACGTTTTCTACGGAACGGTTTAAGATATTGACTTGAAATTTTGTACACGTATATATTATAACGAGATCTGGAACTGGATTGTTTTTTATTTTTTACTTTATTATTAAAAGGGTTGATAAAATAAAATTGAGATATTCATTTGAGATTTGGTACACGTATGTATTATAACGACATCTGGAACTAGATTATATTTTGAGATGATTCCGTAGAAGGGTTGGGGGTTAAATAGGGGAATATAAATGAAGGAAGTTGGTAAGAGTACAGAAACTTGATATTCGGTGTATGTACTAGAAGCCAAAGCCTCGGATTTTTATATAATATTTTTCAATCCCCTCACTACCCCTACTACATTATTAAAATCGTTGATAAAATAAAATAGAGATATTCATTTCAAATTTGGTACACTTATGTATTACAACGACCTCTGGAACTAGATTATATTTTGAGATGATTCCGTTGAAGGGTTGGGGGTTAAATAGGGGTAAAGAGGGGAATGTAAGTAAAGCAAGTTGGTAAAAGTATAGAAACTTGATATTCGGTGTATGTACTAGAAGCCAAAGCCTCAGATTTTTTTAATAATATTTTTAAACCCCCTCACTACCTACTCCATTACTGAAAGGGTTGATAAAATAAAATTGAGATATTCATTTCAAATTTGGTACACGTATGTATTATAACGACATCTGGAACTAGATTATATTTTGAGATGATTCCGTTGAAGGGTTGGGGTAAATGGGGGTAAATAGGGGAATATAAGGAAAGCAAGTTGGTAAGAGTACAGAAACTCGAAATTCCGTATATGTACTAGAAGCCAAAGCCTCAAATTTTTTCGTAATATTTTTCAACCCCCTCACTACCCCTACTCCATTGTTAAAGGGGTTGATAAAATAAAATTAAGATATTTATTTGAAATTTGGTACACATATATAACGACATCTGGAACTAGATTATATTTTGAGATGATTCTGTTGAAGGGTTGGGGGTTAAATAGGGGAAAATAAAGGATTATAAGTAAAGCAAGTTGTTAAGAGTACAGAGACTTGAAATTCGGTGTATGTACTAGAAGCCAAAGCCTCAGATTCTTTCGTAATATTTTTCAACCCCCTCACTACCCCTACTCCATTATTAAAGGGGTTGATAAAATAAAATTGAGATATTCATTTCAAATTTGGTACATGTATGTATTATAACGACATCTGGAACTAGACTATATTTTGAGATGATTCCGTTGAAGGGTTGGGGGTTAAATAGGGGTAAATAGGAGAAAATAAGTAAAGCTAACTGGTGAGAGTACAGAAACTTGAAGTCCGCTGTATGTACTGGAAGCCAAGGTCTCAGATTATTTGTAATATTTTTCAACTTCTCACCACCCATACTCTATTATTAAAGGGATTGATAAAATAAAATTGAGATAATCACTTCAAATTTGGTATACGTACGAATTATAACGATATCTGGAACTAGATTATATTTTGAGATGATTCCGCTGAAGAATTGGGGGTTAAATAGGGCTTAATAAGGCAAAATAAGTAAAGCAAGCTGGTAAGAGTACAGAAACTTGAAATTCGGTGTATGTACTAGAAGCCAAGGTCTTAGATTATTTATAATATTTTTCAACCCTCCACCACCCTTACTCTATTATTGACGGTGTTGATAAAATAAAATTGAGATATTCACTTGAAATTTGGTACACGTATGTATTACAACGACATCTGGAACTAGATTATATTTTGAGATGATTCCGTTGAAGGGTTGGGAGTTAAATAAGAGTAAATAGGGGAAAATAAATAAAGCAAGCTGGTAAGAGTACAGAAATTTGAGATTTGGTGTATATACTAGAAACCAAGGCCTCAGGTTTCTTTCTAATATTTTTCAAACCCCACCACCTCATCTCCGTTATTAATATGATTGATAACATAAAATTGAGATATTCACTTGAAAGTTAGTACACATATGTATTGTAATGACATCTGATTGAGATGATTCCACTGAAGGGGTGGGGGTGGTAGTTTGTGAGTAGGAGAATCAAGTAGGGTAAACTGGAAACTTCACTTTAACATATATGGTAGAAACCAACACCTCAAACCTTTCTATGACATCTGCCCTAAATATTATTAAAATTCTATGACCAATAATTTCTACATACTGGAGTGCAAATCTAATCGAGATGTTTCCTTTAAGGTGACTTGGATAAAAAATCTGCGGCTTTTTTTAATAAACTAATAAATAAATATTAGATTTTACAAAGCTCTTTCACCCTGGGTATCGTGAGCTCTCGGGATATTAGAACCATAGTCAATCTATGCATTTAAAATTCCGTAATTGAAACTACCTCTTCACGTAAATAGTTAATACTTTGATATTTAATACTAAGTCGTTAGTTTGTTGTATTTAGCTTTATATACATACGTATTCTAGTTATACAAAATATATTTATAATTATATACTTCGTTTTCAAGTACTTTGCAAATATTTTTATTGTGACCTGTATTTATGATTCAAATGTTAGTTTATAGATCCGGCTATGTATTTTGTTTCGAGTCTTCTCTAATTCTGCTTTTCAGAATTCTTTTATCTGCCTGTATATAAAAGTGTTAAAAAGCCTGCAATCGTCCATTCCTTAACCTCTTTGTGCGCGAATTTTTTTGAGATTCAAAAAAAATATTTGAGCATACAGAAGTGCTTATTTAGGTAAAGACAAATACTTTTATATGAACAATTTTTCGATTTTTCGTTTAATTTTTTTGTTATTCCTTGACATCATATTTGATACTACAAGCATGAAAGGAAACAGTATGAAATCATTAAATTTTATTCATCAAATATGAAACTGTCCAAAACTATTTTTTTCCTTTCTTAAACATAAGTGTACATTACATTTTGAACAAATAATTGATGACAGTTGCTTGCAAAAGGATTCTTGCAACGCAGTCTCTCTTCAACAACTAGACGCCAGTGGCTTGTTTGGTCCCTTCTTACTTCTATGCCAGGAATGGGAGCAGTATATCCTCTCCTCTCTTTTCGCGCATATTGATACCCCACAACATCGCCTTCATAACTTAATCTACCCCCTTTTTTTGGCAAACTTTTTTTTTTTCAGCTATACTGGCATTGAAGCTCGGTGAATTGATCTTCTATATCTTCTTGGGTAATTGTTAATCTTTGCAGTCGATTTTATACAAAATTCATGCATTCTGTCATCATGTCAATAAAATGGTAAAAGAAACGCATATAATATTTCTTTGAGAGTACACCAATTCGATAATACGCAATTTGACCTTCCACGAGTATTCATCTAAAAAAATGAAAAACTTATGTCACTAGTGCCGAGAATATCAGATTTGATACGCATATGTTTTTTTATAAAATAAATATTTTCGATTTTTGTATTCACAAAATATTGACCATCCATGATAATTTCATGCCTTTAGTAATTAAAACATATTTTATACTTACTTTTTGCACAAGGATGGAGATAATACAAAAGGATTACTGTATCACTGATGACGATTGATACTTGCAACTATGTCTCTCATGCCAGCGAAGAAAGAAGATCAAGACAGAAGAGCGCCAGAAGAAACGACCCAGCTGACAGGGTTCAACAGCCAGGACCAGGTGAGTTTTGCTAACATCGCCAACACCGTCCGCATTTGCGGGGGGGATAGGCGAAAAAGCAGGCCCACCCCTTACGAGGCCGGTCCAGGTCTACAGCGATGATTGGGGCAAAGAGCTCAAGCTCGACCCCTAATCATCCGAGACCGTCATCTTTAGTGAAGAATGTTAGCGCTATGTGTCACTATACAATATGACTATAGTTTAAAACTGTTCATGAAATTGCCATTCTAAACATCCAAAGAAATAAAATTAGTTGAATATTATGTTCGTCTCAAATATGATACAATAGGCACAAAGAGGTTAAACTGATAGACAAACAGCCGTTAACCTGTGAATACAATCTTTTCTTCACGACTGCTGATAAAGGAAATTGCGTATCTATATCTTAAAATACAAGCTACATTCGAGGCAAAACCATTTGTACTTAAAAAGGGTGCAATATTGCTACACCGTAAAATTCACAAGTGTTGTAATCGTTAATTCGATAAAACAAATACCACATTAACCCTTAGTTGGTCCCGTTGGTGTACACCAGGTACAGTTTAAATGCCATAAATTTGAGAAAAAGCAGTTTTCCCTCTCCACACGAAACAAGTCTTACGTACTAAATGCCGCCGATGCTGTGCAGTGATAACAATTAAGTACTATCTCTGATAGAGTATGTATTGTTCTATATTCTGATTCTATTTTATATTTTTATACGTTCGAATTTACTTTTTGAAAGTATATTGAAATGATTTTACTGGGCGCCAAACAGTTTCTTAAAAGCTGTTAATATTATAGACTATATAACACCATTAGCATGACTATCTACATTCTATAGAATGACTCTTACTCAAGGTTCAACGAAGTCGGTTCAATAAATGCTCATCGATCAAGATAACAATCTAAATAAATCAAACTCGATATTGAACGAACAAAGCATTAATTTATTAACAAATTTGAACTTGGAATGTAATTAACAAATTTAAATAACAAAATCTAACTTAACTAAAACTGATAAATATGGCCTTTTATTTAAAATAAATATGTACCATGAATTTGTGATATTGTAAAGCTTTACCTTGTCTAGGTTTCTTTCGACTCGAGTAATGTTATATTATAACCTCTAACTGGTTATTATAATCCTTGAAATATTATGTCACTTGACTGACTTTTTAACCTCTCATGGCTTCTTCTTCTTCTTCTTTACTGGATTGACATTTGTTTATAACCTCCAATTTATTTTCAAGATTTCCTTGAAATATTTCTATCACTTGATTGACGTTTGAGTTCCTTCACCATATAAATTTGCTAACGGGATTAACAAATACTTCCCTCTTCTAAATCTGCTTTCCGGATAATCTACTTCGTAATACTTTCAAAGTTTACTCACTTTTTATATTTAATATACTTTTACAATTTTTTCTTGATATCAATATATCTGGATTGTAATATTCTAACCTTCAAATTATTCACCACTTTTCTTTTATTTTCAATTTATTAATTATTCGTGGATGAATATTTTTCGCAGCTCGCTGTTCAGCGGTGTATGATCAACTGATTTGTTATTTTAAGTCGTTTATTTGGGTTAAATTCCAATGTTTCAATTGTTTTTTTCTATTTTGATCTAATATTTCAAAATTTAATTTTAATTTAAAATTTAAACTATTCAGTTTTGTTTGTTCTTTATATTAATTGAATACTGTTTTTAATTCTTTAATTTTCCTGATGAATTTCTACTTTTCAGGATTAAGTGAATAATTGTAATTACTCGAAATATATTGACATATTACATATACTTTTTAAAATCTACTTATAACTACAATTAATAATTCCAATCTCAAATAAATACTAATTCATACATTTAGATGAATAGCAATGATAAACACAAAATGCTAGTAGTTAAAAACGTACTGCAGGTTTTCATACTGACAGAATACTGATACAATAAACTAAAACAAGAAATTGATACGCCAACAAACATTTAACATCATACTATTAGTCCTTTCTTTCTGCATGATGTGAAATATCATTTACAAAACACCTTTCTGCAATGATATTTGAAAATATCTGAAAACTTAAAATGTCATTCAGTGTTTTGTAAACTATGGACTTACTATTTCTGAAATAATCACCCTGCAATGCAACTACTGTTAATAGTCTTTCATTCAATATTCATTTTGTGTAGATTTACAGTATTTCTACACAATTTAAAATTTTCACCCCTAAGTTTTGACATGAATGTCAGATTTTATAAAATTTATTTTAATGTTTTTTTTAATTCATTCTAAATCATTTTAAATGAGACTGTGAGTCTCTACAAGTTCATAATTTATAATATGCTATTTAGAATAACCTTGTTAAAACTAAATTAACTTCATTTTATGTTTATTTTAATATTTTGTTTTAATTCAATATCAAGTTTCATTCTCTGCATCCTACTCGCTGAGAACAAGTGAACTTGAATCAATCACACTGTGGAACATTACCTAAGTATCGTGTTTGAAATCATAAATAAAATTCACAAATTTGTATGTATTTTAGAAAATAACCATAACAGTTTTACTTTAACGGATCATACAGAAGCAGGAGTATTTGTGGTTTATTTACCACAGATACTCCTGCTTCTGTATGATCCGTTAAAGTAAAACCGTTATGGTTATTTTCTAAAATACATACAAATTTGTGAATTTTATTTATGATTTCAAACACGATACTTAGGTAATGTTCCACAGTGTGGATACACAGCAGTATATAGTCATTTAGTTTGTGTGGTGTACAAAATACACCACGCGATTAATTATGTAACATTTCGTAACGCGACTAACTAAGGGTTAAAAAACGATGGAGTCTAACTGAGTATTGCCAGTATAGTTATTGCCAAATTATAATATACCCCAGAGCAGGCAGCACTAAATATGTTCAAAAATTATATATGAATGTTGATGTTGAGCATTAAGGATTATTAGAGAAAATTATGTATCTCAAATACATACATAGGATATAGCAGTAAATTAACTTTTTAACTTATAGCGATGGTTCGTATAATTCTGGTTATAAACATATCACAAGCCCAAAGTAACATTACATTAAATTTTAATTTAACGTTCCTTATTTTTCATATAATTTTTCAAACCGCACTAACAGCAACAGTTGTGAATGTCAGATGTAGGATGAGACCTAAACGTATAATAGGATTAAGTTGTCACAAACCGAGGCCTAGCCTTTTTTATTTCTGTACGACCAACATTAACCTAGTGGTAAACTTAATTATCCTTAAATTGTCTCATTTAAGAAGATTAACAATTAGACTTATACATGTAGAAATATTATAACGCTACTTTTATAGTTTTACAATAGTTTATAACTATTGTGCTCAGGTAACAAACAGTGGAGTAATTCCAAGGTTCAATAAAAGTCAATGAGAATAATTTCGATTTAACAAAGTTTATTTAACAATTACACAATGGTAATCTAAGACACAGTTTACAAATTGTGTTAACGAATCGGTTTAACAAATATTCAAGCAAATAAAACAATAACATTTAAGGGGGTGATGTCTATCCTGACTTTGATCAAATCTAGCAACCTTCACTATATGAATCTAATATCCGAATGTAAGTTATTATCACAAATGTTCAAGGGAAAGATATGATGAATTAGGCTCTACCCGTTACACTAACTGAATTTCTTAATGACTTTCGATATCTCAACGTTACCGTAGATATCGACTAATTGGACACACGTCCCTTCGACAATAGAAACACAACTGTCGTTACAAAAATGAAAAATCTGACTTATGTCACTTTGACACTTAATTGACAGCTGTCGTTTTGATAATCGATTTAATTGACATCTGTCACATTTGACATTAAAATGACGCGGGCTTGTCACTTTGACAGAAAAACACGCGGCGTTAAAATATTGACATCTGTCACTTTGACAGGAAAAATACGCGGCAATAAAATATTGACACCTGTCACTTTGACAGGAAAAATACGCGGCGTTAAAATTATTGACACCTGTCAATATGAAATTCAGTTAACGTGATGCCTGTCACTTTGACAACAACAAAAAATAGGCGGCGTTAAAACATTAATATAAGTCCGTGACGTCTATGGCTCAGATACTGACGCTTAACGCATAAAAACTCTCCAGCTTATGATAGCGGCTGTGAACGTCGTACACAATTAGACCAACACACCTGTCAAGCGTTCCTCAGATCAGGCTTGAGCTAAGTAGCTCCCTCAGCTCTGAGTTTCGCACCCTTAGACTGGGCAGAAGGTTACAAAGTGTACGTCGTCTCTCGGCCTAGGCTTGATTCGAGAACCCCACTAGTCCGAGTCTCTCACTACCAAGCTGGTGACACTTATGCGATGTCACGACAATATCTGAGGTTATGGCGTCACGAACGTTTATTTATTCTCGGCGATGTGAGAATGAAAGAATGAGCTCGTGCATCGGCTTTTATATTAGTGGGTTGCTAGGTCTGTGCATTTTCGTAGTTACCGATATCCCCATGGATATCGGTTGATGATTTGTTCGTAATTATGAATCCCGTTTACTCTTGTTAGTATGTACTAACCTTTGATTAAAACTGGTAATTAATAAACAAAAAGGAATTCATCGTTACAATATAACCGTTTAATTTCCTATAAAATAAAGACAAAATATACACCGATATAAATAATAATACTTTTTGGATTTCTAATAGCACTGCCCCAAGGGATAAAATAGCTGCAAAAGCTGAGAAAAAATAACACTTACCAGAACTTTTGAATTTCCGGTATGTTTTTAGGAGAAGAATGGTATTTTAAAATGCGTTCCACTATGAGTGAACAAACTTAAAAAAAAATGGTTTGAAAATCACTTTTAAAATACAAAAAATACAAAAATTATCGTAGAGATGAAAATTGAAGAGCATAGGATTCTATAAGAAACGCTTTTACAAAAAATTACGTACATAAATAAGAATCAAACTTATGTCGTCACGAGCCAACGCACTTAACTTCAAAATTATATTTTTCCGTGCGTATCGGCACAGAAATTTTAATAACTTTGATAAAATGATGGAATTTTAAGGTGATTTGAACATTCATTGTAAAATCATTAAAAAACAGATGCTTGCCCTGCGAGTGCCGCCGCCGCGCCGCCTCCGGCGGCTTGGAGAAGTTCCTGTGAATATGTATACCGTCTATGTGTTTGCTTGTTTATGTCGCTGTCTATCTGTGAGCGATACGTTTTTCTCATTATTCAACGTGGTAACATAATATTTTAGGAGGTTCAAGGTAGAATGTTAGTAACAAAATAGTGCATCAAGAGCAGCTCAGAGAGTGTAACGAAAATTTTTTTTTGTTCAAGCACCCGTGCTAAATAAATTTGAATTACCCGCGGAAATGCCGACAGGAAGTCAACAAGTGCGCATACGCGGTAGAAGCATCATTTGAAATATCCCTGCTAGTTCACTTTTCGTTTTGACCTGGTTGAGGTAAGATCGTTTACTTGTTGCTTAACGAATTTTCACGTTTATTTCTATAATCCTTTGATATTTTGAATATATTTGATTATTAAATGATGTCGTGTTATTGAGTTAATGTTGCTGTATAGTTATTTTTGGGAATTAAAGGATATTCCGTGTAACAATTAATTTTTATTAACACACATGTTTTTGTGATGTCGGCGTCCATTGGACACATGTTAACTCATTAATTATCGCAGCAATTTTGTATTTTGTGGTCGCTTGAGACACAATACCGTGGTGTTTTGTCATTATTTAGATTATTGCGTACGAGGATTAAACTCGGAAATTAATCAAAGGATAAATTAGAATCTTTGTTTCTTAATCGTGTGTAGACAATCTTATCTCATTAAAAGTCGAAACCTAAAGTCATTTTGTCGTATTTAGTTAACCTCGTGTTACTACAAGAGGTTAAAAGATCATTTTTTATTAGTTAATTTTTTTGGGAGATTAAACCCATAATTTTGTTTGCTATATTTGTTACAGTATTAGTTTTTTTTCACATAGTAATTCAGATATTTTCTCTCTAATTCTAACTAAATTTTGTTACCTTTATTCAAATTTTAGTAGAGTTTTCTCATTTATTCATTTCATTTATTAGATTAATCAGTAGCTTATTCATATATTTTCAGAAGTAAAATTTTATCAATGCTCAGGTTTTTTTGTTAAATTGCTAATTGTTTGGTTTTGAAGTGACCTTCGTCACCATAGTTTTTTTGTAGTTTTCTTGTATCTCTTTTTTCTCACAATTTTAAATTTTTTCTATTATCAACTGGTTCTTTACATTACCCCTTTTTCATATAAAATCCTGGACCAAACCACCATCGAAGCAAGGCACAAGGCGATTAAATATTTGGAGTTATCCTAAAAGTATTGCATATTGTTCCGACGCAGCGTCTGTCAGGACCTGAATATTACGTCCTCCTTCCCGGGTACCCGTGGCCATCTTCAGGAACAGACCTCGTCGGGATTCCACGTCTCCGCTAAGCTAAGTAGCCAAATTTATGTGCAAAATTCAACTTTGGTCAGAAGAAAAATTGTAAACCAGTTGATCATTTCTTTTTGTAATTTTTTTGATAATATTCAAATTTAGTTTTTTTCCTAAACTAAATTTTTGTTGTTCATCTAATTAATTCAAATTTCACCATATTTGTAGTCATTTATACTGTTAATATATTATTTGTTTTATATTTGATTTTGATTGTTTTCTCCCCCTGATAAAGTTTGCAAGAGTGTTCTTTACTGAATACGCTGGCGTCCAAATTTTTATAGTTTATTAAAGTTTTGTTTGGTAAATTTGACAAGCAAATAATTGTTAAGAAGCAAAAATATATAACTCTTCTCGCCACCTAGTGACCCTCGACCAGCCCTGAGCTAACTGGTTGCTACGCTTTCATGGCTTCCTCAGCAGCCAGCTGAGAAGTTGTGGTTGCAAGAGGGCCAAAAAAGTAATATGTTTTCGAATATACACACATTTTAAATAGAATAGAATTTAGGATGGAAAATTTTATAGAAAGTTCTTTGCAAATTTCTTGTCACGAAATCAAGCAAGGTTCTAGAGAGGGCCTTAAAAACAAGGTCTCGTCGAATCAAGAAATGTTTCAATTATAAGTTGTCTAGGATGAAAAATTGTATTAAAAGGTATTCTATACATGTTGCGTCATTGCACCAGGGAAGGCTTTAAAGAGGACTCAAAAAGTATTTTAAGTGCATTAAAGACCGTCTAAAACGATAATTGTTAAAAATGGAAAATTGCCCCGAACATATCTTTTGCAAATTTCTCGTCAGAACACCAGGGACCCTATTCTTGAATTCCGGGGAGTAGAACGGCCGAGAGAAAGTGGGCGTGGTTCTCTCGGGGAATAGAAAATTTTATTCAGGGACTCTATTCTTGAATTCCGGGGAGTAGAACAGCCGAGAGAAAGTGGGCGTGGTTCTCTTGGGGAATAGAGAATCGTATTCTTAAATAATACTTCTCTCGGTAGGTAGGAGAACGCGCTCCCCGGTTTCATCTCTTGCAAATTTGCAAGGGAACAGTCACTCCCTGACTGAATTAAACTATTTTATCTATCACATCCGTTTTGACATGAGATCTCTAATTTTTGTGCAAGCGATTTTTTGTTAAATCGTTGCTTAATTAATTATTAAAGGTTTTTTTTAAATGGATGTGCATGAAATTTTGTTAGCAGACCAAATTCTGCAAGATATAGAGAATAGAGGATGCGGAGACAAATTTATACATTTATACATGTACGTATTAATGCACCACCAGTTGGGGAATTAAGTGAAATGCTTACTCCACATTTACAACCAACGCGCATCGACCCGTAGATAGGCTTTAACTGTTCAAACAAAAGTACATAGTAGATGGGTATCATAAATATCTTTTTTAAAATAGGCTTATTTAAGGTTTTCGCCATCCTTAGATTCTTGGGTTTGGTAGTTACCAAGAAATTACAGGATCGAATAATTTTGTTGGTATAGGTCATAGACCAGTGCAAATAATTTTTGGAAAAAAATTTAATAACAGCATGAGAATTGTTGGAAAAGGATGGAAATATAGCGCAACCAACGGAAAAAATAAATTAAAATCGATCCGAGTTGCGAGGGTGAAATAGGGTGAAGTTTAGGGGCGGAAAATCGTTTTTCACCATTTCCAGCGAAACTGGACCTTCTATCGAAAGAAGTTAAATGCAAAAGTTGTAGGTAGTGAAAAGGTCTATAACTTTGTATGAACCGTGCTTTCACATAACCTAAAATTTTTCGAGAAAAATCGAAAAAACCTGTTTTTTCGTTTTTGATTTTTATCTCCCACAAAAAAATTTTCTTCTCACGAAATTTAGTGGAAACTTACCCTTTTAAGTCCCAAACACATTGTAATTTTTTTGAATCGATATATTTATTTTTACATATTATTGTGATTCCAAACCAAAAAAGAGACCTCATTTTCACCCGAAAATACCCATTTGCTGGAAACAGTTTTTTCAAAAGAAACGTTGGTCTTTATTTTCGTTGAAACGTCTACTTTTAGATGGTGTAAGAAAATAAACATTACTATAGGAAAATTTGCTAGGAAATGCGAAAAACTAAAAAAAATAGATTTTAAGAAATTATTTTTCAATCATTGGTTAAAATTTTTCATTATTTATTAAAATTCACAGTTGAATTCCTTGAAAAATGTGAGATATAATGTAACGTTAATAAATTATTAAGTAATTAGAAATCGTTGAAGTATGGGGTTTTCAAAAAACATGCGAAAATGGTATTTTCCAAGTATTAAATGTTAGGTGTGAAATGGTTTTAGCCAGAAAAAAGTGATTACTACCATATTTTTTAATATAAAAAAGTCTGTTAATTAGATTCAAGTGGCATTTATCGAATAGAAAATTTTATAATAAAAAAACATATTTGTACAGTGTTTAGATTTAAATGTACCTAGAAATTTATACCTAGGATTGTAAAAATTAAATATTCATGAAAATTATTACTATCATTTTTACAATATTTTTATTTACATTTATCACACTAATTAGAAATACAATCAATTGTCTGCCTCTTTGATGGCAGTTCTTCATCGTCAGATTCGATAAAACTTTCGGATTCTGGTGGATCTTTGAAATCTTCAATACCGCCTTCGTCTTCAGATCCAATATTTTGCCTAATATTTATCGGCTGATCGTTTATGATTTCTTCTGAATCACTTACTTCCTCGTAGATTTCTTTTTCAATATTAGAGCATTTTTCAGAATAGCAGTTTGAACATAAATTTGTGCATTTAAAACCGTGTTTTCGACAGCCGCATTTTTGACTGTTACACACACTGTCACAGTTGCAACAAATAGTTTTAAACAATATTTCAGAATCAATTCTTTATCTGTCAATTCGGGCATAATTCCATGTTGGTGTTTCTTCCAGCCCCAATCCGTTGCTGTTAGTTAGTTACCGAGCCAAGTTTGAAGCTTATAGTATGCCCTATAACAATGTTGTTCTGCTGCGTCTTCAGTTGGTGGAAGTTTTTCCAATTCAAATTATTTTGTTGTTACTACTTGATACTTCTGGAATCTTAATTAATTCAAAGTCGCATTTTTATTCTTACATTTATAAATTGACTTTATTAATTGCAATCCATTTTCAGCGATATCTTTTTCGTCTGCATCTTTTTTATAAAAAATATTGGCCCAACTTCACAAATTTTTATCGGTATGATTTTACTGTTGTTCTTTGTTTTCATTTCTTATTTTCTATCTTACATTTTTTAAGGATTTCAACTGTGAATTTTAATAAATAATGAATAATTTTAAACAATGATTGAAAAATAACTTTTTAAAATCTAGTTTTTTCAGTTTTTCGCAAATTTTCCCACAGTAATGTTTATTTTTTTACACCATGTAAAAGTAGACGTTTCAACGAAAGTAAGGACCACTGTTTTTTTTAATAAACTGTTTCCAGCACATGGGTACTTTCGGATGAAAATGAGGTCTCCTTTTTGGTTTAGAATCACAAAAATATGAAAAAATAAATATTTTGATCCAAAAAATTACAGCGTGTTTGGGACTTAAAGGTAAGTTTCCACCAAATTTCGTGAAAAGAAAAAATAGTTTTGTGGGAGATTAAAATCAAAAACGAAAAAACTCTTTTTTTCGATGTTTATCGGAAAATTGTAGGTTATGTGAAAAATTGGTTCATACAAAAGTTATAGACCTTTTCATTACTTACAACTTTTACATTTAACTTTTTTCGATAAAAGGTCTAATTTCGCTGGAAGTCGTGAATAACCATTTTCCACCATAAAGTTCACTCCATTCCACCCTCGTAACTCGGATCAACTTTAATTTATTTTTTCCATTGGTTCCGCTATATTTCCTTTTTTTTCCAACAGTTTTCATGCTGTTATTAATTTTTGATTTTTTGCCTTTTTAAAAGGTATCTGCACTGGCCTATCAGTTAAGTGCGAGTCGTAATGTAAGTGACTTATGTGCTGCACTTTCCCCCCAGAAATTTTAAATAGATTGGTATATTTTCCAGAAAACATACAAGAAATGGAAGATTATTAGAAGTTATTTCACTACTACTCAACTTGTTAAAAATAAATGCAAAGAACAAACATGAACTATCAATGACAATTGTTGTTGAAGTTAAGTTGTCAAAATTTACTATAATTTTTTTGACTGTTGTTTTCATGGCACCGTTTACTACTGTGTCGTATCGTTCACTCGTGTTCAAGAATACCAACAAATAATTCTCCCGAGAGAAGGCGATGAGGGATTGTTCCCCGGGGAACGCTCCTTTCTATCGCCGTCAAGAATAGGGCCCCAGAGGTAACCCCATTTTCCCACCATTTCAAGAAATATTTCTATTAAAGATTGTTTGGTATGGGGAATTGTACTGAAAATGTCTCTTGCACATTTTTCGTCATATTCAACGTTACATGGTCGAGAAAATTGCGTTCAAGAGTTTTATAAAATTAAAAATATGGTTAGGATACTTATGTGATGATAATTTAGGTCTGTCCAAATATATATAACCCAGACTACAGTACTTAATCGGAAAAAATGTTTCTTGATTGAAGGGCTGAGGGGTGAGTAGAGGTAAATAGGAGAAAATTGGTAAAGCAAGCTGGTAAGAAAGAGTAGAGAAACTTCGGATTGGTGTGTATACTAGAAGCCAAGGCCTCAGATTTCCACTCTATTATTAGAGGAGTTGATAAAATAAAATTGAAATATTCTGTTGAAATTTGGTACACGTTGTATTGTGATGACATCTGATTTAGATGGGTGCGTGAAGGGGTGGGGGGTAAATAGAGGAACTAATTAAATCAAATTAATAAAAGTCCAGAAACCTCATTTTTGGCGTATATTCTGTCAGCCAACGTCTGAATTTTTAACCTCCCTACAATAAAATTGTGGGAGGTTACTAAAATTGGTCCAAAATCGAAAATTGAGATAACATCAAATCTTTACGTTTTGAGGTCCCAGGAATCCAAAAAAGTGGTTTTTGAAAAATGTCTGTGTGTGTGTGTGTGTATGTGTGTTAGCACGATAGCGGCGAAACTACTGGACGGATTTGGATGAAACTTTGCACGAGGGCTTCTTTAGTGCTCTAGAAGACCTGAAAAGGTTTTGGTTGAGATCGGATTACGTTTAGTGCCATTTTGGCACAACAACTTGTTTATTTTATTATCACTTACAATTTGTAATCTAACCACTGGAAAGCAGTTAAAATTACGATTTCAACGATATATCACACTTGCACCTTTTTTTTTTATATACCTACATTTTTTATACAAATTATTGTATAGAGAACAAACAAAATTCACTGTCTCTATAATACTAACATATGTAAAATTACGTCACAAGTTGTCGGTGGTCCAGTGAGCTAAAGCGTCAACTTACAAATCGAGAGATCGACGGTTCGATCCCAACACAGCGCTGTTTTTTTTTTTTCTTTCTTTTTTCATTATAAACTTATTAATAATTGCGGAAAATGTTACATGATTAAATATCATCATATATTAGGTGTTTATAATTATTCAGAGTTTGAGGATTGGTCACTAGTTTTAAATGAAATATAAATAATTCTATTGTTGTTTTGGCGGTGAACACATACGACGTCGTAAATTAAATAAATATAGGTGGGTCATATTACAATAATATATTTGATTTAAAGGCATGTCATGACGGCTGATTTGAATTGACTATCAGAGCTCGTACCATTTGCTACTGCTACGAATCAAATTACAGTTAAAATGTAGCAGACTGCTGTTTGGCAGCCCATCACCGGGTAGGGAGGTTCCAACCGCTTCCAGTAGCTGCCGATTTTTTGTATGACATATACTTCAAGTATATTATTAAAATTTAATTACTGATTATTTCCACATACTATAGTGCAAATATAGTTAAGATGTTTTCCTTTAAAGAGACTTGGATGGAAAATCTGGATATGGAAGTATTGATTCCTTAGGCAGCAGTTTTTAATTTATAGTCAGTCGTTCTCAGATATGCACAAATAAAGTAAATGTTAACAATGTTTACAACGAGTACTAAGAACTAATATAACTATCTAGAAAACTGTTGATCGTTTTGAGACAAAATAAGAAATTCGTAATGGTATTTACAGAGAATTTCCCGTTTTATTTGGCACCTTTTAGTTAATAATTATTCTTACATTAGACGTCGTCCTATATATTTTTTACAACTAAAAGCAAATCGGTTATCTTTATGACAATAGTGATAATTGCACTTTAAGTATTATTATCTATTGTTAGTCTTTCCTATTTCCTTCTGTTGGCGTTATATCTAAATATTAATTTGACGGATGAAATTATATATATTATATGGTTGACACAATTGCCAAAGAGGAAACCTTCTATAATTATGGTGAAAAATATACAGGAATGCATAATTAGGAAACGACTGAGGACAACATGAAATGGAACGCAATTGTCACTATTATCGTGAAGAAAACCTGATGTACTCTTTGTTAAGAAAATATTTAGCGTGATCACTGGTCACCCTAACAAACTATTTAATTACGAGACGTTGCATTAGTAGAAAATAATATTACTAAGCGGAAAACTATATATGCTTTTAGTGGTTACTTTAAAGAATAATTACCATTATTACTGTAATGTACTCCGCCTAGTATATAGACTGGCGTATTTATTATTGTGTATTTTTGTATACCTTTTTATATTATCTGATAAATATCGGATTCATTCATGTATGGACAGTCGTAAAGAATAAAACATTAATTTGGGGTAATGAGTTTAATTGCTTTCATATATTACAATGGCGACGAGCAAACCGGTGATTGGAAAAATTAGTGAATTTAATTACTTGAATAATGACTTTTCAGTTTTCAAAATAAAACTACAACAATGGTTCGTGGCGAATGGAATTACCGACCACGATGTAAAACGTGCCATTTTGATAAGTTCTCTAAGTGACGAAACATATATATTATTACGAAATTTATGTGTGCCTAAGGAACCTGATAATGAAAAACTAGATGATTTATTAGACAAATTAAATATTCACTGCGCCCCAGTGCAGTCTCTGTTCAGCGCTCGTGAAAAACTATATCATGCAGGTCAAGAAAGTATTGAAAGTGTTAGTGAGTGGGCAGCTAGAGTACCCAGCTTGGCTAATAAATGTTCCTTTTCCCAAGAGATGCTGGAGACCGTCATGCGTGACATATTTGTAGTTGGGATGTCTGAAGGTAAAATTAAGGAGAGATTGAAGGAAGAAAATGCTACTTCTAGTCAGGCAAAATTTTCAAGACTGCTGGAACTCGCTCAAAGTAAAGAATCAGTGATGCGGGAAAAATCGGAAGCTTCCTGTTCATCCACAGAAATTCACCGCATTAGAGGAAATAATGAGAGATACCTCGAGGGAAGTGGTGGTAAGAAAAGAAATGCAAAAAGTGGTGATAAAAAGTGCAGTGTTTGTGGCAGAAATAATCACGTTACTGCCGAATGTAGGTTTAAAAATTATGTATGTAATATCTGTAAAATTTCGGGCCATTTAGCACCAGTATGTCCACATAAAAACAGATCAGAAACAAAAAATACATTTTTATCATCTAAACAAAAAAAGTCACATTATCTTTCAGAAACATTCCATTCCGAATCTAGTAGTCAGAGTGACATTGATGATAAAAATTTATTTTATGTCGAAGAAATAAATAATATTGAAATTCAAAATGATTGTAAACCAATTTTTGTAAAATTAATCGTGGGAAATATTCCTTTAGATTTTGAGGCTGATACAGGGGCAAAACATAATGTTATATCCGAAAAATTATATTTACGACATTTTCAACATGTTCCCTTGAAAAAGAATGACTTATGCTTTAAAGATTACGTTGGTCGTACATTCAAACCTGTAGGTAAAATGTATTTAAGCGCTAAGTAAACAAAAAAGTAAATTTAGAACTTTATGTTATACAAAATGGAGGATTACCTCTATTAGGTAGAATGGGCCTAAAACAATTACATTTGGGGTTAACGAATATAAACAAATTAGATGAAAACATTTTAGTAAAATCCCTATTAAATAAATATGACGAAATTTTCAAACCAGGAATAGGTACTTTTAATAAAGGTAAAATTTCTTTAAAGCTAAAACAGGGAGTCACCCCTAAATTTTTTAAACCTCGTCCAGTGCCTTTTTCATTAAAAACTAAAGTAGAAGATGAGTTAGAAAGACTAGTTAACTTAAACATTTTAGAACCTGTTGAGTATTCGGATTGGGGCACGCCAATTGTTCCAATTTTAAAACCAAATGATACAGTCAGAATTTGTGGTGATTATAAAATATCAGTTAATCCATTATTAGAAACGACTCAATATCCTCTTCCGCGAATCGAATATATTTTTGGTAAATTAAAAAATGGAAAAATGTTCTCAAAGATAGACCTCTCAGATGCATATCAACAGATTTTATTAGATGAAGAAAGTAAAAAAATTACCACTATAACCACACACAAAGGTATGTTTTCATATACGCGGTTACCATTTGGCATAAATAGTGCTCCCAGTTTTTTTCAGAAAATAATGGAGCAGATCTTGATTGATATACCGGGTGTAGCGTGTTTCTTAGACGATATTCTAATAACTGGAGAAACAGAAGCTGGGCATTTAGCGCGGCTTGAGCGGGTACTCAAAAGATTAGCAGAATGTGGTCTAAAAGTAAAAAAAGAAAAATGTAAATGTATGCAAAAATCTGTAACGTACTTAGGTCATGTTATCGATGCGGAAGGATTGCATAAGAGTGAAGAGAGAGTCCAGGCAATTAAAAATATGCCTTTTCCACAAAACACTACTGAATTAAAGTCCTTTTTAGGTATGGCTAATTTTTATTGCAGATTTATTCCAAATGCAGCAACCCTAATGTTTCCTCTGTATAATTTGCTAAAGAAAAACGTACCTTGGAACTTTAATGTAGACTGTCAAAATGCATTTATTAAGATTAAAAATATTTTAACATCGCCACAAGTTCTAACACATTATGATAACGAATTGCCTATTAAATTAACGGTTGATGCCAGTTCGGTAGCAGTAGGGGCTGTCTTGTCCCATATTTTTCCAGATAATACAGAAAAACCTATAGCCTTTGCTTCAAAAGTGTTAAACAAGGGTGAAAAAAACTGGAGCCAGATTGACAAGGAGGCATATGCTATCGTTGTGGGAATAAAAAATTTTTATCAGTATCTCTATGGACATAATTTCATATTGAATACTGACCACAAACCTCTTGTGTCAATTTTCGGAAATAAAAAAGGCATTCCATTAATGGCAGCAAGTCGTCTACAAAGATGGGCTTTATTTTTATCCAGCTTCAACTTTGAAATTCGGTACGTAAAATCGGATAAAAATGAGGCTGATGCGTTATCACGTTTAATAAAAAGAAGAAATGTCAGATCTGAAAAACAAGAAGGTCAAATATCGTATTTGAATTTAATAAATCAACAGGATAATTTTGTTTTGGATGTAAATAAACTGAAAATAGAAAATCGAAAAGATGTAATTAATAGTAAAGTAGCAAAGTATGTTTTAAACGGTTGGCCCCTTAAATTAAGCGAACGTGAGAGAGATTTACAACCATATTTTAATAAAAGAGAGGAATTAACTATAGAGAATGGTTGCTTAATGTGGGGATATCGTGTAGTAATTCCTTTAAAATTTAGAAAACAAATTTTAAACGATTTACATAGTAATCATTTAGGAATTGTAAAGATAAAGTCTCTAGCTAGAGCATATATATGGTGGCCCAAATTAGATCATGATATTGAGATTATCACAAAGAATTGTGAAATTTGCAATGCATACAAAAATTTACCAAGTCAAAGCCATTTATATCCGTGGTCTTGGCCTGATAAACCTTGGTCAAGGTTACATTTGGATTTTCTAGGTCCTTTTGCAAATACTTATTTTCTAGTAATAATCGACGCTCACAGTAAATGGGTCGAATGTTTCAAAATGATGAGCACCACCTCAGCTGCAACAATTTGTAAATTACGTGAATCATTTGCACGTTTTGGGATCCCTCTTAAAATCGTTTCAGATAATGCAACGCCTTTTACCTCGGAAGAATTTCAAAATTTTCTTAAAAGAAATGGAGTTGAGCATACAACTATACCACCGTATCATCCGCGGAGTAATGGTGCAGCTGAAAACTGTGTTAAGTTAATAAAGAATTGTTTAAAACGTAACAAAAATAATATGAAAAATATAGAAACTAGTTTAAACAGGTTACTTTTTCAATACAGAAATACTCCCCACTGTACCACTAACGAAACCCCGGCGAAATTGTTATTAGGTAGGCAATTACGTTCAAAACTTGATTGGTTTAACCCTTTAGTAAATAATGTCGTTTATAAAAATCAAGAGAGACAGGTAAAAAAATTTTCAGCTAACAGGAGTCAAATATTTCATGTGGGTGATAAGGTGAGAGTAAAGGATAATAGAACGAAACTATGGGTTATTGCAACGGTAGTAGACAAAAAATCTGATTTGGTTTATGTAGTAAAAACAGTCGAGGGATTATTGTGGAAAAAACATTTAGATCAAATTTTGCCTGATCGAACTTCATCTTTGACGCCCAGAGTTGAAAATGATTTAAATAGCTCACCCAATGTAAATAGTGAATCAAATAAATATGACTTACGCCGACGTAGTCAATTAAAAGCACCTGAATGGTTTCAACATAGTTAAGGTTAAGATGGTATTCTTAAAATAGTAAGAATCTTAAGTTTTAAACTAGGTTAAAAAGTAAATTGTAGATTGTATGTAGATAATTAAAATAAAACATGCCTTTTTTGTGATATATTTATAAGAAATTATATTAAGTGAGAATGGTAAAAAGAATGTACATATATTGGTATTGATGTTTCTTTATCTTTAGAGTTAAAAGATAAGATGTTCCTTGCAATTTAGAATGTTCTTTTTATTTCATAAGTATCTTTTTAGAATTGATAGAGATATTTTTATCTGTGTATATTTATATATTATTAAATTTCTGAAAGGGAAGAAATGTAATGTACTCCGCCTAGTATATAGACTGGCGTATTTATTATTGTGTGTTTTTGTATACCTTTTTATATTATCTGATAAATATCGGATTCATTCATGTATGGACAGTCGTAAAGAATAAAACATTAATTTGGGGTAATGAGTTTAATTGCTTTCATATATTACAATTACAATAAGTTCTTTACAATAATTTTCAGAAATTTGATAAAAAATGAAAAGTTATGAGGAAAATACTGACAATCATCCCCTAAAACTACACCTTAAACAGAACACAGGGTTTGACTGATACCATGTAAACTAGTGTCCAGATGACCAATGATTAAGTTTAAAATATTAATTTGATACCCATCTAGCAAAAGACCACTAAAAGAACGGAACTATTTTACAACCATCATCTAGCGCCGCTTAATGAACAGTTTTATTTTCATCTTAATATAACAATTTTGTCATAAAAATGACGGATTTCTATAAAGCTGTTATATAGACGTTCTTACAACTCATGCTATAGAACAAGGAATTTAAAAACAAACATATTTTGTAAGAGTTGTATAACGATTTATATAATCCTTTATAAAAATATTTTGAAGGCGTTGTATAAAAAATACAATACAGTTGTATACTTATTCTAATACTAAATTTCGACGTTAAAATATAGTTGTAATGCAAGTTACATAAATACTTGTATTGGAGTTCTTTAAGCAAAAGTACACAGTAAGTACGAAATTATTTTATAATTAGCCTATAACTACATCGGTATACTCTCTTATAACGAGATTGTAGAATAAAAATGTAGTTCCCAGGAACAAAGTTATCCCAAGTTCTCCCTTATAAAATCTGTTTATACATAACCTCATAATGCTTAATAATGCCAGTAACTTTTAAAACATGGACTCTGCTGTATCATTTCAGTGGAAAAAATTAAAAAGGGTGGGTATTTCAAAAGATCAGTGAAAATGAAATAGTAGAGAATTCTACAGTCTTGCAAGAGAACTGCAACCAACCTGCAGTTCTTCAAATTTTAATGACGAGGCTAATTTAGAAGAGACAGTATTACCTCCAATTGCCAGCAGTGATGTTGAACCAGAAAATGAAAACCAATAAGGTACAGTAAAAGAATGCGACCTTGATAGTGTTAATGAAGACTACGCGGATAGCGACGAGGGAAATTTCATGCGTTCACTTTCAGAAATTGAGAATAGGATTAAAATAAATGAACAACTTAAGATATGAGCATCGTCTTTCAACATTAATCATTATGCAATAAGAGAGCTTTTTAAAATAAGGAACCAAGTTATTCCTAATCTTCTTCCTATAGATCCAAGGACATTTCTAAATACTCCCCGAAAAGTTAGTTGTTTAGTATGGTACAGCACGTAGGTATGCTAAGCGATGCTGTCGTTCTTTTATGTAGTGTGCCAACGAGCCATAGTACCTATAACATAGAATAACACACAGGGTTGCCCCGCTGGGAATGAGTTATACATAGAAAAAAAAATTCAAAACAATTTATGAATAAGTTACTTCTACTTTCTTTAGATACCCTACCGCTATTTCAATATTTTTGTTTAATAATTAACGTCGTTTGCAGTATTCTTGATCCTTCATATTTTTGGGATTGTCTGTCTGTAGGTATACAAACTGTTTAACTAATGTTAGTTGTGCGATTTAAGAAGATGCGCTAGTGTTACAGGAAATATAATACATTATATCATTATGTCAGCAAACGTTTTTCTCGGTCTACCTGGGAACTTGAAAAACAATGAGCACAGGCTCATATGTATTTGTATCAAAATATTGTTGGTCAAATCGTGCACGATAAACTCAAAATATCATTACATATAGTAGTCCAATAAATCTGTCGAAAATATCGCGTTTTTTTGCAAAAATTATTAACAGCAAACCAAGGTATGTAAGAGATCGGAAATTTTCCGTAGAATTCAATGAACTATTTTTAAAACAAATGAAGAACTTGCGTCCTCTTCAAAATGGCTGCCAAAGTTTGCGAAAAACAGTTATTTTGCGTTAAAAAAAAAGTTGGCGTTGCACAAAAAAAAGTTTAATAGCAGAGTTGTGTAACTTCTTAATACGGATCGATCTGGCCCGGTTCGATCTCAGAAAATTGCAAAATTATTTAGTTATTGCAAAAAAGACGTTAAAAATCAAATTTTTTTGAAATACCTGTATCTCCGAGAAGAAAAGATATTCTTTAACGAAACTCGGTGAAAACGTAGTCCGAGATATGTCGAATACATGCATTTTTACAGATTTGCAAAATATTGCAAATTTCTTGCAGAAATCGATATTTTCGAAAAAAACACGTTTTTTTCAATGTCCAATAGCTCATACAGGTCTTCATATTTTTATATTGGACCAGTCCGAAAAGTTTCTTCAACAGTTGCGCTAGCCTGGGCAGTTATTGCGCAGCTCACGAAACGATCCCTAATATGCGAAATATCGGTCAAACAATCGATAATTTTTTTTACCCAAAAAAACTTTGAATATTTTTGACATTTTAAATTATATTGGAATACCATTATTGCCAATAAGCTGGCATTTTTCTGCAAATTTACAAAAAAAAAAATCCTCTCGGACTCTGGAGCCGAGACAATTTTTTTTTTTTTTAATTCTTGTGGCGCCATTTTTTAAGGTAAAGGCCTGAAATTTGCAGTGGTTATTGTACAATACTTATATTTTCAATAAAAAAATCTTCGGAACTTGATCGGCCGTTGCTGAGCATTGCAAATTCAATGAAACTCGGAACTCGATGCTGTGGCGTACGCCTGCAGCTGCCGAAAACACGGCATAAAATGTTCAAATGTGTGTTCAACGTGTGACGATGAAATTTGTTCAAATATTGAGGAGAACAGAGTCGTCGCTGATGATATCGACGAAGAAATAGACGAGCCAAATATCACAGAGACTGAGTCTGGAAGGAGGCGAATGTTCAAATGATGATAACGGTAATGATGACTGTGATGACGATAATGCGGAAATTATATTAAATAACGTTTACAGTGACAGTAGTAGCGGTAATGAAGACGAGTCTCCTATTAAAAAGCAAAAAAAAATATGTTAATGCAACGTATTCTACAAAAACAATTGGAATACATAAATGAGACATAATAAAATTTTGATGTTTCTTTGGTAATGTAACAAATGTAATAAAGCGTAAAGGAATTAAAATTACTTGTCATACAATAGCACAATTTCGTAGATAGTTTGGGACGATATTTGACAAACCCTAAAATGTTATCGAGGCGGGCGATGTACTATTAGACTTTTTCAGCCATAGCTATGAAGTAATCTGTAGTAAATTTGCTAAATCGGAAATATTCTATTACCAGTAAAATACCCCTCATAAACTGATAAAAATCCGTTACGATCGATGTCATCGTCAAATTGCTTTTTATTAGAAATATAACAAACTCGCGGGTAATTAAACGAGGTGAATATGTAATTGTAATTGATTACATTAGGTAGGAACTAGTTGGTTTTCCTTTTCTAAATCCACTCGTAAAACAAATAGGTTTTTTCACCGACTAGGTATAATTAGCTAGCTTAGATGTAGAATATTTTAAGTTGTTTAAATGGACGTGTTATATTTAAGGGAATCCATTTTGGCCATAGTTACTAAAGAGAACGTCACTTGCCAGGCGAGTACTATTTCGGTACATAATTTCTACTATAGAGGACGCAACCTTCCGGATGACTTGAGGCCTCTAAAAAGAGGCGGACTTTCATTCATTGATCTAGATTGCTTTGGGGTGGATTAGGACCACTAACTAAAAATTGACCAGGATAATTCCGTCCGGAAAGAAAGACACTTTCCGATCAGCTACTGGTGGTGTGACATCGGCCAACTTTTATCGTGATAATTTTAGTATTACCGGGTATAGGTATTTGTATTTTTGAGCTTCTGTTATAAAATTTAACTTCATGTCATCAAATTTCTCAAATTAAACATTACCTCATTCATATTGTCACTGGCAACTGACGTTTCTGCACTAGTTTATACAGTATAGTTTTCAGAAATAATTAACTTCATGCTAGTTAAGGCTATTGTATTTTTGGCCCTTCTGGCAATCAGTTTGAATTTGAGTGTAAATGATTTTTTCCTTTATCAAAGTAATTTTTCTTGCTTAAGTTCGAGATTACGGTCCAATTTTCTTATTTGTTTATCTTTAAAGTTGCATTTTCTTTTGTTTTAATTTAAGTATTAATTATTGTTGTTCTATTTTCCAAACTGATTGTTCTTTTGTAAAATATAGTTTAAGTTTAAGGCCTGACAAGGGAAAATAGGGGTAAGTTTTGAACTATAATCTTTTAAATGTAGACATATCTCTGAGAACGGTCCACGTATAAAACGGTCTAGATCTACGTGGCTCACTGTGCATGGGTAGTGTGAGTATAGACGTAAAGATAGGCCCGATGTTAATCCATGAGTATTCCTTGGTAGTCGCACATATTGTAAATTGGGCTCATTTGAAAGGGGTACATTACTTTTCACGGATACAATCAATAAACATAATAACCCCCAAAGTAGTGTAAACAGGATAGAGATCAGTTTTACGCAAGGCTTCACTGAGAGCTGGCTCCCCCCCCCTCTCCCTCCACTTCACCGCTAGCGCTAGATAACACGCGCCGCAGCATCGAGCTCCGAGTTTAATTGATTTTGCAATGCTCAGCAACGGCCGATCACATTTTTTTTATTGAAAATGTAAATATTGTACAATAACCACTGCAAATTTCAGCCCTTTACTTTAAAAAATGGCGCCACAAGAATTTCTTAAAAAAAATTATCTCGGCTTCAGAAGGTCGGAGAGCAATTATTTTTTTTTGTAAATTTGTAGAAAAATGCCAGCTATCTATTGGCAATAATGGCATTCCAATATAATTTAAAATCTCAAAAATATTGAAGGTTTTTTGGATAAAAGAAATTATCGATTTTTTGACTAATTTTTCGCATATTAGGGATCGTTTCGTGATATGCGCAATAATTGCAGGGGTTAGCGCAACTGTTAGAGAAACTTTTCGGACTGGTGCGGTATAGAAATATGATGGCCTGTATGAGCTATTTGACATTGAACAAAACGCGAAAAAATCGATTTTTGCAAGAAATTTGCAATATTTTGCAAATCTGTAAAAATTCTCTTATTCGACATATCTTGGACTACGCTTTCACCGAGTTTGGTTAAAGAATATCTTCTCTTCACGGAGATACAGGTATTTCAAAAAAATGCGAATTTGAACGTCTTTTTTGCAATAACTAATTAATTTTGCAATTTTCTGAGATCAGACTGGGCCGGCTCGATCCGTATTAAAAAGTTACACAACTGTGCTGTTAAACTTTTTTTTGTGCAATGCCAACTTTTCTTTTTTAACGCAAAAAACTGTTTTTCGCAAAGTTTGCCCGCCATTTTGAAGAGGACGCAAGTTCGTCATTTGTTTTAAAAATAGTTCATTGAACTCTACGGAAAATTTCCGATTTTTTACATACCTCGGTTTGCTGTTAATAATTTTTGTAGGTAAAATCCCTGACTTACTAACTGGACTATAGGTAATTTCTCCACAAATGGTTTGTTTATTGGTGTAAAAACAAATGACGTCGGAAAATATTAGGCAATCTGGCAACATCTAAAATTTGTTAGGGATCAGCTTCTTGCTTTATTTCAAAAGCAGTTTTATTTCGCCTACATTAATCAACATTACAGGACTTTAATATAGTATATTGCCTGGAAGAAAATAAAAAGAAGTATTGTATAACGTTTCTAATGAAATTAAATTATTGAATTACACAAATCGCCATTTATTTTAAGCATTGAGCTATTCATATACCTCCGCCATTAATCGGATTTACATAAAAAACTTAGAAATGCCAATTAAAAATACATTTTCAATTTCACAAATAATAGAATACCTTTTTTGTTTAAATTGAAAATTCGACCTGAAAAAAAAAAAATTTATTTTTTAATAATCCAATGTGCTAAACTGGAGCGCTATAATTTTTCATCATAAATATATACATGTCTTGTCAGAAATGTTCGCTGTGCAAGAAAATTTCGTCCTAATTGGTGTATAACAGGAGGGTTTAATTATAATATTTTTAGTAAACTTTGCCATAGTGCATAGTGGATCTTAAACGATTGAGTTAATTACTTATTTGTGTCATCGATCAACACGAATTTGCATTATAAAATATTTTTGCAATTATTATATTCCGAATTTCAACAGTAGAACACAAACTGATTGCATAAGCGATACTGTCTACATTACAGTTTTATAAATGTTCGTAAAATACTCTTGAATCACAGAATAAAAGCGGAAATAAAATAAAAGCTCTATACACTGTTTTTATATTAGTTTCCAAGTAGTGATGTAAATTTGTTGTATAAGGGTTATTTAGATTACTTATAGAACTCCTAAAATACTGAACTGTTGTATAAAATGGGGCCTTTTTGGTTTTGTAACCATTATATAGTGGTATTTAACAGCCGCATAGAATTTTCGCGTTTCTGTAAGATGTTCTGTATAGCATTTCTAACAGTTATTAAAGAATGTATTGTGCTAGTTGGGTATGTTAAGGAAGTCGGAAGATTTTGCAGAAAAAGCGAAATTTATTAATAAACTTTTAAGGGTATATCTCCCTTATTATTCATTTTCGGTTTAAGTTTATATAAAAGTACTATCAACCGCAGAAATATAGGGACCACCTTGTATAAGAATGACAACAAAAATTAATTGGATTTAATTCTGTCAGATTCATTGATAATATTTTAACTTTTTTATAGCTTCTGTAGATCTTGAGATATTACGAAACGTATATTTTTGCCACCATCTTTTCAAAATGGTATCTCGAATCGACGAAATACTTACTATTACCTCAATTTAAGAAATTTCCACCTAATAAATCTATTCATTCGTTTATCCGAAAGTTGTTACCCTATTTCTTATTTTACTGGGCTAAGGTAATCAATGGTGAATGAGTTTCTGCTAATGACGTCATATGCTTGGCTTAGTTTATCGAACTTTCGATCCTTTTAAATAATAATTTGTCAAGTTAATCCCCTAAATAGAACTGAATAATTTATGGCACATTTTTGTTCTATTTATAAATCTGCAATATTGGCTACTGGTACAATTTATATACTTGTTTATCCTTATAAGTTATGTAACATAACAAGCACTAAAAGGAACCATGTCAAATTACATATGCAAATGAACAGGCACTGCTTAGATTAATTTTTATTAACCTGTTATACTATACATCAGATAAGGATATTATTATACTATACTATAGAAATTAAGGGATATTTACCAAGGGCACTTTTCTAAGACCGAACGACTTCTGAACCTTTCTCAAAATGTCTGGCTGTCCGTGCTTCGCGTTTTTTCCCATTATATTGCAATTTAAACAATAAGTTACTATTACAGTAAAAACTGTATTTAACTTTAACAAAATCCATCAGTAACATAAGAGTTATGAAATACTTTAAGAGAAAAATATACATGATAATGTTGTAACTTTTCATAGAATTCTAGAAAAATAATAATGCCACTCGCAAGTATTTCGCCTAGCAATCTGGCATCATCGGTAGCCAGAAATATAGCAATTATTCTCAAAAATTTACTATTTCAAAAGCTCCAAAGAGAAAATTTAATAGTTTGCATCTTTTTTTTAATTGATGAGTAATTTAGTGTGTTCTTGTATATATTTATATATCTTTGTAGCTTTTGTCCAATCAAATTATGCAAAAAAGGTCGCTTTTCATCGAAGTATATAGAATGGACTAAAATACTCTCCCTCCATGTTTTCGAGGGTGCTGAACACGATGGTGATAATAAGTATACTTCAACTTCCTCTGTTCAGCCAATATAGCCAAAAATACCCCTTTCTATGAGTTTTCTGGCTTTTCTGGAGTAGTGAATATCATGGTGAATATTGCCAGGGAGCTGGCCGAGGTCCAACCCCATTCGGGAAGGGGTAGAACTGTCGATGAAACTTGTAAAATGCTCCTTTCAAAATTATAGAAATATTTAAGAAAAATTAATGTAAGACCAAACTTCCATAAAAAATTGACTTACAAAAATTCCCTCTTCCGAAAGACTGAAAAACGCCTTTTGTCGAAATCTCAATAAAAAATTGTTCACTAAAAATACCCCTGAAAATAGATTTTTCAGACCACCAACGACGAAAAAACGCATTTGGGTACCGTCGCTCGAAAATAATTTTCGAAAGTAGTACCAAAAGCTGGACTTCCAATGGCGAGCAGCAAAATCCGCTCCGCCGTTCGAACTTTTCGAAAGTACCACGAAGAAATTTTCACAGAGCGGAAGTCACCGTCAGAATGTAGTGAGTAGTTATTTTAAAAGACAAAGTTTAAGCAAAAATCAATGGAGCAGTTTTTCAAATAAAAACCGTAAAACAGATTTTTTTTTGAAATCGGTGGAGAATACCCCAAGTCCGAAACACCAGAACATCTAATAAAAACAGTCTAGAAATTCGATTGAATCGATTCCGACGGACTCAAAGTACCTCATAAAAAAGCCTAGGCGGGTATAGCCATAGGGGTCGCTCGAAGGTGACTCGACGACAAAACGGCATCTTTGAGATCAGTGATGCTAGGATATTCTGTCAAGCTGGAAAACCATTGAACTCATATAAAAAGCTTCTCGAAGTATCCTGGCAAAGACTTCAGGCAATTCGAAAATTTCGCAGAAGAATTAAAAAAAATCAAAGAGTTCGACAAATATTTTACTATAACAGCTGACTGGGAGTCTAAATATTTTTGTACAGTCGGTTGCTACAATATTCTGGCCGTTGTATGAGTTCCGATCCCTCGGGACGTAACTTCTTGCCAAGGGTAATACTCTGTGATAAGTTGTTATATAAAATTAGTTAAGTATTGAATATTTCTATTTTTTTGTATTTGTTGAATTCTATTTCAATAAATGAAAATATATTTTGAATTCGATTCTTTATTGTTCACCAGTTCTAAGATTGACCACCCGCGTGTGATTCTGTGGCGTGAATATGATAACTGCTTACCACGGGTCGACTCTGATCCCGTCCAGTTTGTGTAGTGATCCGAATACTCACAGAATCTATCGATGGTCTTAATAGTCTAAGAAGTGTTTCTAAAAAGTGCTATTTTTAAGATCTGATGAGACAACAAAAAAAATATAACGGAAAGTAGACTATAGCAATCGTGGTAAGTGTAATCTTCTTTTTCGTCTTGGGGAGTCTTAAGGGTTACTAAAATCTCCCTTGAGAGGCACAGCTAGATATCGTTGGAAAGGCACGACTTGCGCCTGTCTTTTATAAATTTCTATCGAGTTCCTCAGAGGTGCGATGCTACGTTCATCTACAGAACCACCATCCAAAGGGGTGGAACATTGTCTTTTGTTTGTTTTCGACATGGGATTGGGTGGTGGGGGTGGAACCACTTTCACCTCCTCGCACATGAGGGTTGGGCTTTGGCCAACTCCCTTGCAACATTACCCGCGATATCTCTTTGGAAAATTCCGTTCTATCAACTCCACATTTGCCTGTAGCCATAAAACCCATAAGAAGGTTTTTTTTGCCTTAGGAATTGAAGGCAGGGTGGTTGAAGAATTCTTAATTTTATCATTGTGTTCATCAACCTCGAAAACGGGGAAGGAGATATATTTTAGCCCGTTCCCTATACTTTGACGAAGAAATCATAATTTGATTGGGGTAGTTGATCAAGTTTAAGTTCTCTTATTATTTATGTTTGCATAAGAAGTGGGCGACAATTAGTGGCGCCCAAGAGACTTTAAAAACTTTATAGTTTTTAGCAAAACTTCCTCATCATTCGGTCAATTTAACCTTATTACCTAATAGGGTAATAAGGTAATAAGGTTCAGTTAACCCAACGACGGTGACTTTATTTTAAAATTTTTTGTGATCGGTTTTATATAGGCTGTTCAATCTTCTTCAAATGTTTCTGTTCATCCTTTTTAGTAGCCTCCTCTGTTGTTCCTACAAATCGAAAAGATTGAACCCTATTACCTAATAAGGTAATAAGGTTCAATTAGCCCAACGACGGTGACTATATTTTAGAATTTCTTGTGATCGGTTTTATATAGGCGGTTCAATTTTCTTCAAATATTTCTGTTCATCCTTCTTAGTAACCTCCTCTGTTGTTCCTACAAAGTGAAAAGAATATCTCCATGTAGAAAATTTGATGTAAACATGCAAACGTCATGCAATTGTGGTAGAATAATATAATTTGTTCAAGAATATAGCTATTACAATCCTTCCGAGCCCACTTTATTAGTAATTAGTTTTGCATTAGCACAAAAAAAAGTATTTGATAGTTTCCATCACGAGGATACCGTGCTCTATTTAGGCATGAAGTCACTGAAGCCGCCATAAAGAAACCTTTAGATAACCGATCGACTGATAGTCAATTCGTTCAAGAAAAACCTATTTAATTTAATATCAAATCAAAACTTCGAAATTAGCGTAAAATTACTAAATGAAAGCATTAATTTTTTTAAATCTTCTTGTTGAAAGAGATCATTTTCATGACGCCAAATACTTAATCTCAACGTCAACTTCAATATTATTCTAAATACGCAATTCATATTGTTCCTAATAATTTTACTCTCCTACCGTAACACTACAATTAATGTAAATGAGAATACGCAGATTGAGCGACGAATTTATACTAGAATACGTTGTGCTTATCAAATTATTAATGATTGTTTGCAGTACTTACATCACCCAGAGTAAGTTGTAGAGTTCCCAGCATATGGCCTGAATAACAATTACCTCTTTCACTAAAACTCATTAGTCGCATATAACACACTTATAGTTTTGCACTCGGAAAATAAGTTTTCTAAATGAGCAACAAAGCCAACAGCCTGTGTGTGGTATTTAAGTATAGTTTACTGCAAACTTATTGTCCGTATAAAAAGTGTCGGGGTCTTTGATCTTTTCAGCGAAGTGAAAGGCCGACACTTTTTATACCGTCTAGATAGATGAGAAGTAGTATACTAACTTCTATTTATATGGAGTGCGGCATATAATTTCCCAATGTTGTTTTCAAAGAAAAATTTTCGACATGAAAAGATTTGTGCAATTGTTATGAACATAATTTATTGATTCTGTTACGGGTATGAAAGTTAGTTTCGAATAAACAGACACCGCAATTGTTGACGCATTATTCAGTTCTCATCTGGGCATTTTCCATGACTTTGTGTAGCATTTTGATAGGAATTTGTACAATTACTGCAAGAATATTGGCAACTTTTCAAAGAACTCTTTAATGACGGTCCGCCTTATTAACATCTTTCACAAGACTGTCATTCTAACGACCGCTTTATAGTATGTTGTACCATCCTTTTGAAATCATAATCCCCCACTTCAAGTTCCTCCATCTACGGCTACAGAAAACAACGTAGCATTTCTCTATAGCGCTCACTACTAACGGTAGTTGCTTTCCATCTATTACCTGTGAAGAGGCACGACCCGATGATTTTCTTAGAGCAAATTCCACATCAAACACTGACTTTTGGATCTAATTGAACATGTTGATGAATGTTTTGAGGATTTTGTGTTCTCCAATAGCGATTGTTTTGCATGTTCATAGTTCCGTAAGACAATAGGGAGTCTCATCGCTCATTAAGGGAGTTTGCCAAAAAAATTGGCACCCACATTCACCAAGTTACTGATGTCTTACGCATATCGCAAACTCTTCGTATGATTGACTATCTCCTGGTTATTTACAATTTGAATGTTATATGAATACATATGCCAATTGATTTCATTAGAAATCAATCAAACTGATGCCTTAATAACTAATAAAGGTATTACATATACTAGAAAAACATGTAGATAATAATAAGATACACGTATGTGTACCGTGTTGATAAAAAAAATTGAGAGTATTAAAATGTGTTATGAACAACCCTTTTCGTAGAAATTGTGATCTCAAATTCCGCACAGTTTCATTCATATATGCTTATATTTAAGCGTTATTTAAATAACCCAGTAATTATCTTTAAAGTTTCATGGGGTAAGAGAGGTCTTTACCCTAAGCAATTCTTCTAGAAAGTTGTTCAGGATGTTTAGGAAGTGAACATACTAAAAGTCCTGCCGTTTAGAAGGTAAGCCGGAGGGGGGCACTAAGAAAGTCCAACTTTTGTTTCCATCGCTTATATCTCGAGAATGGTGCGTCGTAGGGAAAAATTTTTTGATACCAAATGAAAGATCATTAATTTCTCTGCAACTTTCGTTTTATATACTTTTTTCAAATTCGCAACCGTTTTCGAGCTACACGCTCGGGAAAGTGAAAATTTTCGAAAAACAGATTTTTACCTCACATTTTCAACTTTAAGGAAAAGCAGGTGGGCTTCTCAAAATTACACTTGAAGTCAGAAATCATATTTTACAACCCCTCCTCCACTCAAGGCGATGTTGAAAAGGCTGGGAATATTTGCTTCCTTAAATGGTATGGGGCACCAGCAAGACAGACCTCCCTCAACCAGTGCCGCTTCCAGTCATTCATGAGATCAGTGGCAAATATTAATTCTGACATCAGCTCCCTCCCACCAACTGAGGTCGCAGCTAAACAGCATTCCCGGCGCACCTATCACCAAGTGCAGCAGTGGCTCGGGAATGAGCTGCCCCCTCAAGAGTGGGGGTGGATACATGTAGGAGACACCCTGGTGTCAATGTCAATTACAGCAGAAGATCCACTAGCACCGGAGGTGCTACTGAAAACGATATTTTGCCGCTGCACCAAGAATTGTGGTAGCGGCAAATGTGGATGCCATAAAGCAATACTGAACTATTCTGCGGCGTTCCTCCACTGGCAAGGGAGATGCTTGAACGGCATGCCTGTTTACGACGAGGACGGTGATGAAAACGACGTAATGCCTCTTCAACAGGAACCACCCACCACTGAGGATGAGCCATGGACGAGGACCCCTTGCCAGGAGTCTCACGGCCAAAGAGGATGAAAACGTGAATCCAGAGGAAGTTGAAAGTTTAACATTGAGAAGTTATTAAGAGATAGAATAATGAGAATTATTCAAATCGAATAAAATTACTTACCTTATATGTGACTTTTCTATCATGTTTAAAATACAATTTTCTATTTTTCAGGTAAAAACCTGTTTTTCGAAAAATTTCACTTTTCCGGAGCGTGTAGCTTGAAAACGGCTGCGAATTCGAAAAAAGTATATATAACGAAAGTTGCAGAGAATTTCACGAGTTTTTATTTGGTATATGAAAATTTCTTCCCTAAGATATAAGCGAAAAAATCAAAAGTGGGACACTTTGTGCGCCTCCCTCCAGTTCACCTCCTAGACGTCAGGACTTTCAGTATGTTCACTCCCAAAGCATCATGAACAACTTTCTAAGGGAATCGCTTTGGTCCCTGCTCACGCACTCTACGCTTCCTTTATTGACTGAAATATTAAGAAGAATACATGTACCTATGTAATATTAGTAACAAAGTGCAAATGATTAAACAAGAGTACGTAAAGTTGAACAATTTATAATTTATATGTCACGCTTAGCTGGAAATAATTGTGATTTTGCTGCAGGGGACAAAAATTGGAAAATACGATCCACTATTGTCTGCTCCGGACTCTCACCGTCTTCGTAGACGACCAAGGAGTTTCTTGCGCCCCGCTGACCTACTCCCAAAATCTTCTATAGAGAACAATAGCATACTAATGTCTAATGTCTGCCAAAGGTGTTTTTAATTTGATTATATATACATCTTAAAGTTATTCTTAATATCAACTTAACTCGACTTTAACACCGTCTTTAAAACCGTCTTCAACACCGTCGTTAATACCGTCGTTAACGCCGTCGTTAACACCGTCGCTAACACCGGAAAACTTCCGGTGTTGAACAGATTATTCTCTATTCCAATAAGTTTAAAGTAAGGCTCCCGAAGGAAAAGGTTCTCACTATAGGTATAATGCGTGTCGTATATATTTTCTGTTGAGTCATCGCTTCTAAATTAAACAGTTATAAAGGTCTATAGCCAATAAGCATAACAATTGTATATTTAATACTAAACACTAGGTTTTTAGCAATTTGGACAGCAGTAAACAGAAGCCGCTAATCTAACGCAACGGAGTGCAAACACTGACCCAGGCAACTTTACATGCGTCTCAATACAAATCTGGTTTTCTACTGTTCAGCTAGATAAATTTAAGTAAATTTGTTATGAAATGTATTTATAATTCCGACAATGTAGTAATATTTGAAATAAATATTTTACTTATAAACAGCTATGCAGATGCTGCAGTACATACATGAAATTTAATATAGAAAATGCAAACAAGTAATAATAATAATAATAATAGTTCCAAATGTGTTTTACATTTTATAATCATACGTCAAGGAACATAACACTGTCTATGGTTCTTGTTTCCAGAAATATTTTCAAAACCGTCTAATCGGTGAAACAAAATTTTTAAGATGTTCAGTAATCACCACATTTAATACAACCCCCATTTTGCCTGGAGGCTCTGGAAGAATCTTATACGGAAGGGCTACTACATATTTAGATACTAGAGACACGCAGCTAATTATTAGAGTGTAGTAGAATTAATTTCTTCTTTTGAAAAAAATCCCAGTACCACTACCGGGACCCCTGGGCGACACTAAACATGCTTACCTCTCAAGCAGGCTGTTATATTACATGTTCACGTTACAACATTACAACTAAATGCCCTTTTACTATATAATCTCTGTATTAGTAACAAAAGGCATTGATACGAATCGTGTTAATTAGATATATAGTTAATCTAATCACACCAGTTAATTGCATTCTAAACAAATACGAAACCAGTCCTGTTCATTTAGAAGTTTGTGTAGAAGTCTATTAGATCTAAGAGTTACAGGTGTGTAAATAATGGAACTTAGTTGGTATTTTCCTTTAGTCCTTTGTCAATATTCACGTGAGACAATATATTTCAATCCATCTAATCTCCAGATTTTAAGTGCATGATAAAGTATTCAGAATATTTAATATCTATAATGTTTTGATTTTGGATAACATGATGATAGTCCAGTTAATGAAGAAGGTGTAGAGGACATGGTCGAGAACAGAATATTTGACTACAGGGCTGTGTATGAAGTATTTTGGAGGTAACCGTACTAAAAGTACCTAGATCTACGAATTGAACGGACTGCAGGGGGTCACGTAGAAGGTAACTTTTTTTGGTTTTCCACTTATATCTCGAAAACACTGTATTGCAGCGAAAAGATTACTCTGCTCAAAATGAAATCTGATGAGTTTTTTTACAAGATTGTTATTACCACTTTTTTCTATCCTAATAACTTTCGGAATATCCACTAGCGAAAATTGCTAATTTTGAAAAAACGTTTTTTCGTTTCAGTCCTTAGTTTTACAGCAATGTTCTCACAGTAAAAATTGTAGAGCATTGAATTTCTTTTAAAATGAATTATTATTTGTTATTCTATCTTCAAACGATCAAACGTTAAGTATAGTAATTTGAAATTTTCGGGAAGTTTCAAGATTCCGAAAGAAAATCGTACATTGCACTTTTAATCCAGGGAAATTAGGAAAATCTTACGGAAGGTTTTGTGACTAGTTAAAAATTGGTCTATCCTCTATAGAATTTCCGCAAGAATCAGAAAAAAAATAGTGTTGACTACTCAAAGTAGCAGATTCAATTGTTATTTAACTTAAAAAAAAATCAATTTTCAACTTAGTTTTGCTTATATTACTTCCACATCCACGTAGTGGATTGGAAGTATAGTAATCGCAAAAAAAAAAATAAATTTTTTTTTTTCTTGAAATGGGTTTAGAATGTCATGAAACGTCGAGATTTTAAATTTGAGCGAAAAAAAATGTTCTGTCTGTCTGTAACTTTTTTTTTGTCCGCACGTTTTCTCCGGAACGGTTTAAGATATCGACTTCAAATTTTGTACACATGTATATTATAACGAGATCTAGAACTGGATTGTTTTTTGAAGATATCTGGTGAAGGGTTGGGGGGTAAATAGGGAGAAATATGTAAAGCAAGTTGGTAAGAGTACAGAAACTTGAAATTTGATGTATCTACTACAAGCCAAGGCCTCAATATTTTTTTTGTATTTTTCACCCCCCACCCCCTCCAATTTATTAATAAAGGGGTTGATAAAATAAAATTGAGATATTCACTTGAAATTTGGTACACGTATGTATTATAACGACATCTGAAACTTGATTATATTTTGAGATGTTTCCGTTGAAGGGTTGGGGGTCAAATAGGGGTAAATAGGGAAAAATAAGTAAAGCAAGTTGGTAGGAGTACAGTAACTTGAAATTCGGTGCATGTATAGAAGCCAAAGCCTTAGATTTTTTAATAATATTTTTCAACCCCCGACCACCCCTACTCCATTATTAAAGGGGTTGATAAAAGAAAATTGAGATATTCATTTGAAATTTGATACACGTATGTATTATAACGACATCTGGAACTAGATTATATTTTGAGATGATTCAGTTGAAGGGTTGGGGGTTAAATAGGGGTAAATGGGGCAAAATAAGTAAAGCAAGCTGGCAAAAGTACGGAAACTTGAAATTCGGTGTATGTACTAAAAACCAAGATATCAAATTATTTATATTACTTTTAAACCCCCCACGACCCCTATACCATTATTAAAGGGGTTGATAAAGTAAAATTGAGATATTCACTTGAAATTTGGTACACGTGTGTATTATAACGACATCTGGAACTAGATTATATTTTGAGATGATTCCGTTGAAGGGTTGGGGTTAAATAGGGGTAAATAGGGCAAAATAAGTAGAGCAAGCTGGTAAGAGTACAGAAACTTGAAATTCAGTGTATGTACTAGAAGCCAAGAGATTGAAATATTTATAATATTTTCCAACCCCTCCACCACCCCTACTCCATTATTAAAGGGGTTGTTAAAATATAATTGAGACATTCACTAGAAATTAGGTACACGTATGTATTACGTCTACATCTGGAATTGGATTATATTTTGAGATGATTCCGTTAAAGGGTTGTGGATTAAATAGGGTTAAATAGGGGACTATAAGTAAAGCAAGCTATCTATCTATGAAACTTCAAACTCAATGAATGTACTAGATGCCAATGCCTCAGAGTTTTTTCATAATATTTTTCAATCCCTTACCACCTCTACTCCATTATTAAAGGGTTGATAAAATAAATTTGAGATACCCATTTCACTTGAAATTTGGTACAGGTATGTATCATAACGGCATCTGGAAATATAGTATATTTTGAGATGATTCTATTGAAGGGTTGGGGGTCAAATCGGTGTATGTACTAGAAACCAAGGCTTCAGATTTTTTTATAATATTTTTCAAACCCCAATTCCTCTACTCCATTATTGAAGGGGTTGATAAAATAAAATTCAGATATTCACTTGAAATTTGGTGCACGTATGTATTATAACAACATCCTGAACTAGATTATATTTTGAGATGATTCCTTTGAACGGTTGGGGGTTAAATAGGGATAGATAGAGGAAGCAAAGCAAGCTGGTAAGAGTACAGAAATTTGGGATTTGGTGTATATACTAGAAGCGAAGGCTTCAGGTTTTTTTATAATATATTGCAGCCCCCCACCACCCCCACTCCCTTATTAAAAGAGTTGATATAATTAAATTAGATTTTAACTTGAAATTTGGTGCACGTTATGTATTTTAACAATATCTGAAACTTGATTGCATTTTGACATGATTGCGCTGAAGGAGTGGGGGGTAAGTAGAGAAAAATAGGGAAAAATAAATAAAGCAAGCTGGTAAGAGTACAGAAACTTGAAATTGGGTGTACGTCCTAGAAGTCAAGGCCTCAGATTTTTTAATAATATTTTTCAACGCCCCTCCACCCATACTCCATTATTAAAGGGGTTGGTAAAATAAAATTGAGGTATTCACTTGAAATTTGGTAGACGTATGTATTATAACGAAATCTGGATCTAGATTATATTTTGAGATGATTCCGTTGAAGGGTTGTGGGTTAAATAGGAGTAAATAGGGGAAAATAAGTAAATCAAGCCGGTACGAGTACAGAAATTTGTGATTTGGTGTATATGTACATATACTAGAAACCAAGGCGTCAGATTTCTTTCTAATATTTTTCAAACCCCACCACTTCCGATCCATTATTAATGGGATTGATAACATGTAATTGAGATTTTCACTTGAAAGTTAGTGCACGTATGTATTGTAATGAGATCTGATTGAGATGATTCCATTGACGGGGTGGGAGGACATTTTCCCCAAATATTAATAAAATTATATGACCAATAATTTCCACATACCACAGTGTGAATCTAGTCATGATGTTTCCTTCAAAGTGACTTGGATGAAAAATCTGGATGTGGAAGTAGTGATTCCTTAGGCAGCGGTTTTGTAAGGGTCGTAGAAAGACGTTTGTGCTGTCAATTTCTTTGACTTGAGGTAAGGTACGTCTACGTCATGAACAAAATTTCAATTGCTAACATTTTATGACAAGAAACTGAAAATATTTAATTTTTCGATCCTCGAACTTTGAGGTAATGTAGATGCAAATATGGAATCCCCTTAAAAATGCTCTTTGTTCCATTGCAAACTATTAATTACTTTTTTGCAATTATTTTTCTTTTTAATTTTTTAATTTAATTGTTATAACAGAAGATCAAATTATTATTTTACAACCCTTCTTGGGTTCTTATATTCTATTCGTCGTATATTTTCATAATCAAAAAGAAAATTTGAAAAAAAATTAAATTTTCGACTTTTTTACGCAAAAAAAAAAAACAATTCTGCAACTTAAACAAATGTAAATGTCTCGGTGGTTTTGCATAAAATTTATTACATCCAACGGCATTTTAATAGTTGTAGAAAAACACGAATTGCAAAAAGGAGTTTGTTCGACAATGCTCTGAAGCCGAGACATGATCAATTTACGTTTTTCACGATTACGGCGAAAATTGACAATATTTTAACCTGATAATTTAACTGAACATTCTTCAGAGTGTGTGTTATCACTTACAAGAAGTGCCATGTCTATACCTGTAAACGCATCATGGAAAAAAAATCGAAACAATTGCATCTTTTGCGCTCGCGCTGACGCCAGTCGCCAAATCCCTCACACCTTACTGCGAGCGGCGTACTTGGAGAGTTTCTCCTGGACGGCAGCTATATTTTTTTCTCTCAGCTTCAGGAGCAGCTAGATTGATATTTTTGTTTTTAATTTACCTCGCCTTTTTCTAGATATGATTCTTCGATTATTTTTTAACACTTTTTCTCGGATTTCTGAGAAAATTCAGTAGTGGATAGACCTATTTTTAGGTAGTCCCAAAATTGTCCTAGAAATCGTAAATTCTGAAGCTAAATTCCGCGGACTATTTCTTTTTATTTAAGGGTTATATCTTTGTATATAAGCTGTATATTGTGTATCTACACCACAGAACCTGGGGGAGAAGGTATTTGTATAATAAACAACTATTTATTATAATAGCATTTCGTGAGGTGAGAACTAGAGGATTCTAAACGCCAAATAAAAATATTTTCTGGAGAGCAAATATAAAGTTTGGAATACCAGTTGAATTAATGTTTCTTAAATAAAAACATGGTTTTAAAAAGTGCTGCAATGTATTTAGAACCTTGTTGCACTCTATTTGGGACATTTAGGCCAAGCAAATGAAGCAGAATAAGATCGCTTTTTAGAGGCAATTGCCATTAGAAGAAAAACACCAGGATTATATTCTTTTATTTATATTATATTTTTCACCAAAAAAAGTTTCAAACAACAGTTGCAGGCAATTAAAAAACCTACAAAATAAAGCTCACTGAGTCAAAATCAGTTTGTCAAATTTCTCGGAAATTAAAGAAAAACATCGAAAAATGACATTTTTTAGTTTTGCAATAACTTTTGCAATAATTAATTTATGGAATCAGCACTCTCAGGAAATATGCCACGTTATGTGCTTAAAAAGTGACCGCAACCCGAATTCCGAGAAATGAATAGTTTCCGAGAAATTCAATTGTTTATTAAAAAAATGATTATAGTAACTTTCGAGTTCCCCAAAATGAGGCGGTCCGATTTCAATTTTACAGAAACCTTTCTACTCTTCAAGAGTTGTACTATCACTGAGCTCAAAGCCAAAGTCAAATATTTCAATTGAGTTGCTTGAACACACCGTTGAAAATGATGCATATTTCGACAAGCGTCTAGGTACACCGAAAATCCGAATCCTCGAACATGCGCAAAACGTGATATGATTTGTCTGACTATTTACTCCTTGCTCTAGTGTTCATCGTTAGCTGGGTGGTTGGCGCATAGGTAATGTTCTTGCTTATTTTTTGTTGGTTTTTCTAAATGTTTCTCTTCCTAATATTTTACCTTAAAATTTATAAATTGTGCGGTCTGACATAATAATAATAATAATAATAATAATTTATTGACCAACGGTAGATACATCTTGTATATGTAGTAAGTCAGAATAAAAGTACAAAATATAAATATAAATATGAATAAAAAGAGTAATGAACAATTATAACACATGAGTAACAAACGACACAAATACGTCAAATAAATAATATAAAATATAATATAAAACATAAATATAAATAACAAAGTAAGAACAAATAATTATTATACATGGATAACTAACAAACAAATATGTCAAATACATAGTATAAAATATAATATAAATAGCATCATCTTCCATCAATAAAATCAGTTATACTGTAATAGCCTTTATTTGCTAGATATTCCTTAAGTTTTATTTTTAATTGAAAGTTTTGTGAAATATCTCGAATTTCTTTAGGAAGAGCATTGTATAGGGTTATGCAGTTATAGAGGGGTGACCGTTTAAAAGTGCTTATGTGGTGAATCGGTATACTCAAAAAATCACCACGTCTTGTTTTGTAGTTATGGTAATTTAATCCTTTTGCAAAGTGGCTTAAGCTATTTTTTGTAAAAGTTAGACATTTTAAGATGTATATCGATGGTGTAGTGAGGATACGTTGTTCTTTAAATATATCTCTGCAACTTTGGTTCACTTTTAAATCAAAGAATAACCTGAACATTTTTTTTTGGCAAATAAACACTCGTTCACATTCCGGAGCTCTGCCCCAAGCGAGAATATTAAGATATTAATTATATGGCTGTAGGCCATAGAACAATAAATATTAATTAAACCCGCCTTATCGAGAATTGATTTTAGCTGTAATATTGCAAAATATGCTTTACTTAGTTGATTACGCACATGGTCGATATGTCTATACCAGGATAGTTTTGAATCAAGTAAAGAACCAAGTAATTTAGCAGAGTCCGATAGCACAATATTTTCACTAACCATGAAATTTTCTGGCAAAGGTTTTTGGAGGTAAAAGTTTAAACAAACAGTTTTTTCTTTATTCAGAATAAGTTTGTTTCTTTGACACCATGCACTTAAAGAATTAGTTATGTCATTGATCATATTATGTAGTTCCTCAGGAGTATCGGCAGACACGGAAACTGTTGTGTCATCTGCAAACATTGTAACATGACCATGCTCTATGTAGTTGGGTAAGTCGTTTACATACAATGCAAACAATAGCGGGCCTAACACTGAACCCTGAGGAACCCCAAGTGTAACATTAAAAATGTCGGATTTTTTTTCCTTCAAACTTACCCTTAAGGTTCTATTATCCGCTCTCTATCGTTACAATTACTGAGAACGGATTTTTTAGCCAGCAATTTTCCCGTATAGATCAGCCAAATATATCCTAGAGATTTTATTTAAATACGTTCTTTTTGCATTTCATACTAATTATCTTAAGTTTACTTTTACTTTTACATATTCCTAAGTTATTCGTTATTTAATTTGCATTCTGAAAACAGGAGTTTACATAAAATTCTTGCAAGTCTGACCTTCAGCTGCCGTGGTGTGTAATTCTATGGATGTCTGACTGGCTCCGGAGCGATTGTCTGGGGAATACATTTTTTTTATTTGATTTGATTTGATTCTCGCTTACGGTGCGATAGATCCCGGATTCAAATTCCTACGACCGCTGAACTTTTTTCTTTAATTTTCTAACGATTAGTATATTTTTTCACAAATTCTTTTGTATGATTTCTTTAGCTTGGGTTAATAGGCTTTTATTCTGCTTAAAATAATTTCAATCTTTCGTGTGACTTCTTGCTCGGATTTTCGGTGTACCTAGACGCTTGTCGAAACATGCATCATTTTCAACGGTGTGTTTATGCAACTTAATTTAAATATTTGACTTTGGCTTCGAACTCAGTGATAGTACAACTCTTGAAGAGTAGAAAGCTTTTTGTAAAATTGAAATCGAATTGGAACCGTCTTATTTTGGGGAATTCAAATGTTCCTAAAATCACTTTTTTAATAAACAATTGAATTTCTCGGAAACTGTTCGTCCGATTTCGACTCAGTGGGCGTCATTTTCTAGTTTTTTTAAATGCCTACATCTACTGTTTGAAACTTTTTTCGATAAGAAACCTACATTAGCCAATAGACGAGAAAAACCGACTTTTTGATATTTTTTAGTACGTAAAACCTTTGCCATTTTGTTTCTGCAGCTTTGTATTAGATGCACTCTTCTGAAAATTGATATTTCACATATATTGAACATTTTCCTGGTGTTTTTTTTTTCTAATGGCAATTACCTTTAGAACATTTTCCAGTTTGATTGGCCTACTTGTGGAACTTTGAGATTAATATTGGTTCTAAATTGATCTAATATTGCATCGGGGGCCACTCAACAAACACTTTAGCGTTTTTGAGGCCGGAAGGCTTACAGAAAATATGACAAAGTGAACGATAGGTGTGGAGGTGCACAAAAGGTAATAGTTCTCAAAAAAATCAGCAAAATATTTTTTTAAAGCCTCATTTTCAAAGTTCCATAGAACCCTTATACTTTCGTTATGTCAGTGTGCATGCCACAGGTGTTTCTTTTTCTGGAAAAAATAATGTTTTTCGGGTACCTACTCCACGATATGTGCATTGGGGGTGACATTTTTTTCCACGCACCCCGTCGAGCGAGACTTCGTTGAACAGGTATTTGAAAATGACGGGATTTCTTAGACAGACCTTCATTTCAAAATTAAATAAATGGAAAATGCAATATACGGTTTTCTTTCGGAATCACGAAATTTACTAGAGAAGTTCAAATTCAAGTGTGTAAGGGTGTAAACAATAAGTAGTGTAAAACTAAAAAAAAATACTTAACCAACAATGCATGTGATATGTGTAAAACCGTGCGTAATATATTTATTTATTTTATTTGCACAATTTACTTTGTCTAACTATGTATCATTGTTAGTTATTATTAGTCAAATTTTATAATTATTGGTTTTGCTATTGTTATATGAAAGATTTCTACTAGTTTTACATAAGTATCTACTTAGTGCAAGCATCATCTTCTCATGTTTTAAGGGTGCTGAGCTAACTTCGCCCTTTAGATTAAGGAAATTGTAGTTCTGTCCTCTAATATTTATTATTATTGTTGCTATTATTATATAATATTTAAGTTACTTTCTGTATCTTCCCAGTTTCACATTTGTCGTATGTTGCCTTTTATTTCCTTCATGATAACTACGATAATTTCCAATGTGTCAGAAGTTTGCTTAGTAGTGAAATCTGTATTTTTTTTTCTTCAAATCAAACCATGACTATGATTTGTAACAACTGAAGGAGGTTAATTTTGATTCTATAGATATGATAGAATCTGAAAAATAACAAAGTTTTTAAATTTACCCTAAGCATTTACCTCATTATTAAACGCCAAGTCCATTTCTGTAACTTTCAAAACTACAAATTTAATATTTATTTACGAAAATTTGCTGTAGTATGATTTATACCATACGTTACATATAAAGGATACGATACGTTACTTATAAAGTATATTTTTTGCACATCGAGAATAAAAGTTTTTTAGGGTCGGTAAAAGTTAACTGGTGTTCACCTCGGGAGTATTAAACTTTTTGATAGCTTTCTCAGCTACTTTCACATTTTTTTTCCAGTTTGAAATATTATATGCGTTATATCACAGATGACGCAGCACTTCGTATGAAAACACGTTGATATTGCAGAATATCTTTATTAATGATTCGTATATACTTTAAAGCATTATTTCTGAGGAAAATAATATAATCTTAGAAGTTAAACACACAAAATGATTTAAAAAAGACTTGAAAAATACCCAAGGATTTAATTTATTTATGAAGCACTATTAATCCATATTATCTAGATATTCGTTGTTAAATTAGTAGCACCTATAGAGTTAATAGTCCGAGAGCTATTTGGCCTTTTTGGAATAGCCCCAGAGAAAGACAGTATAAGTTTCACATACTTATCAACATTTTCTTCATTCAGTGCATCTTGACAAGCGTTTCGTGGCGTTATTCTAATTGGACTGCCTTTGCTATATGGAGCGTCTAACAGCATTACATCATCTATCGCAGTCGCTTATCAAACCGATGATGGTCTCAATCTCGAGATTTCTGAACAAAATTCTTCTTAAAATCAGCGCGTTTACATCTTACAAGTGTAACTGTAGTCGTTACACGAAGATTTAAAGATCTTACTACATACTATTCCAAACAGGAAAATTATTACAGTTATGGATAATTTCAACGCCAAAGCAAGTTCCACATGTGAGGTGATCACTTCGGAGCTTTTGTTGGTATATTTGGTGTCAGACAATGAAATAATAAAATTATATATATAATAATTGTGTTTTAAAGCAAAAATTTTATTTTAAAAATTATACTAAAAAGTAAGAAATAACTTTTAAACTTGGCCAATTGAGCCAAGTAACTGTACAAGTGTACAGTAGTGATATATCACCGCTCCCAAAGCTTTTAGTTTTCAGATGTATGAATTTAAAAATTATTTTTTACTGTTCAGTCCATTTTTTTAAATAAAAGCATTGCTTTAACATCTTCCTTTTTTAATCATAATTTTATTTTTCACTTTTTCTTTCATTTGGTACTTATGGGAGTCCACCATACTGGATTAATAATGACGTTAAATGATTTATCGTATTTTACTCGTCAAACCGTTTCACTTTATAGCCATATCAAGGGAGTTGTAAAAAAAAAGATAATCCACCATCCTGGTGCCTCTGCCATATTGAAAGAATTACGACACATAGTTTATCGTATTTTAGGACGTCCACCATATTGGATTTAGAACGACATGTACTGGATGATGAAAATAAAGTTATCTACTGACTATTATTTATTGAAGGATAAAAAGCAAGAACCTAAGTACATTGCAGACATTAGATACCCCATATTGCATTGTCGCCGGATCTACATATATGTACAAAATTTCATTGCTCTAGCCTAATTAGAACTAGCCGAAATTTTGATTGCAAGATTTGTAACAGACAGACTGATGGATAGACAGACAGATAGGTAGACAGAAAGACAGACAAACAATAAAGCAAGTTAAACAAAAGTTTTTAAAAGAGGAGCTGGGCTAACTCAATTCTACTAATTGCCTAGATCTCTCTTGTGTGGTAAGGAAAAATAGGGATAATATCAATCTAATGTATTGCTAAAATTGGTTAACTCCCACTTTACGTTGTGAGTGAAGAGATATGAAAACTTGTCAACGGTCAGCTTGGTCGTGTCTCTAGTTATAATAAAATCAGTATAGAAATTGATGAAAGGTTATCGGATGATTCCCAACACATTGCTGATCACTTTGCTGAAGATTTCGCTAACATTCCAAACTTTAAGTTAAAGGACTATTTTGGTGATAATAAATCAAAGAATCCTACAACTAGCTTTCCAACTGGCCATTCAATATTATTAGAACCAATTACTGACTTGGAACTTGATGACATAATAAAAAATTTAAAATATACTAATTCGTACGGCACAGATGGAATTTCGTCAAGTTTGTTAAAATATCCTCCGAATACATTTGTGAATCACTTAGATACATTATTAATAAATCTTTAGAAAGTGGAATCTTCCCATCAGCCCTCAAAATTGCGATAATTTTGCCAATTTTAAAAAAGGTAATCTAATGATTGTGAAAACTATAGACCTACTTCCATCTTATGTGCTTTTAGCAAAATAATAGAAAAAGTAGTTTATAATCGCATAATCTCATTTTTTTCCAACTTTAATCTAATTACGGATTGTCAGGATGGATTCCGGAAAAATAGGTCAGTACAGGCAGCATCAGTTCAGTTTTCACAGTCTATTTACGAAGAATTTGACAAAAACAGGCATGTGGCTGGCATATTTTTTTGATTTATCACGGGGTTTGACACAATTAACACATCTTTTATTCTTAATAAAATGTACAATTTGGGTATTAGGGATCCACTAATTACCTGAATTGAATCCTTCCTATCTAACCGTAAACTTCGTGTCAAGAACGGTAATGACCGGTGATCATGACATCAATGTAGGTATACCACAAGGATCAGTTTGGGGTCCTTTGATATTTCTGTTATTCATTAACGACCTTCCTGAGTATTTGAACTAATGCAAAATTATTATGTTTGCTCACGATACATCTAAGTCACTATGTGCAACCGATCCCATTATTTTGAACGAAATTCTTAATAAAATTATAGGTACTTTTCGAAATTGGTGCCAGATAAATATGCTTATGTTAAACACTGACAAGACCCAATGTTTGTATTTTCGGGAAGGAAAACTATACCCCATAATATGTCCATAGATTATGGTGTTACATTCTAGCGTAGCACTAAATTTCTAGGTACCTACCTAGATGTCAGACATAAAAAGATTAGAAAAGCCCATATGCTATCAGTCAACTAAAAAACACCTTAGATGAGAAAAGCTTATTAAATGTTTATTATGCTCTTGCTTACTCTCACCTTTCGTACAATATTGTGCTATGGGGTCGTTCTGTACATACTAATAGAGATTTTGTTTTACAAAAGAGACTTCTACGTCTAATGTTTAATTTAAACATTAGGGACTGTACAATTATGACACAAGACATGGCCATCTGATTAGAACGGTCAACCATTCTACTGCTCTTTATGGAAAGTGACCGCTATACTCAAGCACTAAAATGTTTAATAAATTGTCCATGGATACAAAGAGCTGTACCAGTATATCTATCTTCAAAATAAAATCTAAAACGATTCCTATTGAAAGCTGTTTTTATAGGGTCAATGAGTTCCTCTCGTATTAAGTAGCATGTAGGTACTTGTTTTATTGTATATGTACATCTTAAGCGACGTGAATTATTATAAGTACACTATTTGTATTTGTAGTATACTATTTATTGTGTTATATGTATTTTTTTATATGTTTATATTTCTATTCTGTGTGTGTATGTTATTTCTGTGTAAGTTTATTATTTTTCTTTTTAATGTTGACGACCACATCTATTCATTGTAATAGCCTAAGTGTTAATACATGAATTTTAATTTGAATTACCTAGACAGTACCGAGCAACATCTACGAAGTTTATTTTGCTGTTACATGGCGGTAGATTTCTAAATCAGCTTGAAATTATGACAGAAACTAGGTAGAGATGCTCAATGAAGTTGAAAATTTGTCGAAGTTAAATACAACGATTAAAGGTTCACCATTTCAACTCAAATTCAGGTGATATATAAATTAAGACAACTCACTATATGACGAAGGTCTAAATGCCTTGTGGGAATCTCTAGAAGAGAAAGTTTTATGAGCTGCAACGGGAGTACACCGCCAGATACACAGAAATGTGAAACAACTGCTGAAATTCTAGTACAAAAGTACAAAGCAGGAAAACCCTAAGGGATGAAGTTGTCAGAATTCCTTTGGAATAGGAAGAATATAACAGATCGACCCAGATAATTCAGACTTTCTAGGAGAGATAAGATTTTTTATATACAAGATATCTGTAATGAATTGGATACGTTGAGTACAGTAGTGCAAGGGCATTTTCCGAATAGTAATGGTACGCGTAAATATAGATCCAATATGTGATCAGTGAATGACTCTAGCTAGGTACGCTAAGAACTGACACCGATAATATTATTGAAGATTGACGCCAATACTGCGAAAAGCTTTTAAGTGTCCATCTCAAAATAGAGATTGATTGGCAGTAAAATTACAAACGAACCTTCAGTGCTGAAATAGAAAGAGTCATACATATATTAGCTGGCAAAGAAGCTGCGGTAGGCAATATCATGGCTGAAGCACTTAAGTTAATGAAGGAGTAGGAATTCTTTTCAAAATATGCCAAAAGATATGAAAGACATTTTGATCCGATGAGTGGAGAGCTGGAAAGTTTTTGTACTATTGCGTAAGAAGGTTACAGTAGGTGTCTGCGATAACCATCCATAGATTATTGGCACTAATACCACAGGCCAATAGATATATGATGGATTGCAGAGACAACGGAAATCTAATAATACATCCGCTGCCTATACACATACACTTTGTGATCTTTTCACGTTTGATGCAAAACACATTCTTATAACATATGTTCGTTTTATAACTTATATTCACCACAATACTTTAATACTTTAAGTTCTTCAATTTAATCTTCAGTATTATGTATTTAACAAATATCTCCTAAGCAAGTCAGCGTTAGTAAAGCATGTGACAGTAGAGAGTAAAAATATTGAAGTTTTGAAAACTATCCAGACGGCAAGAGAATATTACCTGCCTTTATTCTCTAGACTACCATAATATGGCTTTGACAATGTGACGTATTTAATAACAAAATGGAAGGGGTGACATATAGAAGTCTAGTTTTTAGAAATATGATCACTCAGGGCCAGTTATATAAAAGTGGATTAGCCAGAGTTCGGCTGAACTTTGCTTAAAATCCAAGGATACCATTATTGTAACAATTGTAACCTTAGATTTTGAATCAAGATCAGCTGAACTTTTGATGATCCACTATCATGCAACTGACCCTTAGGCAAATGTTTCAATAAAATCAAATTTATAATTTCTCCAAAGACTCGTGAAAAGCATATTTTACGCAATGATTTTTCACACATTTATAAAAGTTCTGTGAACACTGATAGTTAAATAAAGTTTTACAGAAAATATCAGATTACGGTGTATGATGCTGAACTTAAATGGATGTAAACATGATTATTAATTTTGTACATTGAGGTAAATGGAGGTGTGCCGTATGCAAATATTATTATTGCGGAAATTGAATTCCGGTTTTATTAATGAGTTTATGCAGTAGCGCATAAATCTATTAGTGAGGATCAGGATACATTTCAAATAACTTTGAAATCATTATATAATTAACTGCTAAATGCATTGCTTTACTGAAATTGAAATTACACAGCAACAATAATAATACACAATACAAAGGAGTATCCGTGATCCATAAAAAAATTGATATGGAGGCGCGGTTTACTCCAATATGGCTTTGTTATATGGGTGTAAATTTAAGTGACGTTATGACTATACAGGTCAATCAAATTAAGCAGACGGAGATCATGTTTTAGAGGTAATTCCCACTAGAAAAAGAACACAAGGATTATCTTCAGCACACGTGAAATATCCATTTTCAAACGAGTGCATCCAAAACAAAGTTGCAGAAACAAAATCGCGGACGTTTTACGTATGAAAGAATGTGAAATAATCGGTTTTTCTCATTTATCTGTGAATATAACTTTTTCATCGAATGAAGTTTCAAACAATAGTTGTGAGCATTTTCCTTAGCTTTGGGCTAAGCCCATTCAGCCACGATTAGTTTATTATTTTACTTAACCTAACACACAACCAAAAAAATATGTCGGGATTTAAAAACCTGCAAAATGGCGCCCGCTGAATCAAGATCCGTTTGTTAGATTTCTCGGAAATCAAAGAAAAACATCGAAAAATGGCATTTTTCAATTTTGCAATAACCTTTGCAAAACTTAATTTATGGTATCAACAATCTCATGAAATATGCATCATAATGTGCTTAAAAAGTGGTCGCACCCGAATTCCGGCAGATGAACAGTTTCCGAGAAATTTAATTGTTTATAAAAAATGTGATTTTTAGTAATATATGAATTCCCCAAAATGAGGCGGTCCGATTTCAATTTTACAAAAAGCTTTCTACTCTTCAGCAGTTGCTATTATCATTGAGCTCAAATCCGAAGTCAAATATTTCAATTGAATTGCTTAACACGTCGTTGAAAATGATGCATATTTCCCGCTATAAACAAATGGAATAACGTCAGTTGTTCCTGTATCGAAAGGTAAAGTGGATACTCGTATAAATAATACGTAAAAAAAATAAAATTGAAATAAAACAGACGAAGAGTCGGGAAAAAGTACGTAAACCAACAGAAATAGCAAATCAATTTAATTCTCGCTTTTCGAGAGCTTATTTAACATATTATTGAAAAACAAGCTAACCGTTATACTCTTCGCCAATTTACTGCACTTTTACTTTTCCACATCCACGTAGTGGATGTATAGTAATCGCACAAAAATTTTTAATTTTTTTATATCTTGAAATAGGTTTAGAATGTCATGAATCGTCGAGATTTTAAATTTGAGAAAAAAAAATTCTGTCTGTCTGTCTGTCTGTCGGTCTGTTTGTTTGTCTGTAACTTTTTTTTTGTCCGCACGTTTTCTCCGGAACGGTTTAAGATATTGACTTGAAATTTGGTACACGTATATATTAAAACGAGGTCTGAAACTGGATTGTTTATTGAAGATATCCGGTGAAGGGTTGGGGGTTAAATAGGGGTAAATAGGGAGAAATATGTAAAGCAAGCTGGTAAGAGTACAGAAACTTGAAATTTGATACACGTATGTATTATAACGACATCCAGAACTAGATTATATTTTGAGATGATTCCATTGAAGGGTTGGGGGTTAAATCATGTTAAATAGGGTTAAATAGGGGAGAATAGATAAAGCAAGCTGGTATGAGTACAGAAACTTGAAATTCGGTGTATGTACTTGAAACCAAGGCCTCAGATTTTTTTGTAATAATTTTCAACCTCCCAATACCCCTACTCCATTATTAAAGTGGTTGATAAAATAAAATTGAGAGATTCACTTGAAATTTGGTAGACATCTGGAACTAGTTTATATTTTGAGATGATTCCGTTGAAGGGTTGTGGGTTAAATAGGGGTAGAAGGGGAAAATATGTAAAGCAAGCTGGTTATAGTACAGAAATTTGGAATTAGGTGTATATACTAGAAGCGAAGGCCTCATGTTTTTTTACAATATTTTAAATCCCCCCACCACCCTCTCCCTTATTAAAAGAGTTGATGAAATTAAATTTAGATTTTCACTTGTAGTTTGGTACACGATGTACATGTATTATAACAATATCTGCAACTAGATTATATTTTGATATGATTGTGTTAAAGGAGTGGGGGTAAGTAGAGGTAAATAGGGAAAAATAAGTAAGGCATGCTTACTCCATTATTAAAGGGGTTGATAAAGGGTAGAATAGATAAAGCAAGCTGGTATGAGTACAGAAACTTGAAATTCTGTGCATGTACTTGAAACCAAGGCCTCAGATTTTTTTGTAATAATTTTCAAAATCCCAATACCCCTACTCCATTATTAAAGTAGTTGATAAAATAAAATTGAGATATTCACTTGAAATTTGATAGACGTATGTACTATAACGACATTTGGAATTAGACTATATTTTGGGATGATTTCGTTCAACGGTTGGTTAAACAGGGGATAATAAGTAAATCAAGCTGGTAAGAGTACAGAAATTTGGGATTTGATGTATATACTAGATACCAATGCCTCAAATTTCTTTCTAATATTTTTCAAACCCCAACACCTTCACTCCATTATTAATGGGATTGTTAACATAAAATTGAGATATTCACTTGAAAGTAAGTACCGCATCTGATTGAGATGATTCTATTGAAGGGGTGGGAGGTGGTATGTTGTGAGTAGGGGAGAATAAGTAGTGAAAACTAGAAACTTCATTTTGAACATATATGGTAGACACCATCGCCTCAAACTTTTGTGACATCTGCCCCAAATATTATTAAAATTCTATAATCAATAATTTCCACATGCTAGAGTGCAAATCTAGTCAAGATGTTTCCTTTAAAGTGATTTGGATGAAAAATCTGGATGTGGAAGTAGTGATTCCTTAGGCAGCGGTTTTTATATAATTGTGGTCCATTCTATAGGATACCCTTTGCAGTTTTTTTGTAAATAATATTAGTTTTAAACATTTTTAGTTTAATTACAAAACATAAAAAAATTATGTAACAAAAATTTTGCATAACTTTTTTATTTATCGATCGATTTTGCTCAAAAACAATAGGGTTCTTCCCCTAGCTAACACTAACTTACTCTTCAATACAATCGGACTTTTCGTTCTTAAGTTATCGTGCTTACAAGAAACGTGACGGAAGGACAGACGGACAGACAGACGGATAGACTGACGGACAGATAGACAGACGAACGGACAGACGGACGGACATTTTGAAAGTTGTTCAGAATTCGATCACCAACGCAGTGATATGAAAATTTTTTCTCTACGAGCAATATTACCAGTTTTAGAAATGTGCCGATCGAATGCAATATACTCTTCGTTTTGTATTTGCGAAGAGTATAATAAATACGATATTCGTATTCCTCTCGTCGAGCTAGCTCAAATTAAATACATAAGGATTGTTGTAGCGCGATTTTGCAAGCGCGTACGATTTTGAACGCGCGAATCAACTTTTCAACCTAAAGGCAGGTTTTCCTACCGATTCATCAAGACATCTGAAATGCATTTTAACCAGAATGTTTTACTACCTGCAACTGAGTAGTTACTACAAGCGATTAGTCGCCGTTCGTCCGTTTGCGAGTCGCCGCTCATCTCCGAGAGCGGTGCTGCAACTAATTCGTGGACGCATATAAATTAAAAGTAATATTTTTAGCAGGTATGTTTGTAGTTTTTACTTGTCATAGCTATGTAAATTAAGAGGATAGTACATGTATATTACTATATTATATTATACATTGCATATTTCATTGGTGGGTACACATGATCAATTCTTTGCTCCTATATTTTTCAGATTGTACTGTTAAAAGAGAAGCAGATTTACCTCATGTCACTGATAACTTAATAATATTAAAATTAATGACTTTTTAGAAATATTCATTTTGTCGTGAGCACAGATCACAAGAACCAGAAACACTAATTGGCGCAATGGCGCAGGCTTAGGAACACAGGTTTGAGGAACTAGGTCGTGGCTACTACCGGTCGCGGCTACTTGGTCGCAGTCGCCAGTCGCTGATGACTGCGACCGAGTAGTCGCGACCGATTCGTCAGGACATCTCCTATGCATTTTAACCTGAATGTTTTCCTAACTGCAACTGAGTAGTTACTACCAGCGAATGGTCGCCGTTCGTCCATTCGCAAGTCGCCGCTCATCTCCGAGAGCAGTGCTGCGACTAATTCGTCAACGAATATAAATGAAAAATAATATTTTTAACAGGTGTGTTTATAGTTTCTACTTGTCATAGTTATATAAAGTAAGAGGATAGCACATGTATATTACTATATTATATTACACATTGCATATTTCATTGGTGGGTACACTGGCAAGCAGTTGAAAGTAAATATTTGTGGTTATTTTGTAATTTTGGCTTATTGACAGTTAGTGGCGTGATATAATTTAGGTCTACACAGTACTTGAAAGCCATACTAAATTAATGACTTTTTAGAAATATTCATTTTGTCGCGAGCACATACCACAAGAACGAGAAAGACTAATTATCGCAGGCTAGGAAAACGGGTTTGAGGAACTGGGTCGTGGCTACTACCGGTCGAAACTACTCGGTCGCAGTCGTCAGCGTTGGCGAAGGTGTAGGAAAACCTGCCTTTAGTTTCATTTTAATGCAGATGTACGACGAAGATAGAGACGTACAACACTGTCGAAAATTTGGCTTGAGCTTCTGAAAGAATTGTCTTTTCACTACGGTTTCTTCAGTGACTGAACACCTGCACGTTTAACTTGAAACGCTGTAAAATCCGTTAGCGTTATAAAGAAAATGAACGTAAACAGTTTTATAAAAAATTAAATCTTCTATAAAAATGTTAGTGGTAGCATATGTCTATCTTCAATACTTCTGACGAGAAGATGGTTGAAAGTCGCGCACTGGACAACTGTATATTTTATATTCAACTTTCAATCACTCTCTCGTTTAAAATATTGAAGATAGACATATGCCACTAATGAATTTTTTATAGAAAATTTAATTTTTCATAAAATTGCCCATGGCCATCTTTTTCATAACTCTAACAGTATTGGCAGCGTTTTGAGTCAGATGTTCCGGCGTCCAATTTTACTTGTGTTTCTTTTTCACAGTAGCCGACAATTTAGCTATTAATATTAATAATGTACTATTTTGTTAGCAAGCAAGTGTACATGCCTGTTGTTCAATAAGATTTAACTAACAAGAAGTATTCAATAAGACTTCAGCCAATCCAGTTTAGTTAGCAAGAGAATATACTTATGCGTCCCCAATTATTTGTAGCCTTGGTGGAAAAATTCTAATATTTTAAGTTCTTGTCAAACAGACGAACGTCATGTCTTTATTAGATCGAACACTTCTCTGCTTTACGACTTAAGCTGCTATAAGTTTGGTACGGTCTATACAACTATAGTTTGAATTTCCATGAAAAAGTTACAATCGCAAATAAACGAGAATAACCGATTGTTTTACATTTTTTTCCTACGTAAAACGTACGCCATTTTGTTTCTGCAACTTTGTTTAGGCTGCATTCGTTTGAAAACTGATATGTCACATATACTGAATATAATCCTGGTGTTTTTCTCTAGTGGGAATTACCTTTGGAAATTCTTTGATTGGCCTAATAGCACTATTGCCAATTAGAAAAAATGGGTTCTTGAATGGTATAATAGCAAGCGTATCAACTAACCCCTCGAGCGACAATGAGTCACTTTGCGCTCTTAATACACAAATAGCTGAAGTTATTGAAACAACCATTGTCAACAATAAAGTGCAATATATTATAAATAGTTGTCGAAAACTATAGAATACCGCAGATGTAATCGTCTGTAAAAATATAATTGAACAACGTACTGTTTTTGTAGTAAAATATTACCATACAGCACAAAAAGTCACATCGATAAAGTGCAAAATTATGCACCCAGCACTCACAGAGAATTCTTTAACTTTGCACGGCTACTGCTCGGAAACTATTGGTCTGAGGAAAAAAATTATGTAACCTTTTTTATAGAGAATTTGACTGTCCTTAGCTTAGTATACCACCACTTGGAGCGTAAGATCCATAGAAAACGAGTTATTGCACAAAGAACTGATTTTGGTACCTAATTTGCATAATTAAAGATAGTTTTGTACCTCTGCAGTTTGTACATTTCAATATGTTATTCCTGACTTCGTTAAAATGCTGTTAAAAAATTTCACTGCCGCCTCAATTAGAAAATTGAGTAGTGAAATAAATCCGCTTTAACAAATTATTGTAAGCTGCAATAATATGTTATTGCAGACAACTAAATATCTAAATATATTTCCAGGTAGAATAATTTAGAAAAGACCATAGTTTTAAGAAACACAGCTGCACAAACACTCCTCACAGCACAGTAGCTGACAGGAAACAGCTCTCAAGTCAGGCTCTACATGGTACTACCAAGCGCGCGTCCGGATGTGAAACACTCTTTTTAAAATAAAAGTTGGGTGGGGCTGTCCGTATTCAATGAGTTATGATTGGTTGAGATGAAAGTGGGGGACAATATACTGTCCTATTCTATTAATTTAATTGATGACCAATCTCATTTTAATGTTCACCACTTTGATTTATTTTGATAGAAATTTTGCAAAAATCTTCAATTATCTTGAAAATTCAAGACTTGGTAGTGACTCCTAAAACACTATTTAAAAACCTCAAATTTTTATGGTCAAATAGTTTTATAGATATAACGCCAACAAACACGACAGGCAGGCAGACAGACAGGCAGACTGACGCAATTGAAAGGTCGTAGTTTTCGTAATCTACATAGTATGAAACATGCAAATCTGAAGATATCTTGGAGGGTTAATCGTTCATGATTACAATTCTTCCCTTTGGTAGACGAGGAGAGTAAATACGTAGTGGAGTGAATTAACCACTCTAAGAAGGAGCATTGAAATACAATCAGTCAAGAAATCATTAGGGCGTTCGAGGATAAGAAATTGTAGAAAATTTACCTCTCTTTAGTGAGAATGAACTTGAGTGGTCAGTTTTCAGTTGTTAAACGTAAAATGGCAGGGTATGGATGATCCGTAACCGCAAGATATGGTCACTCCCTGGGCTGCATTATTTATGTTGGGTGTCATGAGTAGTGTGCTGCAGGACTAGATAAATATCTTTCTGGAAAGTTGGACCCGGGTGAGGTTGATTCTACTGAGGAAGGGCGACAAGTCTACTTCATATAAGTTGCTGTACTTGCTCAACGCCGCACCGGCGTGACATTGCAGGAAAACTGCTATTTATTTTGATTATGTGTTAGTTGAAGGTAAGCTCAGTTATTCCTAATTCTCTAAATGATTCTGGCTTATTCTAATAAACCTAGCTTTCACTGTACTCATATTGTAGAGGATTTATTATTTTAGTATAGGTGACAGCATTACATTTAGCAGTATTAAGAAATGAGAGAATTGGGGAATTTGAAGAAGTGTACTAATCATTTACCAAGTGCAAATTAGCATGCGTAAATAGTTCAACTCAGCACAAACAACCGGATACAGTTTGAGGTAATCCGAATATAGTCGACAATAATAATTTAGACCGAACAATATCATTTGTAAATAAATCGATGAGTATGGGGCCCAATATGAATTTTTGTGGCACACTAGATGTGAGCACCATATGAAATCAGAAGCTTTCTTAGTAAAATACGAAATATACCATTAGCGCAGTCAATAGAGACTGAAAATATACATTATTTAGGAATAATTACGGGAAGCTTCAATTTTCCTAAAACCTTTCGATATCACTTTTGCATAGCTTAAAGTAAACATGTAATTGTGAAGAAATTGTTTATTAATTATTTAAACAAGAAAAAACTTTTTTTAATCAGAATTATAAGTTGAGAAATTTTAAGGTAATTTAGTTCAAATTGCCATATTAGGGGTTTTCATGGTCGCTGAAGCAGATGATTAACATACTCAAAATTGTATTAGTCTCAAAAAATAATGTATCTCGATATAAAAAGCAAAAATGGTTTTCGAAAAATAAAAGATATTAATACATACATATTCAAATTATGTTGAATGATATAAATACATTTTCATATATAGATTTCTTCTGTTAATGGAAGTTCGATCTACTCTTCCTGTTCCAAATATACGGTTGCAATCAGAGCCGGCACAAATAGAGCAGGCTACGGAGCAACGTAAGCCGGCTTTCCTACAGCCACACTGATTGCCACAACCAGTTTTGTATCAGTAAAAAATTATTTGTAGCAACTCACGTGATGCTGGATCTGAAGTCTGAAAGTAGTGAAGAACGTTCAATAAAATATCTCAAAATTTGAAATCGAGGAACCGATTCCGACGGACACAAAAAACATAGGCGGGTATCGCCATAGGGGTCGCTCGAATGCGACTCTACGCCAAAAAGGTATCAGTGCTGTTAGTACGTCTTTACAAGCTGGACAACCATTGAACTCATACATATAGTTTCTCGAAACATCTTAACAAAGATATCAAGCAAATTGAAAATTTCAGTGCAAAATTAAAAGTGACTAATTTTTTTTAAAGTTCGACATGCATTTTACTATCATGTTTACCTGGGAGTGTGAATCTTTTTGTGCAGTCGATTGTTATAATACTCTCGCCGTTGTATGAGCTACGATTCCTCGGACGTAAAGTCTTGTCAAGGGTGGTGCTCTCTGACAAGTTGTTTTATATACAATTAGCTTAGACTTGAATATTTCTATTTTTTGTATTTGTTGAATTTTACTTTAATAAATAAAAATAATTTTTGAATTCGATTCTTTATTGATCTTCTAGCTCTAAGATTGATGATCTGCGCGCGATTCTGCGGCGCGAATCAGATAACAGCTTACCACGGGTCGAGTCCAATCAACATCGAGTCCTATTACCGAAAAAACTTGATTTTTTAAATATTTCGTGAAAAGCATAGATTTATAAATATTGCAAAAATTCTTTCTGCGCCAGATTTACTCAGTTTGAGGTCCTACTATAAATATATACTGGATAGGTAATATAATTCTTAAGGTAAATTCCCTTGAAGCATCTTAAAGTACACATTTGAAGCTTTAAAAGTCGCACATACAGAAGTCTAATAACGCGATTTAAGCCAGAGTAATAGGTGGTTAAGTTAGTTATACATGTCAAATTTTATAACCTCAAAATTTCGAAATTTTGGAAGTGCACATCTTCAAAAATAAATTTTTGATTCATTTCTCACTCATCGCATCTTACACTTTACTTCAAGAGTAATGTGCGGAAGTTCCAGGTTTGTTTCTTAAAAAATATAGAAATTGTAGAGCTTATATATGTCCTATTCCTACACATATTCATTATTATATTTGAAAATATGAAAATCAAAAAGCCACATATTTCTTCTTTCATTTACGATTTGTTGAGATCAGCTTCATTAATTAGTTCAAATGTTACAACAAATTTGTTCTAGCACATCCGAAGCCGCGCGCACTTCTCACATCGTGCTCACGTATCGCCGCATCCATTTTCTTGCGTTAAACAAAAACATCTGGAGCCTACATTTTTGATCGTACGATAAAACTTCATATACATTTTTGATGTGAAATCTCCTGTACTTTCGAATGGCGGGGTTCAAAGTGTGTCGAATTCGGTGACAGACGCGTGTTTCGTGGCTCCTACAATATCTCGAGATAAATCCGGATAAAGCGGTAACAAAACCTCAAAATTGTACTGAATTAAAGCGTAGACAATTATGCATTGATTGATATAAATTAGCACGAATCTGGCTATTTCATTTAGTCGATATTTGATTAAATTATGCTGGTTGAATAAATCAACACAAAAGAGTACACCTATATAAACAACCCGAAAACGTGTACTGATTGACCGTAAAATCCATACCTGGATGAATGCGGTCCCTTTTTCAAATGGGTGATATAAAATAAGCAACAGCCAGCCAGATGTGGATGTGAATCAAACAGATAAGTTTTTGTTTACTTCACTTTTAATTCAGTTTATCTCATTAATGAAGTCTATTTCTTTATTTAAATTGAAAAATTAGAAATTAAAATTGAAAAGATATTTATTTATTGGTTTATTAATCCTTGTCACAGGACAGTTTATTAAACAACAGAGAAAACATTTAGATATTGAAATAGGAAATACCCGGAATTGGAAGGCGGCAGTTGAAAATAATTACTGTAAATTGAAACCGATTGTTTCAAAGAAACGATATACTTACCGGGTGAGCAAACTATCCCTTTGAACCTTTTTTCTCATAACGCGCAAAAAATATTGTTACCGCGAAATAGGGCCCTTCCCAGCAACTCCACCGTAAATGGATATTTACCTGTGGAACGGCTAATAAATAAAAACAAAGAAGCTGCCAGATTCAGAAACAGAAGAAACAGAAAACTTAGAAGAAGAAAAATAAGGAGATGACGATAGACGGAAACTTGAAAGAAGCATGGAAACTGAAAAGAAGCATTTCGCAAACACTTGCACACCCCAGCCGATGATGACAGATGGAAACTTAATAGAGGCATGGGAACTTAAAAGTAGTATCTCACAAACACCTACACTTCTCATCCTGTATTCCCACCCCATGCGACATGCGGCTCTCGCTGCTGACAACAAGCATATCCAATGTCCAACCCGGTGTATGCAGCCGGCCCGGCGGTATATAAAATATCCGAAATTTAGTTCTGGCACGTGGCTTGGCCGTCCGTTGGGCGTGTTCGACGGACGACCAAGCTGCGTGTTGGAACGAACCGCCATGGATGCCCGGAATCGGCAGCAATGCCCACCTTACGCTGGAAAATCAATCAATCAAATCTCCTGTACTTCCAAATGGCACAATTAGTTCTGTTAAGAAAAAAAAATATTTTTTTTAACAAGAATTGTTATCTTGCAACTAATTTGATTAATAACAAATGATGCTCAACGACTATTATTAAAAACTTTAGGTATATTGTTCCTGACATCTTCAAAGATGTATTCTTAAAAGTTATAGTTTCCCGGAATTTTTGCAAAGTGGAAATCTTTATTGACTCCACTACATGTGCTGTTGGGAAGTATTTACAAATACATCAATTTAAAAATTATTTATATCAGGACGATTACGTTTTTTAAATGATGCTATCGTGGAATATGCGAATTAGTAACAGAAAGAATTCTAATTCTACAGATAATGTATGAAATTTTAATTATTTATATTAAAATTAAAAGTATTTTAATGAAATGTACGGAAAGCGGTCGGTACTTAAAAAAGGTTCTTATAATTCTAACAGTAATATTAATTTCGCGAAGAATCTTCTTATTAAAAAACATTACCAGAACTTCCGGGGGGGGTGCATATTTACAGCTGAAGTATTTTATAATTTACGGTATCATGTAGCCTCTGAATTAAAAAGCATTAACCGGATCTATGATCCTTCTACTGTTTTATATATCGCTATAAAAGTTGCAAATAATGTTCCGCAATTCCGCCGTTATAGCTCATTCGTTAAATTTATGCAAATGAACAAAATTGTTAGCAGAGCGTACTCAGTGCAGAACTGATTCGTGAATGGCAAGCAATTATTGGACCGTTGAGAGCTGTTTGCTGTACTTCATCAAGAGTGCAGCATGGAGATTGCGGCAGATGTGTTGAGTAATTACATCCCATTTCTACAAAATTCTCGTCGTGTATTCAGTTTTGTGTACTTGAACTTGGAAATTTTCCTCTTTCTAGAAACAATGAAGCCTACCTTTACTGCGATTTTAATTACAGATCTTTTATAAAGTTATTTATAGGAAAGTTCAGATAATTTCTGTGTCAAGAGGTGTGTTATTGTATAGAATACAAAACAAAACAAAAGTGCCTTGCTTGTTTTTTTCTGATGAATCCGAATAGAGCTTTAGAATTACTTTCAGGTAAGATTATTGAGCAAAAAATAATTTAAATTAAAAAATATTTGGTATGCATGTTATGTACTAAAATCGAATGTATAACCTAATACTTAATCCTTTTTAATTTACTGCCATATTTTAGGACGATTGTATCGCGTGCACCGCACCGCCTTAGTGAGAATGCATGCTCGAACTCCACATGCCTTAGTAAATGTCCTTCTAAGACAAAGAGCTGATTATCATTAACCCTCAATCCATTAAGGTTTTCAAGGGAAGAGTTCAAGAAAGTTCAAGTCACTGAATCGGAACCATTAATAACATTTTATGTCTTGTTGTTCAATATTACTGGAGAAGGTCAGTCGATCCTTCAGATTAGTTTGCAGCCTCACAAGTCCCCAGATAGTTTACATGGTTGTTGATGAAGTTTTGGCAAGGATCTTTATAACATTCAAGATTTATTCAAATATTCCGTCTATTAACAGTTTGTTAATCTTAAGATCTACGAAAATTCCTTTTCTGAATTTGGTATAACTCAGCTTCAAGTCTCAAAATAGTGTTTTATCAAGACCAGAAATTTTATCTTGATGATAACGTCTTGTCTTATTCTGCCTTTACAAAACTCTTGATGTTTTAATATTGAAATCGACTAGTTTCGAACCGCAGCAGTTCATAGCACTCAAAGCCCTGTAATTATAATCGGAGTTTCAGCGGATACATATTATGTCAAAAATAGCTTTTCTACACACCAATACGTATAGTGTAACATAGACAGTAAGAATGATGCAATGCTATCTATGACTTAAGGACATGGTGTGAAAGAAATCAACTTAACCCGTAACCACAGATTAGTGGTCTGTGAGACATTTTGTAGCTGCCAGATATCTTGTTTACAACCCCACTCACGATTTTCAAGGTCAGCCTCTCAGATGCCTTTCAACGACTTAGTTTTAATCCATGTTCCGCGACTGCATGTCATTTTGCGCCATCTCCGTATTTTTATTATAGTTTGAACGTGAATCCTGGTCTGTCAGTTCAGTACTCTGAGTAAGTGTAACTTTGAATAGCGAAGTAACAATTTTACTTTCATATGCTTGTTTTTTTAATGGATGCATGACTTTGAAAAAACAGTTTTAAAATGGTTAGACGAAGTAAAAGATTATCCTGTTTATCAAGATGGTAGTGAGGGAGTTGATGAAAGCAATTTGGAGTTAGACGGGAAAATGACCATGATACAGGCATTAGTATTAGTGTTGAAGAGTATAAACATGAACATATGAACAAGAACTGAATGAAAAATTACGCGAAAGCACAGAAATTGACGAGGCAAATAAAACAGCCAGTACTAAAGAATCAAATATAAACAGATATGTTTAGGACAAAAATAGATTTAAATGGTCCCTAAATCCCATGGTACCTACACCTACTCGTACTCTTCAATATAATATAATTCTAAAATGTCCTGGCCTGCGAGGGTAGTGCTCTGTAAAAGACATCCAAACTTATTTATTTACTGAACAGATGTTTGCAGATATTGTACAATTGACAAATTTAAAAATTCGCAAAGAACACCAAAAGTATTAGAACCCTCTGCATAACAATTTACGTGATTTAGATAACCTAATTAGGTGAATTTTTCGGCCTGTTGTTATACACTTCCATATGCAAATCAAATCACGAAGATATGAGATCTATTTTTTCAACTGATGGTACAATACGTGACATTTACCGATGTGTAACAAATGCTAATAGATTTGCTATTATTTTATCTTGTCTACGTTTTGATAATTTGGCAGACAGATCTGAAAGAAGAAAAACAGATCAAGTTGCACCTATTTCTGAACTGTTCAACTCTTTTGTCGCAAACTGCCAACAAGAATTTGTTATAGGAACAGGTGCTTGCACCGATGAAATGTTGGAAAAGATTCTGATGGGTACACATTATCTGATGACGAGAAAAAATATTCTAAACCATCACAAGCTGTAATTCTACTCAGCAAACCTATACAAGGCACAACTAGAAATATAACGGCCGGCAGTTGGTTTTCCTCCTGACTACAAAAAATCTTACTTATGTGGGAACGCTAAAGAAAAATAAAAGAGATATTCCTCTTAGATCTTCATTATATGGGTTCACAAGGAATGTGATGTTATTTTCAAAAAATGAGGCTGTTGTATTGTTGTCATCTGTTCATCATAATGAATATACAGTTCCACGAACACTAAAAACCGAAATTATAGAATATTACAATTGCAATAAGGGCGGGGTAGACTCACTGGATGAGAGGTGTTCTGTGTATAGTACAGGCAGAAGGACTCAAAGATGGCCAATGGCTATTTTTTATAGATTGTTGGATATTAGTTAAGTCAATAGCTATATACTACATCAGTCACATAGAGACAACTCGAATATAACTAGAATTTATCAAAACACTTGCATTTCAACCGGTCCGTCCTGATTTACAAATTAGGATGATAAACTATAAAGTGAATTGTGAGGTTCGTGCTTGTATTAGAAGAGTATTGGAAGAAACACAATTTCTACTTGATCTAGAACAAAAAGCTGGCAAACTTGTTAAGAGGAAGTTATGTTACATGTGACCCTAGAAAAAATGTCGCAGAACGTCCTATTTTTGTATCATATGTAGACAGCCAATATGCCTATAGTGTAGCCGCCAGATTTGTAGGGAATGCTCAGGATAGGCTTGCAGTTTTTTACAGACAATTATGTTTTTGCCGTTTTGATTTTTTTTATAATACTTACTTCTTTCTTGTTAGAAACTACTATTATGTTTTAGAAAATGTATACCAATATCTTATAAAAAATTTATATATCGACTTTTTGTATTTTTTGTTCTTTTAAGTTTCAGTTTAGATTTTTTTTAACTCACGTTTATTTTAATATATTACCTTCTATAGACCAGGAAAATTAAATCAAATTTGCCCTTAATTTTAACATACAGCTCGGATTAAGATACGGTTTTCGACATTGTTTTCGGAAAAATATTGGGAGAAATATCTAAATATAGTGAATAAGCTGTTCGAAGGAAATTGCACCGAAGGTGCATAAAATGCATCTTCTGAAAAGCATAATGTTCTGAGAAATTCTAGAAATTGCTAAAAAGCCGTGGAAATCACGTGGGAATCGCTTCCCGGGGGCTTTCGAGGTCGCTGAGTCCAAAACACTACAAAAATTTTGAAAAAGTGCACGAATCGAGATTTTTGCCAATGTGGAAGGGGGACATGGATAAAGTCTCAAACCAAAAAGTCGAGATTGCACCTGCCGACTTCCGATCGCCATCTTGGAGAACGTGAATGACGTATTTCCGTTCCTGTTCGCTTTCTCGGAAAATTTATGAGAACCAAAGTTTTATATCTAGTTGTTTAACTTTTATTTTTAGTTTAACTTTTCTTTGTAGGATTGATATTACAAAAATTAGAGCCGCTTAATTTTTTTTTATTATCAATTTTTCAACTACTAAATGAATCTTTCTGGTATAAAACTCTAAATAAAAGTTATAGAAGACGTAATTACCTTTGGTTTAAACGCACGTATTTATCACTTACTATACACCTGTATAATATAATCATCATATATTAAATATCTCATATATTCATAACATATGTCATATTATATATGGCATATATATTATATATAAATATAAAATACAGGATATATAAAAACATAATATAATATATAATATAAGGTGGTAAGTAGGTATATAGTAAATGGTAAATATGTGGAATGTTGAAAATTCGTTAGAGTTACATGCCTAGTATAATACATCTCAGTACAGAATAATAAAACCGTCAATTTCCGAGTTGAAATTGAATTCACGTTACCGTGAGCAATCACACAAGGAACAGGTGGAGCGAGGTACGAGGCACGCGCAAGTTCTGAGGTCTGTGGGGCCGAATTCGCGCGTCCACAGCTTTAAAACTATTAATCACAGAAACTTCGTTGTGCGTTTAAACCAAAAGTAATAACGACTTAAAAAATTGTTTTTCAAGCTGCTGTAACTTTTGCAATATCAATCCTACAAAAAAAGTTAAACTGAAAATGAAAGATAAACAGCGAGATATACAACTTTGGTTCTCATAAATTTTCCGAGAAAACGAACAGGAACGGAAATACAATGTCATTCACGTTATCCAAGATGGCAACCGGAAGCCAGCAGATACAGTCCCGACTTCTTGGTTTTAGACTCTACCATGTCCCCCTTCTAAATTGGCAATGATCTCGATTCGTGCATTTTTTCCAAATTTTTGTAGCATCCCCGAGCATCATTGGTAAGTTTGGACTCAGCGACCTCGAAATTCCCCGGGAAGCGATTTCCCCGTGATATCTGGACACTGAAATTTTCACTCGATTTCATCCCCTCCCACTCCCGAAGAGGAAGAGGAAAAATAAGGTCTTGATGAAAAAAATTCTAGTCTCAAATTTGTCGTTTTGATAAGCATGCTCTGACTTCTTTGTTACTACTGAGACAAATTTATTTAATTCTTTTGGTTGTATTTATTATTCATTTTTGTAAATTATTTCAAAAATATAAAGTAGAGATAATTTTTATTTAAATGCCTCAAGAGGATTTGTTTTCATCAAGGCTTCATTTTTTTTCGAATTTAACTAAACTTCGGATTCGGGGTTTTTAAATGATTTCGAATAAGTTTTGTTAACAAATTGTTTTGATTGAAAAATGCCTACTATGATTTTTTCATTTTTTTCGTACAATTAAATATCGTAGATGGCTTTGTATTTAAAGATGGAAAGTGATTTGGTGGTCTTAAATAGACCTTGGTGACATATATCCTTTAAGATCAGTTTAATTTAAATCGGACAAAAAACAAAAGAATTATTACGCTGCTATACCCTTAATTGAAAACAGGGGAAATTTTTATCTCCTTATTTATATTACAGACCTGTCGGAGTTTAGCCATAACTATTCAACCAGTATACTCACTTTTTAATGAAAAAAAGTGTAATTTGATTATATTTTTTGTTTTTCGATGAGATGAGATTATTGTTATGATATAAAGTTTTCGATAAAAATGTACTTCTACAACTTTATGCATCACTTCAGAAGATCTTTTGACCACTTAACCCCCCCCCCCACCTTCTCCCTACCCTCTCTAACCCCTAAATAAACTATATGGTCTTTAAATACATATTTTGAATGTCATGAGATAGAAACCTGTCAAGCAATTAAGTATTATCCATTTAAAACAACTTCCAATGGATTTGGACCCCAGAAGTTGATCAGGCCCAATAAGCGTGTAGGTGTCTCACAGCCAAAAATCGTTTTTTTTTTCTATATATTTTTGATTCACAGTACTTATACGATTGGTATCTGTGGACAAGCTCTCTGAAACTGATGAGCAATCAAGTATGAATGTCATCTAATCATTTTAGACCCCCTGAAATTCCACTGGACTTAATGCGAGACCAAAAGTAGTTTTTTTTAAATGGCAATTTTCGCTGTAAATTTTGATTACCCCTCTCTTTAGGAGCTACACATCTGAGTGAAAATAATTGCGCATTAAAGTTTAAAGTATCCAAAACAACTTCCAACAGTTTTGGACCCCCACAAATTGTCCTAGCCCAATATGCGACCATTATACATAGCGTCGCACTTCGCTCCAGGTATTTATCTCCCCAAGGGCTAGGTACATGGGGTAAAATGGTAGAGTAGTCTATACTATAGTAGTCAACTTCTGATTATCATTAAGCATTTACAAGCAATTAGGACCCCTTTAAAGTCGACCAGACCCAGTATGCGACCATTATGTGTATGTAGACGTTTTCGCTCCATATTTCGGACGTTTCTCTCCATAGTAGCTACATACACGGGAAAAATGGTTGAAAATTCAATTACTGATTACTCTCATCCATTTCCAATCAATTAGAACCCCCCTAAAGCCAGCCAGGCTCAGTATACGACCGTTATGTGAGGCATCTGATGCGGTATGGCGACGTTTTCGTTCCATATTCTTACATTTCTCTTAATAGGTTGGGTAAAGCTATTAAACCGCAGTACTTTTTCTATGCCTATTTAATTATATAACAATTATTAGCATTTTTTGGTGAAAAATCGTATGTATAATTTTCTGTATTAAATTATCAATTCATAATTCACTACATCCGGCGAATTATAAATACAAATTCAAAATCAACCGTGATCAACTCTTGCTGCTGCGGCTGACAATCAACTCTCGTGACAGTGACAGGTGCACCTCATATTATTTGTTCACATTTTCGACTTCTTACGAATAGGTACCGATTAACGTTATGAAATTTCAGTCTAATTTATTTGTTTAATAGGCGTAGAAAAATCATAGCATTACATTCGCGATTATGACCATTATTCGCTCAGATGATTGTTCTGTTTTTGAAATTGAATAAACTATTTTGCAATGTAAAATATCGTTAATTTTTTATTTATTAGCCTCTTAAAAGTTCCCTTCTTTTCACTTCTCAATCTCCAGATTCGTAATCAGCGACCCCGAAAACCCCCGAGTACTGAATTTGGTCTGAATACCTTGATTTTAACAACCATTATAATTTTATGTCCGCCACATTGGATCCGCCGTCTAGAATTTTTCAGTTTTGTCAACAAATTTGTAATCAGCGATCCCAAAAATTTGGTCTGAATAAGTAGATTCTTACAACTTTAAGCCACCCCTATCAATCTAAGTCCGCCATATTCGATCCGCCTTTTTTTAAAAATATTTTGACATTGGATTCACATTCAGCGACCCCGAAAACCCTTAAATACTTAAAGGGAACCTTCCAATTCAATTTAGTCGCATTTTTAAGTTCATACAAAAAAAGAAGAAAATTTATGAAAATTGAGTATTTTGCGAAATTTGTTTTCAATTTACCCAATTCTTAGGGTAAAAGCGGGTCCTCTAATAATATAAACCTTAATATTTTTGACATAAGAAAGATAATAAAAAATGTTTATTTCGATTTCAATCTGTAAGAAAGTTTTCTAAACTCTTATTGTTTCATTGACTGCACTAATAGGTATGTTTGGTCATATAAATACCAAATCACCTATACTTCCCTGTATAGGGTTGACACCTATTTACCAAACACCCCATATAGCACAAATTTATACATTTATTGCTGTCAATACTGATTACTTCGGTCTGACACTTGGTAAATCATATTAATTAAAAAATTTCAGATATTGCGAATATAAGTTTTCATTGTTATTTGTATATTATTCTGTATCGCGTATCTTTTCATTAATCAAAGCACCAAAATTTGTTCTGAAAACTTTAACATCATTTACGTCGTTGAATTTTCCTAGTGCCCTCCAGTCTGTTGTAGGTAACACTACTTTAAAAGTATTCGAAATACTCTTTGACTTTGGCAAATAGGAGTTTCAACTTTCCATTCTTTCTTCCCTCTTTTCTGAAGTTATAAAAGTTTTATATCAAATAAGCATTTGATAAAGTTATAAACGCATTATGACTCGTCCGTAAAATTTTATAGAGATTATAAATATAAGCTTATAAAAATATATGTATATCTCTGTACGGAGATTTTAAGTAATCTATTACAAATTAATTATATTTTGTATTGGATGTATTCTTAATATTTAATCCATAATATATTGTATCAAATAATATGTAGTATTTTCCTTGGGATCAGAGGAGTTATCGATAATGGGATTTTTCTCTATTGTACGACGCTGCCGATATGAAAATTTGGATTTTCCACCATTCTTAGAATAATGGCTAGATTATCGTCTATCTTATGCTTCTCCATCTTTTCATCACATCACCATTTTCTTATTTAAATCAACACATCAATACCAATACATGTAAACATCAAGCTCAGTCGGGGAAAAGTAGAACAAAAGTTATACTTTACATAACTGATTCGTATTAGAATTGCTAGAATTGCGAGAATTTGTGGAATTTCTGCATGCCTTCAGTGGCTGTGATACAACTATGGAATTGTTAGAAATGGGCAAGAAAGTGAAACTGTGGCATTATGATGGACTCGGATGAGAGTGTTTTTAGATGTTGACGTAGATCTAGGTACTTTCAATGTTACTGCAGGAATATTCATTACCCGTCTGTATGGAGCTAAGCAAGAAAGTGCATTGTATCGATTGCTTCATCAGGGGTTAGTATAATAAGAATTCTTTCAACATGACTTCGTTACCTCCCTCGGCTCATACTGCTAAATACTAGGGACAGCGCGGCGGCCTTCTATCTGCTTCAATATTGGTATGAATGAATTACATCATCTGAAGTTGAGTTGTGAAGCTACTACTGCTTATTGCTTTGACAGAAGAGCTAACGCCACAATCTTTACTTACCACACTTTACTCCTAAATGCAAAAAATCAACGTATGCAAAATAATGAGCATTTTATGCGCTCTCCTTGCTCATAATGCAAAGGCATAGAGTGTACCAGTTTACCCAAAATCGATATATTATAAGATAAAAACAAGACAAAACATTATACCCTTCGCCGATTTACTGCACTGTTTATATAATTGTTGCACATTCTATAGCATACTCTTCGCAATTTTTTGTTTGTATATAATATTAGTTTTAGACATTTTTAGTTTAATTACAAAACATAAAAAAAAATATTACAAAAATTAATATCTTTTTATTTATTTATAGATTTTGTTCAAACACAATAGGGTTCGTCCTCTAGCTAACACTACCTTCTGGCCCAAATTTAAATGCAATCGGACTTTTCGTTCTTAAGTTATCGTGCTTACAAGAAACGTGACGGACGGACGGACGGACGGACGGACGGACGGACGGGCGGACGGACGGACGGACGGACGGACGGACGGACGGACGGACGGACGGACGGACGGACGGACGGACGGGCGGGCGGACGGACGGACGGACGGACGGACGGACGGACGGACGGACGGACGGACGGACGGACGGACGGACGTACGAACGGACGGTCAGACAGAGGGATGGACCTTTTGAATGTTGTTCAGAATTCGATCACCAACACAGGAAATTTTTCTCTTTACGAGCAATATTTCAGGTTTTATAAATGTGCCAATCGAATGCAATATACTCCTCATTTTGTATATGCGAAAAGTATAATGATAAAGATACTTAATATTGCATATGTAATTTGGTGAAAACATCGGTAAAATGTAAAAAATATGGGTTTTCAGACATTTCTAATTATTATTGATTTCTTATGTCAATGGCTGCTATGTTCGTCTTATACAGTATTGTTAAACTAACAGACAAGTATATATACACTCGAATAAGTGTTATCATTCTTCCCGCATAATCGTTTATTGTTTCGGCTGTCGCGTCGATCAACAATCCCATGCCTAGTACGGACCAAAAATACTTTTCTTAACTTGTCGCACAAATAGCTATTGTATCATAGTTGGACCGCTATATCCCCTATTTTATTTATACTAAGGTGTTCACTTTGGGCATGTTTTACGTAAAATTTTACACATACCAAAAATTGAACGTAAATACGGTTGATAGGAGCGAGAGTAGACGTGTATCTACTATACCCGTATTTCGATATGACAAATTAAGCAACGCCAACTGCGGTTAGTACTTAGATGGGTGACCTTTCAGAGAAATACAGCGATATCGTGTCATCTTCTGATATGTCAGATCATACGTAGAAGCGATGCAATTTTAGGAGAGAACTGTGTTGTGGATATAGAGTAGATGTAAAGTCAGTCCCGTGTAAATGCTGGACAAGTAGGAAATCCCTGCTCTTCGGTGAAAAAACGTTAGGCAAAATTTTTGGGTGGGGGTAGCTTATTGTCTCTTGACGTCGGTGATTGGCCGTAGTAGCGGAAATAGACCAACGTTAAATAAGTGAATAAAAATAACTTTCAATGTAGCTTTTATCACGCTTTCCATATAAGATAATAATTACGAAAATGTACTTTTGATTACTGATAATTTTTTATTCTATTTGTTACTTCCCGTCAAAGTATAGTGGAGTGAAAAGAAGAACATTGATGTGTATAGTTTTTTAACAACAATATTATGATTTCATACCTTCTGAGGTATCATCAGAAGTATATATCTGAGTTTTGAACTTCCAAAGCCTATTGCGTTTTTTATGAACAATTTTGTTTTCGAACATCGTTTTTTTAGGTAAAATATCTCTAGAGGTCCCATCGGGACAAACAAAAACTAAAAACATTCGCAATTGAAATTCCAACAAATTTGGATTGGTGGATCAATTAAGTACGTACATAACGTACAAAATGGAATAAACTGGCTAAAAAGCGTTTATTTTCATTTTAAAGCCCAGTGACGTCAAGAATTCCGATCGGCTTCAAACTTTCAGAAAATATAAGGAAACAAACCAACATGAAATTTTGGTGCCCAAATATTAAACCTTGTGGACACAAGTGAATTTGTTATTTGAAATTTGAATTTCCCGCCATTTTGTGCTATTAAGTCCAAAATCGATCGTCATTTCTCAAAATGTAGATCTGGATGCCAGCTTTAAGATAACATTAAAATAAAAAATTTTATAGTCATTTTGGCCACTTTCTTGGCATTTATTTATAAACCAAATGACAACAAATCGATTTTCTCGGCCAATTTGAAAACATTTTTGAAACATTTTTATCAGAAGAGAAAGACAATGCGCGACCTTAATTTAAAAAAATGTTAATTTTCGTCCATCTGAACTAGAGATATTTAACTTTTAGCATCTTGTAAAAAGATAAATAGCAGTAATACACACACAAAGAAACAGAGTTGTCCGTGAAGAGAACAAATATTTGACATTAATCAAGAAAAATAAGGTTATAATTTTATAAAGAGGAGTTATTTAAAAAAAGCTATTCTGGCTAATGCAATGTAAATTCTTGAAAATTAGTTTTTATTGGTTAAAAATATTTGTTTTGGCATTTTAATGAACTAAATATGTTTCAAAACCATATAGTTCAAATATTAGCCCAAAATACGCAAGTTAAATATTTCGAGTTCGGATGGACGGAAATTAACTTTCTTTTTTTTTAATTAAAGATCACGTAATTCTTTTTCCTTTTTGATAATATTTTTAAAAATGTCTGTCATTTGGTTTATAAATAAATGCCAAGAAAAATCGTCAAAATTTTTTATAGTCTCATCGGAAGCTGGCATCCAGATCTACATTTTGGAAAAATATGATCTATTTTGGACTTAATGGCACAAAATGCCGGACAATTCAAATTTCAGATAACAAATTCATTTCTGTCCACAAGGTGCTATATTTGGGTACCAAAGTTACAGAATGTTTTGTTTTGAACTACATTTTCTGGAAGTTTGAAACCGATCGGAACTCTGGACTTCCTCGTTAAAATGAAAAAAAAAAAACGCTTTTAACCACTTTATTGCATTTTGTACGTTATGTACGTACTCGAATGACCAAAAATCAATGGGGATTTGTTGGAATTTTAATTGTGAAGGTTTTTGGTTTTTCGTTTGTCGCGATCGGACACCTGGAATCGAAATTATTCACCAATTTACCTAAAAAAACGCTGTTAAAGAAACTAAATTATTCAATAAAAAAAGCACAATAGGGTTTGGAAGTTCAAAACTCAGATCTATAAATACTCCTGGTGATACCCCAGAAGGTATGAAATCATAATATTGCTGTTACATTTGCATATTGCATATCTCATCGTTTATTTGGTCTTTTTTTATTACAATTATGATTGGAAGTAATCGTAAAAAAATTCAAACTTTTTTTGTTGAAATAGGTTTAGAATGTCATAAAACGTCGAGATCTTAAATTTGAGCGAAAAAATATGTTCTGTCTGTCGGTCGGTCTGTCTGTACTACTTTTCTCTGGAACTGTTTAAGATATTGACATGAAATATTGTACACGTATGTACTATAACGAGATCTAAAATTGGATTGTCTTTTGAGCATATCCAGTTAAGAGTTGGGGGGTAAATAGGGGTAAATAAGGAAAAATGAGTAAAGCAAGCTGATAGGAGTACAGAAACTTGGGATCCAGTGTATACACTAGAAGCCAAGGTCTCAAATTTTTTCATAATATTCTACATCCCCCCACCACCCCCACTCCATTATTAAAGGAGTTGATAAAATGAAATTGAGATATTCACCTGAAATGTGGTACACATATATATTATACGACATCTGGTAATAGATTATATTTTGAAATTATTCCGTTGGAGCGTTGGGGGTTAAATAGGGGTAAGTAGGGGATAATAATAAGTACAGCAGGCTGGTAAGAGTACCGAACGAAAATTGGGATGTGGTGTACATACTAGAAGTCAAGGCCTAGGATTTTTTATAATATTTTTCAACTCCTCCCACCACCCCCACCCTATTATTAAAGGGGTTGATAAAATAAAATTGAGATATTCACTTGAAATTTGGTACATGTATGTATTATAACCACATCTGTAATTAGATTATATTTTGTGATGATTCCGGTGGAGGGTTCGGGGGTTAACAGGGGAAAATAAGTAAAGCAAGCTGGTAGGAACACAAAAAGTTAGTTTCGGTGTATGTATTATAATGACATCTGGAACTGGATTATATTTTGAGATGATTGAAAGGGTGGGAGGTAAGGAGAGATAAACAGGCAGAAATGAGCAAAGCAAGCAGGTAAGAGTACAGAAATTTTGGTGTATATACTAGGAACCCGAGTCTTAGATTTCTATATCATATTTTTCAAACCCCCCACCACCTCCACTCCATTATTAAAGGGGTTGATAAAACAAAATTAAGATATTTATTTAAAATTTGGCATACGTATGTATTACAATGATATCTGATCTGCGTAAACTGGGGAAAATTAGTAGAGCAAGCTAACAAGATTCCAGAAACTTAATTTTCATCAGCCTCAATATTATTAAATATCTATGATCAATTATTTCCACATACTAGAGTGCAATTATAGTCAATGTTTTTCTTTAAAGAGACTTGGATGGAAAAATCTGGATGTGGAAATAGTGATTCCTTAGGCAGCGTTTTTTTCCCTGTGAACCCATAATGGCCTATATACATGTTATGAATATGCTCATGTCTATATTCTGTTCTCTTGTTCGCTGTTCTCTTTCACCCTAGTACAAATACCTAAATATAGTAAAGAATGTAATCTGATGATCGTAAATAAAACCAACTTTCTGACAGAAATATATGTTAGACCTTACCGTATCTACAATTTGATTGTCAAAGAATATTTATTTCCCGAGTATGCGAATAAGATAATTTTATAACATTATCAGATGTTGTGATGAAATTTAGTAGCTCTACAGTCCTCGAGACTAAGTTCGTAGTACGATAAAATTGATCATTGTGTGTATTTTTTAAAACAATAAGCCATACGTAATATATTTACTGCACCGTTTCCAACGCCATTTTAAAAACAATAATTGATACGTTTGTCTAAGCAGGAACTTGCTACAGTCTTAATTAAAAATATACAGGGTGGACACCTTCGGACAATAATGGTTCGAATATTAGAGAACACCATTACCAAGGAGCCAAGGAGGAAATCTTTTTTACTTTTAATGATAAGAAATAGTATAATAGGTTGTTACGATCTAAAAGTGAAGATCGCACACACTTTAAAGAATAAAAGGTCCTAGGCCTTACAAATCCTATTTTGGTGAGTGGGAGAGGATAAATAAATAGAAAAAGAATGCTGTAAGGTAAAAATATTTATTACAACGATTTAATTTTACATGGACAAATTTTAGGAACATTTAAGAATTAACAAAAAAATATATGTACAATAGCACACTAGTAAGATAAATATTTATAATAGAGGAAAAAAAAAATTAAACTGTACAATAGGTTTCAACGACTGGGGTGAACTATGCCCCGGGTGGGTGCATTCACCAGTCCCTACAAAAAAAATATATAATAGCTCTAGGCCACAGATGTGATCTACACCCTACAGTATCTCTCTGAAGGAGTCACTATAACAAAATAAAGGAACGATAAGCCAAATGTTAACTACTAAATGATTAAATATAAAATATAAAAAAGATTACTAAAAACTACAGGATGAGCACACTAATTTAAAATTGTACAAAAATAACTTATCTTTTGTTAACCCACGTGAAGAATCGTAGATCTCAGGTGCTCCGGATCTGGGGTCTGGTGTTATGCCAGAACATCCTCCAGGAAAACACAGCTCGGTATACTTCGCTTCAGAAAACTTGTACGAGTTAAAATTATGTGGGGTTGCCCACGTGGCTATCAAACCATACCAAAAATCTAGGGAACTACTACTTTTGTTGCCCAAAAATAAATCCTCTCCAAAACCGTCTACGATAAAAACATGTAAATTAGTGTAAAGCTAACCTCAAAATGTACACATGGTTGTGAACTAAAAAGAAGTGAAAATACAACTTACCCAGATTATCTGGATGTTAGTTACTTGTTGAAATATCTCCGATTTAAGAATCGATAAATTGAGAATATAAAATTATCAAATAACTGGTGAAATTATAGTCTTAAACTCCGATACCAAGATCGATTTGCCTCAACGTGGCCTTTGACTTAATTACACTGGAAACAAGTGTCTAATGAATTTTCGAAATAGAAAGAGGAAGATTCTCTCCGTCCTGCGTTATTTATAACTTCAGTTAATACAAAAAAAACTAATTCATGTGCGCACTTTACACTTAATTCAACATTTTTGGTAGGAGGTTTGATTCACGTTGTCAACCTTTAAGTTTTCTTACTGAGATCTTTATTATCGGCATTCGGACTTTGCGAAAACTGACATATGGAGTAAACATTTGTACTTTTCAGATTAATGCTGAAATCAATGCATTTTAATGTGTTTAGCACTATAAAAGAGAATCACTCATTTATTACAATGTTTAATATGAAATTCTATTTTATGTTACCTACCAGGTTCGCCATCTATTGCCTGATAGGTTAACCACAAGCTTATTAGTACCGACTTGTTTAACCCATGGTCGCTCTTGTCGATTTTATCACGAATAACGACGGATGTTTTCTCTTTTAATCACATATACCGGGTGTCCACATATACCGGGTTCCCCGTAAATTAACTCCCTGCTTACCCCAGATGTAAATGCCAAATAGGGCGTGACAAGGTGTTATAAACTGTAAATTATACGGGGTGTAATTAGTTTCATGTCATTAAAAAAAACTAGTGGTAGGGAACGACAAGACAAACAAAAAATCTTATACAACATAGGGTATAAATCTCATAGTTTTGGATTAAAAAAAAATACAAAAAAATTTCGCAAATTTTCAATAAAATCTTTTGAGAACTGCTGGAATATTGAGGTAGGTTTAGATTGTGGCGCTTGTCTTTGCCTATGATACTCAATATTTGTGTTGATAGCTATAAAATGTCGGTGGTCTTTAGCGGTGCGGTAAATAAGATGAAACACGTCGACGTTTTCTGAGTGTTTAGTAGATCTGATCTGAAGAAAACCATACTCTGGCTCTCCCTTGTGCAATATTTTAGTTTCTGTGTGTGTTTCGTTATGTACACACGTCCAACCCGCCGTTCGTTGTTTTCGTTATTTTTGAATTTCGGGTCGCTTTACTTAGGTAAGCTTTTAACCCAGGACACTCATTTATGTTACAAACGTTAATAAATCGCATTTAAATATTCTGAATTATAAACATTAATCCAATATTTTGTTCCAAATTAAAAGACACACATGTAAAGAAATGCTCTGTTTAAACTTCTACGGCCATTATTTGCTTGCAGTTGTGCTGGAAATGATAAAGAATTATTTACCTCTTTATAATTGCCTCAGTCCGGTTGAGGCGGTCCATCAAAGGCGGTCGATAATCCAAGGGCATTGCACTTTTTCATGACAATTTAAAAGTTGTATAATTGGGAACTACAAGTTCATTGACCAAGAAAAGCAGTGGTTCTCAATTATTTTCTATATTAATATTAAAAAAATATATATTAAAAAGGTTGACCTAGGTCAGTTTTTTTCAAAGTGCCCCTAGAGGGATAAGTCATAAAGGTTTTTTGTTTGTCTAGTCGGTCCCCATTACCATTTTTTTTAATGACAAGAAACTGATTCGTCCGATGTTTTCTAAGCAGTAAAGACCTGAAAAGACATTTAGAAGTTAGTGTATTTTCCTTTGTAATACCTGGTAAACTGGTAAATAATTACTTAAAATTGATTTCACTCGATATGTTTCAAGAAGGCACGGCGGTATTGTAGGCTCTCCAGAACAATAAATGATAAATAACCATATGTACCGTCGTGAGCAAAAAGAAATAGGACAAGTCTTATAACGCATTTTTTCTAAAATCTAGTTGTGTACATCTAACTTTAATTTTTGTAACATTGTCAGTTAGTTGTCAAAATTTATTGTAAGTGTTCCAAAACTAATATGCCCCATATAAGCGATTTAGTTAAAGCTGGAGTTATTGCTAAAGCAGAAGATGGATGGTCAATCAAACAAATTGCACTGCATTACAGCATTAACAAAATTCTGTGTTTAACAATTTTAAAAAGTGGAGAATAAAAGGTACTATTAGTAGAAATCCTGGATCAGGGCGACAAAGAATATCAACTCAATAGCAAGATTTGCAATTGGTAAATAAATTAGTACATAATCCATTTCACTCAGTAATTCAAGCTGCTGAAGAAACGAATTTTCCTGGATCGAATAGTACTGGTCGCCGGCGAGTAAGAGAATCGAAGCTACGCTGTCATCCAGCAGCACAGAAATGTATACATGTACACCAAGCTGAACATAGAGAAGCTCGACTGGGATTTGCGCTTGAAATTTTAGTGCATGCTGTAAATTTTTGAAAAAATGTAATCTCTATTGATGAAACAATTTTCCAGTCTACACACAGCGATCGTATTGGTGTTTACCGACCTTCAAATACTCGATTCGATGAGAAGTATATATCTAACAATAACAAAAGTGGTATATTTTCAGTTAACATTTGGGTTTGGATATTGACACGTGGTCCTGGTGTTTTATGGCATATTCAGGAACGATTTAATAGTGAAACGTATATTAGGATTTTAGACAATACTATGCCCCTTTCTGTGTCACAATTATTTCCTAATAATGAATTCATATTTCAACAAGATAATTGTTCAGTTCATACTGTTCATACCATGACTAACTGGTTTCAAGATAACAACATTAATGTTCTTAACTACTCGTAAGAAGTATCCAAAAACGAAATGTGAGACCACGGTATACCCAAGAATTACTGGAAAATATTATTACTAATGATTATTGAATAAGTTTATTTAATTCTATGCCAAACAGATATATAGAAGTTATAAATAGAAATTGTATAGTAAAAAAATATTAATAGTTTCCTTTTAAGTGGAATATCCTTTGTTTCCCTGATCGAGGATTTTTACTAATTGTACCGTTTATTCTCCACTTTCTTAAAATGTTAATTAAACACAGAATTTTTCTTAATGTTATAACGCAGTGCAATATGTCTCATTGACAATCCATCTCCTGCTTTAGCGATAACTACAGTATTACAGTAAAAAATATAATAAAAGTCCTTACTTACTTTATTTCGGCTACTCACTACATATTTAAATAGAGACAGATTTACATAAGAAAAAAATAGTAGTCCTTTTTTATTGCTCACTTCAGTACTAAAGTAAAGTTTATACCAGATATTATCAATTAATAACCACGAAAAATTACCCACCGAAAGAAATGTGTAACCTATATTTGTTAACAATGAACAGTACCTGACTGAATATAGTTCAGTGGAGCACATTCCTGTTCAAAATAAGCAAAAGAGGAACCAACCGTAAAAATTTGAGAACCGCTGTGGTAGGTACCAATATTGTATTACGTATATTATTTTAAAATTATCAGTAAATTTGGTCAGAATATATCTTGTATATTTTATAGTATGCGAATATGTTATTTCTATCACTTTATTTGGCTATTCTCGTATTTCCATAAGAAACGCTAAGCAACTCCAATTAAGGTTAATCCTTGATGGATGACCTAGGAAATACAGTGATTTTGTCTCACCTTTTAACGGCTTGTATCTCAGCACATACCTAGAAGCTGCTATGCAATTCTAGTCGAGAATTGTAGTGTGCTAGTAAAAAATCCATACTCTTCTCACGAGAAGTAGTTTGGCAAAATTCCAGAACCAGACCTATGTTAAATGTGAATAGGAGTTGACTTCAGCCAGAGCAAATTTTACTATCCTTATTAAATTTATTTTTGAACTGTCACTTGTTAAATCTATAAATAGGATCATTAGCATTTGCGATATGCATTTTTGGAGATTTTGGCACAATTAGGTGTTTTCACTATGTGCAAATTTGCTTTTTTGATCATATTAAAATGAAGTACTTGTTATACTAACGCACTTATTGATATTTAAACAGCATTCTATCGTCCATCAAATTAAAATTTCTACAAATAAGTAGCATAAAGTTTTAGTAATTGAACGAATACGCAAAACACGCGATGACATCATCGGTTATATTAGTTTTTTAAATCGCGTTTAAGAATTGTTAAACACAACATTTTATTCACTTTATTTACGTTTTACATGTCATTAAATAAGTAACGCCTACCTAATATGGGATTTGTAAAAGCTACCTTAGGAAATGTATCTGCAAAATAACGTGTTTGTAACACAAAATGGCTTATTTTAAGGTATTGTTCGACTGTTCCTAAAAATTCAAGTGCTTTTAACTATAATAAAGCATTATCTTCACAATTAAAGTGAATTTAAAATTTGTGAAAACACCTAATTGAGTGACATTTGAGCAGATTGTGACGTGTCTGCACAGTGTTCGACAAAGAACTTTCATCCATTTAGAAACCGTTTCTACACAAAAGAAGTGTAAGAAGTAGTCCTATAAACACATGCTCGGAAGGGGGCTACCGCCTTCTGAGGTGGACGACATTTTCTCGGAAACCTAATAACAGATAATGATATCAATATATTCCTGCGATGTGTGTTCTCTATTTTTTGTTAATGCATCATAAGCCTACTTCGAAAAATCATAACAGGATTGCTAAACGAAGGCTCAATGTTTCGTTTAAATCGACATTGCTTGAAAACGTATTCTATGGCTCATCATTATCAGGAGAACCATTTTCCTGCAACATTGGCCAGGGAATTCAGACTTAAACTAGTACAAATGTAAGTGAAGGAAAAATTTGGAAGCAGATGTTACCCACCCCCCCACTGTATGCCTCTGAATAAGCTCCCAAAGAGTTTAGGCATTTCCCCAATACCCTGTATAATCTTCAATGCGTAGTTTGTAATTGCAATTTATCTAAACCATCAAATTTATCTTATTTTAAGAATCTAACTCTCAAATAATCTGTTAGACACAAAATTGCGTGCATAACAGTTAGTAACTTCGTGCTAGCGTCCCTCTAACACAATTTAGCTGTCAGTTTACGCTGAAGACCCTTCACATAAAAGTTTTAATGTAGAAAAGCATCCGTTTATGTTTGGAATTAATTTCTTACCTTCGTTTTATAAAAACGAATTAAAGTCTATGTTTATTTGCTAAACATTTCAAATTTTAATTTTTTTGTTTCGCCGGTAACGCAGGTCTTGTCTTCAAAGGCACCCATCTCTCCGAAGTATTCCAATTAAAATTTTTAGAGCTCAGTTCTCAAGGGATTTGAGTTAGGATCAAATAGTTTTTAAAAAAAATTAAGATTTCTTGGTAAGTTCTTAGCAGTAGAAAACTATTTTAAAAGTTATAAAGGTCCCCAGGGGCAGAACATAATATAAAATGGCGTCAAATTAAAAAAAAAATGTTTCTTGTAAATAACTTTTAAAATACGAAAAATACAAAAAGCATCGAAGAAATGAAAATTAGAGCAAAAAATTCTACTGAAAGAATGCCCTTCAAAAAAATTTGGCATATATATCCGTTTTCGCGTAAACTAAATATAAGAGTTTTGGGTTGCCGGCCAATGCATGAATGCTAAAATTAGCTTTTTAGTCTAAGCAAGGAGTTACAATAACCAAATTGAGTATATTCGACAAGTAAAAAATATATGGGAGATGGCTAGTTCGATTCGGAATGAGAAAGCCTGGAGGGCACAATAAATAAAGAAACGCGCACTCAAAAATAGTAAACAATTTAACTTAACAAATGTGAAAAATATCTTAATTATTGATTGGGTTGTCAAATTGCAAAATATTTTTTTCCTCCTCCCTTATGTATATTTGCTGTTTTCTGTACACTCTATAGAATGAATAAGTAGGCAATTCCAGTTTTCTGACTGGATATGTTTCATATCCTATCTAGGATTGATATGAAACCGACCAATTACAGTTCGTGTATTAAGTACATAGCCAACTATTCGTTTTAAAAAATTCAAGTTAGTGCATAAGCTGTCAAAGTAATTTTCAGTGTGTGTGTTAATGTTTAATAAACTCTTAAAATTACCTATGTAGTTTTTTTTTAAGCTGGTCGTAGAAAAAGTATACTGTACAACTCGAGTGGATTATCCATATCGCACTCGAAAGATTGAGGCACTCCTATTAATATTATATCCACACTTGTTGCACAAACTACTATTTTACATGGCTAAATATTATATAATTTTTTTTAATCATAGCATATCTAGACATTGCAGATTAGAATATCCTGTATTGAAACACGTTAAAGAACGGGGTCTTTAAACAATTTTTAAATATTGTTCATTAATCAGTTTTTCTACTCTTACTTTCTTATTGAACGGCTTGTAATGGTTTAACAATAATAGCTAAATTTTCGGCTCTCGAGGAAACATTATTCAATTCCCATACAACAAATTTCTAATGGAAGATTTTGCTAATTTGCCATTCACAAATTCAATGTTGTCAAAAAATTTAAAAATACATTTTCGCTGTAAATTAAAAAAATGTTTTATCTCTAACCAAATTATGTATATATTCTTTGTCAAACAACGAGTATAAATTCAACTTTTAATAATTGCTATGGACAAATGCAGTTGTTGCAGGTTTGAAACCAAAATTTTGTTTGTATTTTTTTGAGTCAGTGATTTTATGAATTTTAAGTTTTGTCTTAAAATCCATAAAATCACCGGCATAGTAAAGTCATGTAAAAAAAATGTTTTGTAATTTGACACCTTACAAAGGCCAGAGGCCTTTGTAGAGACGGCTATAATCGACATTAACTGAAATTTTTCGAGAAATTGGCAAAAAATTATAATTTTTGTTAACTTAATGTTTGTATAACTTTGAAATTTTTGAGGGCGCACTTTTTTATTTATTGTACCCCCAGGGATCTCATTCCGAATCGAATGAGTCGTCTCCCATATGTTTTTTCCTTGTCGAATAAAATTCGTTTGTTGTAACTCTCTGCTTGGACTAGAAAGCTAACTTTAGAATTCGCACGTTGACCGAAAAGTTGAATGAAAATCATTTTATTGATCGTCGCATAAACATATATAATGGAATAAGCCACGACCCAATAAAAATGTTCAGCAGCTTCCGGACCATAATATTATAATACGTATAAATATTACATACATTCAAATGTTAATTAATGAAAATTGGCTATAGGTAATCATTTCAAATTCATATATAATGTACATGATATTTAATATAATTGTAATAAATACAGAAATGTAAAAAATTAAAATAAAAAAAAATATATTTGTAACTATTAATAATAATAATAATTATTATTATTAGTATAGATGTCTACTCCGAAAATTTTGGTCATCAGAGCTTTCTAAATATAGCATGCAATGTCCTAAGGAGCTCAGACCCGCTCCTGCAATTAGTGAGAGATCACGAAAATGCAGGGGTTGGTGCAGGATTGTTTAAGGCGGAAAAAGGAGCCGCCCCCCCGCCTGAAGGCCCAAATAAAAGCTGCCGAACATGTGTTTAGGCAGCATGTCGATAAACCCATGCACGGGGTGTTCCACATGAACCTAGAAACACTGGGTTTATCTACAAAGGCTAACATTCGCCTTTTGAAGATCAGCTGCGCTAAAGTCGGAGACCGAAGGATTCATTGTGGCCTGCCATAATGGTGTAATTAACGCTTTAGTTTACCGAAGCCACGTAATGGGTGTAGAGGTGGTCAGGCGCCGGAATCGCTCATGCTTTTACTGTCTGCATGCCCAGTATATTCGATTTCGGCCTACATCCATCGCCAACGCGGCGTTACGGGTACTGTACTATCATCTATGGCACTCGTACGAAGTAGACCAAACGCCAGTGCTGCTTTACGTCCCCTTAGATATCGAGTACGTTGTCAAAAACGAGAGGTACCGAATTTATTGGAACTGCTCGTTTCCGACAATCAGTGTAATCCAAGCCAACAAGCCTGATCTAGTCCTCCTCGACCATCAAAACAATGTATATGATCGAGTTCTCAGCACCTGCTGAGCCAAACATCGCTTTGAGAGAGGAGGAAGACGAATCAAATACCGTGATCTCCGTGCCGTACCCAGTCTACTCGGTTAAGAAGGTCGTCCTAATAATCGGTGTACTCGGAGGTATGAAGCATACGCTGCTCTCAGAACTGAAAATAATAATAATAATAATAATAATAATAACGATAAAACTGTGGACTTTAACCGCCCTGATATCCTTCTGGTAGAGAAGAATAATAGAAAAGTATGGATAATTGATATCGGCGTACCACTTACTAATAACCTTGAAAAGACTGAACGTGAAAAGCGTAGAAAATACCAAAATCTGGCAATGGAAGTCAAACGCCTATGGAAATTAAACGAAGTGAACATCGTGCCGCTCATAATATCTGTAGATGGAGTTTTTACAAAACGCCTTAAACCCAACCTCAATTTGATAGGATTACCTCAAGGCCTTTTCTCGATCATGCAGAAAGCATCTATTTTACAGACATGCCATCTAGTCCGCAAATTCCTATCACTATAAAATCTACTGGATGAAGTGAATTCTTCCTCAGTTGATTTAATCATCCGACTCTAAAAGTCGAGTATATAAAAATAAAAAATAAATAATAATAATAATATTTATTGGTGTATATAGCGGAAAATGATATACACAAGTTTGAATAGTACAAAAAGAAAATAGAAAAATACATATACTGTCAAATGCAAAATATGTAAAAATATTATATATAAATTCTTTCTCTATTTTGTTCCTTGAACTGTATATATATATTTGCAAGTTTTCTTGTACTATTTTGACATGACATTATCCATTATATACACAATGAATATTATTATTATTATTATTATTAATAGTTACAAATATTTTATTAGATCCATGAATTCTGACCGATTTTCTTGATTTTAATTTTGACCACCAAACCAACGTAAATCTGATATTTTAATCGTTACGGGTACCTTGACGTCAGTTTTGAACAAATAAGGGACCATTCAACGAATACATTCGTAACAATGGGCTATTTTTGACCCCTTCCTCCCCTTTGTAACACTTTGTAACAATTATGAGACCCCCCTTACATGAACGTTCGGTTACAAACTCCCCCCACCCCCTATAATTAAGGATACAAAATTTCACTCAGAAAACTATATTGATTTTTTGAGAACATTCAGTCTGTGACATTTTTGGTGACCGCGATGATGGGCCTAAAAGCGAACGCATTTCTTGAATTTTCCCAGCTTAAAAGTTTTTTCATATAAGGTGCAAATTCTCGAATATTATTTAAAGTTTTGGCGATCTTTACCGCTATTACAAGATTGCAACCATTTAATTTGTTTATTATAACAAGCGTCATGTCAAATATACTTAACAGCGTTTGGATGTATCTCAGTTAATACTAGTATTTTGCTCTTATATGAAACATAGATCCCAAATGATGACAATACCAACAAGTTTGGCAGTAAATGTGTTAAATATATTATAATATCTCCCATATTGATTGCTTATCTAATATATTTTGTAACATTCGTGTTTATTGATAGCACTTCGTAGCTGCGTTAGATCGTATTACCGCAACACCGTCGACGCGTTCCATCAGTTGTCGGCATTTTACCGCATCAAAGAAATAACACTCCCTCATGGTTACTCTACTTTCTTGGATGTTTGAGCAGAAGTCAGCCCCTGCATAAATATTATAGTCCATTTCTTATTTGTATAGAGTAATAAATTGAAAATAATAAAACTATATGACTTACATTCCATCAGCATACCTTTCCTCTTCGCATTGTTTCTCAAATGTCACAAAAATATATGAAATATTTGAGTTAACCGTAACTTTTGTCGTTCCTTTTTAAATATTAAATATGTTATATATTGTAGGCGCAATAGCACTAGTATTAAATGCATACGATCTTCACATAGATTTTTGTCATTTCACCTACTGTTGAAACATGTTGATGTCAAAGACATATTTTGCGAATGAAAGCTACTAGTACTCTAGAAAATAATTTGTTCACATGAGAGAAACAGCACACAGGACGAAAATCCCCGGAGGCAACAGAACCTAGAGGAGCAAGTGGATGTCATCTCTATAGTCTACATTAGCCACATCTAGGAACTGGAGAGATCATACCTTATATGTTGGTGTCTATATTAGGGCAAAATATAAGTAAAGACAATATAAAATCGATTTTTGTTCATTAAGACACTTTTTAAAAGAAACATAGCAACGGATAATTGTCATATTTGTTCCTTCGGTTGTAGATTCGGCACTTTATTCCTTCTTTATATTATCGTCGTAACGGAGTTTAGCTGTAGCTATTGGAGCACTCAACCAGGACATACGCACACAACAGATAACTACACAACAACCATTCCACGCGAAATTATCATATGCCGTAGCTTAGAATTGAAATCAGGAAAGACTAGCCGTCTCACTGCTACCGTTTATGTAACGGATTAAGAGCGCCCCTAAAAACCTATACCATAGCTAGGATTAGAACCCGGGATCTCGTGGTCTCAAGCCTAACAAGTTAGCACTGAGCCACCGAGCCACTTTCAAAAGAAGAATGGTAAGAAACTTCTAGTGCTGAAGGTGAACGAATCAGACGTTGCTAAAAAATTAATTGAGATTGATATACATTCTTGAATGAAAATAATCATGTTTTCTGTGTATCATTTGGGATCAATTCACCTTGGCTGATCTCGCTGTATAATGGATAAGGAAGTATTCTACCATGCTATTTTTAGCTCCTGACAAAGATACGGCGTGTTTTAAGTTGCACCGATATGTTTGTATGCGCGCGTGTCTGTGGCTTCATATCACTTCAACGAATGATCCAATTTTGATGCGCTTCTGTTTTTACTTGAAAGAGTATTTTGTCGAGAAGGCTAGGCTCCATCTCAATAGACCTTCAGAGACCTGCATATCATCAATTAAAAGCTGTACCGCGACCCGTACGAACCTGTTAAAGCCCATACTAGTAGAAATACATCTGATGATGAAATGCGATTTTTCACCTAGGTATGAGGTCTATATGGACGTGTCAAGTTTACACGGACCGGATGCGCCACCCCCGAAATATGAATATGGCCCCGTGGAGGCCGAACTGAGAGAAATGGAGGAAAACCGATTACGGGACGTTATTAGAGTCAGACGAGGGGCTTACCTCAACCCTCTCCCATTAGGGTGGCGGCAGGGGGAAGACGTACAGAAATATGACTGGCGGCGGATCTCCCCCACACCATTTTCCTTATATTTCGGCCTATTATCTATCCCCACCAACAGTTTTCCCGCAGTTTCAGCCAGACCTTCTACTCGTCTTAACCCCATTCATTGTAAAATTCGAATTATAGCGTCCTGTTCATCCGCCCCACCGCCGCCCTAATGGGGGTGAGGGCAGGCCGAGTCCATCGCCCGTCTTCCTCTACCCATTAATTACTCCATCTCTTTCTGTTCGGAATCCACGGCGCCACCTCCATATCTCGGGGGTGACGCATTCGATCCATTCATCCATATAGAACTTGCCCCTACGAAGCAGATGCATCCCTTCGTTCCATTCTCGGATCATTTTCTGACGTACTGTACATCCCTTCTGCGAAAGGAGAGGGGGATGTTTAATGAATAAAGGAAAACAAGAGCTAACTTTTAAAAACTAAGGTCAAATTCATTTTCAGCTCTTCAAAAATATATTTGATACTCTGGTCGCTCCCACTCGCAAGTTTATTACACACCTATCTATTACAATAGATAGGTGAAGATCTGTTGTTTTTTATCAGTCAATGTCAATTATAATTATTTTATACCATTCATAGAAAATGTCTTAGTTTTGCATGGAACATCGTTATGAGTGGCTTTAGGCTTTTCTGATGAGTCCACAATAAGGACGAAAAACGTTTCAAAGGCTAAGCATTTCCAAGAAACGGAATGAGATTTTATGAAAATGTAATTCATTAGAATGAAAAAAGTTTTTAAAGACAAGGTACGTAAATAAATTAATTTCAGGCCTTTGTTCTCATTTTTAACTGAATTTACATATCGTAGGGGATCATGTAGATACTAGTTTAGCCTGCTTAGCCGTAGGGAACTAGGTTGGATGCTAGTGTTAAAATGAGAATGGCAAATCAGAATTTCACTTGTTAGCATAACCAGAAGTCAGGTTATCGAAAGAATGCAAAGATTTCATTAATATTTTTATTTATAGTTTTTCCTTTAGTTCTCATAAATAGCTTTTCTTTCCACTGTTTGCAAAATCCTATAAAGAAAATGTTTCATTACTATAAGCAAACAAATAATAAATAATTCACTTTTAAACATGTGTGTATTTAAACGACATCTGGAACTGGATTATATTGTTACGAATTTCCACCTTTTTGGGAAACACCCTGTATGAATCCGTGGGTTCTAAATAATTTCAACAAGGGATAAACACTACTAACACTTTATTTAACAATTTACTGACTGTACAATACTTGTTTACTTAATAGTTAACCTCACTTTTCACTTTTCAACTTGTTCACTTTAATAAACTGCCTTCTTAATAAACTTCTCCTTCCGAGCTGGTAATCGCGCCTTATATACTTCGAATTTGACTCTCTAGATCCATCTAGAAACATTCAAGAATCTTCTCCAACAATATTCCAGAAAAGTCCATTTTATTCTGACAGCTCCCAGTCACATTTAGTAGGCATAGGCGTATCATCTCCAATTCCAAGGGGGTGTAATTCATAACAATATTTTGAGATAGTTCCGTTGAAGGGTTGGGGGTTAAATAGAAGTAAACAGTGGAAAATGAGTAAAGCAAGCTGATAAGAGTACAGAAATTTGGGATTTGGTGTGTATACTAGAAACCAAGGCCTCAGGTTTCTTTCTAATATTTTTCCAACTCCACCACGTCCGCTCCATTATTAATGGGATTGATACCATAAAATTGAGATATTTACTTGAAAGTTAGTACATGTGTGTATTGTGATGACATCTGATATTCCATTGACATGACATCTGATATTCCATTGAAAGGGTGGGAGGTGGTAGTTTGTGAATAGGGGAAATAAGTAGTGTAAACTAGAAACTTAATTTTTAACGTATATGGTAGAAACCAACATCTCAAACTTTTCTATGACATCTGCCCGAAATATTATTAAAATTCTATGACCAATAATTTCCACATAATAGAGGTCAAATCTAATCAAGATGTTTCCTTTAAAGTGACTTGGAAGAAAAACCTGGATGTGGAAGTAGTGACTCCTTAGGCAGCGGTTTTTTGTGTGACGGTGTTATTAAAGATAAAAATAATTGAAATGAAACATTAGATTATTTTCGATGAACATCGTCGACATCGTAACTAAATCACTTTAATTTAATTTTCCATGCATTAATCAAATCGATTCGACTAAAATGATCATCTAATTAAATTAATAGACCAATATGAGTCCGCTATTAGACACGTTCCAATTTAATGAAGATTGTATTTACCAAGCAGTATGCGTAAAATATTTGCTCTCGGTAAAACCAATTTCATTTGAAATGTTTAAACGGCTAATTTGTTAAAAGTAAAAAATGTGTGTGATTGCATAGTAACTCAGTTCATTTAATATAGCGCAGCGTGAAAAACGTTTTAATTAACAGCAACATTTTTTTAAAAAGTATAAAACCGCTGTCTAAGGAATTTCTACTTCCATATCCAGATTTCCTATCGAGGTTTCTTTAAAAACATCTTGATAATATAATTATTTGCATTCCAGTACGCGGTAATAATTGTTCAAAATTAAGAAAAAAATGTTGTTTTGAATCGTCTACCCCCAAGGTGGTAATGAGGTGGTTGATGCCAAAATATTTTTTGAGTATTATTGTTCACATGCACATAATACAACACAATTTTATTTTGTTAACTCCTATAATACGGGAGTGGAATGTCGTGTGATGACGGAGGTGGCAGATTTCATTAAAAAAAAATGGAGACCTTGGCTTCTACTATATCTCTATATACAAAATCCCAAGTATCTGGGTATGTTTCCCTAGCCGCTTCTCAAGTCATTACGTAACTCCTTGAAAATCCAGGGTGATTTTGTGCTAGGTAAAGAGACAGGCAGACCTATAGTTTATAGTGGAATCCGAACTACTTAGGTATAATTGTATCATTAAAATTATTTCGCGGTGAGCAGGGATTGAACCTGCTTCGCTAGATACGTCAGTTTGCAAGCTATCTGCTATCTGCTCTACCGTTCAGGTGAATTAATTAACTTACTTTACTTATTTATCCCTATTTACTCCTAACCATTTAACAGAAAAAGCTCTGAATGTAATCTGTTAAGGAATTTTCAACCACTGGGCACAACAAAATGCTCATACGGTGCGAGAATAAAATTTCCAGGAAAAATTTAATTTTAACATTTTCTGCTTATAAGTAGATAACAAGTTTAAGTATCATATCTACGAGGAGAATTTAAATAGCAATAAATACGTGAAAATTTTGCAAGCAGTAGTTGGTACTTTGATTGATAATTTGCCTCTAAATATTTATAATTCTATGTAGTATTTATCAAATGGACGGTTGCGGTCCTCATAATACATGGAAAGTGTAGGACGAATTAGCAACATCGTTCGATGGTAGGTGATTTGGCTACCGAGGATCTTGGAGATGGCTAGCAAGATCCCCTGATTTAACCCCCTTAGACTTGTACCTTTGAGGTAATATCAAAAATATTGTTTATGTCATCCCTGCCTCTACCAAAGAAGATCTGAAGAACAGAGTACGGACTGCATTTCATCAAATAAATCCCCGCCATGTTCGCCTAGCTACTGTAAGTGCCGTAAATTCTAGGATATTGGCTTGTCTGGAGCAAAGTGGAGGGCATTATGAACAGTTGTATTAAATATTCCTATGTAACGTGTTCATTAATTTTGTACATTTTATTTCAATGTATTTATTATACATCTAATATAAAATGATCTCTTGTTTTTGATGATATTATCTTGATAACAAACATATAATGCTTAATTATCTACATAGTTATTCTCGTTTATGATTAAAAGGAAAGAGTTAGATATGACGTACTGGCTACTAACAAACAGTGCTGACTTTGTATGTACATTTTTCAAAAATTCGTTCACAATGAAAAAACTAAGAGAGGTAGGTATAGGGAATTCTAATATCAATTGATGCAGAATTTAATACTCTATTAAGTTCTGTGAAAATATTTCTATGTGAAAAAATTGATTATTTGACGTTTGAACTAAAACAATGTTCGACTGTGAAAATAAAATATCCTGTGTAATATTGTGAAAACATAAGACTACTTCTAGTTAAATCATAAGGTATTTGTATGAATTTGAAAAGAAAACTTCTTAATCGGCTACATTATAGAAGATATCGATTTTTTTCGAAGGAGAGTAACCGTCAAGAATCTCCAATAATATTATTTATCTCGAAAACTGGTAGATTTAAGAGTATGTTATGGTACACAGTCCTAAGCTAAAATTTCCATTTAAAATAACAAAGTTAGGTGATACATCCGGTGTAAGCGGAAGTAACATATGCATGAAAATATTTTCGTTAGATCTGCCATCCCAGCTAGCACACTGAGGTCAATTTTCCGTCATTTATTTGTCATAACTTACGGCATAAGTCCTAATAGAACGACGTTCAATGTACGTCTATATGACCGTCCAATGTCACATCCTAATGACGTCATATCCTAACGTCACAATTACGTTCAATATGACCTTAATTTGAGGAATATCGCCCCAAATAAGAACCCCTTTCATACGTCATTTTGACGTACGATCAAGGTTCAATGCTGACGTCAATATAACGTTTAATATTACCTTGATTTGAATACGGGCCCAAATAAAAAAAATTTCACTTGAGAACATTATTTAATCTTCCAGTTTTTATTCATTTTACGTTTTTATTAATGAGACATGGTTTGAATATACATATATTATTATAAATAACACTGTCACAGAATTTTAAACAATTGCCTTAAAATCATCGGGCTGTGGGATTTGAACCGGCGGCCTCTCGCTTGGTAGTCAATTTTTTTACACTTAAATAGTTTTATTTTGTTTAAGTGTATACATTTCATATCTTAACTAAGTACTTCAAAAGTGATTTGTATATATTTACATATTTACAATATTTATAAAATATTACAATACATAGAGTGTCCGTTGGTATGGCAGGAGACTTAGTTTCGTATGTTTTAGGTAGATATGCAGCAATAAAGCACTTATATTCATCGATGCTTGTTTTATTTTTAGTATTTTTCAATTTAGGGTGCATAATTTTTATTTATTATTTTTTGGGAGCGTGGGTTTCAGTTTATATACAGGATAATACAACAAAAAACCTGTTTATTTATTTATTTATTTATTTACTTATTTTTTCATTTGCTTGGTAGTCCAGTACGCTTCCTCTGAGCTATTGTCCTTCATGTAAATTTTGCTTTAAAGAGTGTCTTTATTGCTTACAGTTGAGTATCCGGTTCAAACTTTTCAGCCTTAAACGTGTACAATTTGTGCATTAATAGAATCAATTGCAATGGCAAATTTCTATATAATATTTACGTTGTGCTAATAGTGAATGTTGTACAATTTAGCAATGGATATTATGATATTCATATGGGTGTTAAAAATTATTTAATGATATTCTTTATTCATGAAAGGGAGTTGGATGTTTTAAAATTAAAAGAAAAAAGTGAGTTTTGAGCTATTGTCCTTCATGTAAATTTTGCTTTAAAGAGTGTCTTTATTGCTTACAGTTGAGTATCCGGTTCAAACTTTTCAGCCTTAAACGTGTACAATTTGTGCATTAATAGAATCAAGTGCAATGGCAAATTTCTATATAATACTTACGTTGTGCTAATAGTGAATGTTGTACAATTTAGCAATGGATATTATGATATTCATATGGGCGTTAAAAATTATTTAATGATATTCTTTATTCATGAAAGGGAGTTGGATGTTTTAAAATTAAAAGAAAAAAGTGAGTTTTCATTTAATGTAGATGGTGGCACTCCTATTTTGCATTATAGTCAAAGATAAGAGTTCATTTTGTAATGTTTGCTATAGTGGTGGTAGACTGCCATTTTAATCGTTTTTTTAACTGTTTTTTGTTCAATTCGCCCTGCGCTTTGAAATACATATATGCATATATAATAGGTATGTTAAGGTTGAGGGAAATATAGGTCAGCGGTCAGCTACCGGTTGTTAGACCTATAACCAGTAAGGTGGCGATAAAGACGTATACTGCAGTTGTGATAGAGATGCAGTATAGTTTGAATTTAAATGTTATAAATACCTAATAAAGGTAAAATAAAAATTGCATGGCATATATGCGGTAAATATTTCAGATGTAGCTGATAGAGTAAGAGCAAAGGAGTTATTGTAATTCAATACAGCTAATATATAAAGGTAACTCCAATATAAAAGATGAACATATAAAAAAGGTATTTGACGGTTTGTATGTATCTATATAATACCCAAATATAAACGTGACTTAAAAATGACGTCATAATAACTTTCAGACTATGACGTCTGTGACGTTCCAAAATGTAATACAGCTTAGGCGTAATTTTTAAATCCAGTATATGACGTCAGAAAATCTGACTTAATTATGGCGTAATTTTAAGAACCGATATATTTATGACTCAAGAATTAGGTCATAATAACGTTCTGTCAACGACGTCTCTGCGACGTACTAAAATATGACGTAATTTTGACATCATTTACTAGGCAAATGACGTCGTAGACTGATACTGACCTTAAACTGACGTCTGATGACGGCAAATTGACGTCAGTTTGCTATCTTCTGTACTCGACAGATCCCAAGAAACATCTAGTACCCGCTATCCGTGAATAATCCTGTATAGAAATTATTTAACGAATATCCACCATTGACATTGAAACGGAGCGACCGATTGGAAGAGGAAAAAGTGTTCAAAATTCAACTTTTTATGAGGGTACGATATGAAAAATTTCATACAAAGATATAAACATGTTAAGAGAATACATATGTCAATGTTAATGAAAATAAAGTAATTGTAATAGTGAATATTAAAAATTTGGTGACGAGTACTAAAGAAGAAAAACATGCGGAAACACATTAGGTGTAGACTCTAATACTGAAAATATAGTATCCTGTAAAAGCATCAAATCTTATGTGGGAGCCTCCAATTATGAAGTGGCTACGTGTTAATGCAGATTATGTTGAACCATTGGATCATGGCTTCTCAATAGTTATCGATGTTAAGTCAAAGAAATGAACATGACAAAGAATACATTCAGTTTCAAAAATTATTTAGTATGTAGTCGTCTACCCGAAACTTTGATAATAGATATGCTTCAATATTCTCAATTGTTGACTCGAAGGAATTCTCTCAACGCAACGCCAAAGTAGTGGTATCAACCAGCGACTGATAGCTCCAGTTAGTTACACAAATAATGGTACAGTTTAGTGCTTAACGTTACATTGTATTTATTTACTTTTATATTAACAATCTATGATTTTTTGCAATTGTGGGTATAATCCAGAATCTGCTCCATATACAAAAAGGGTCCAGGGATGAAATCAAGGACTAGATACCAGTTTCCATTATTTACAAGTTTATGAAATAATTATTTATGACCATGTATATTTCCACAGTGCAAATGTAGTGTCTCCATATCAGCGTGGATATATATCAGGACGTTCGACTGCCTCGAAACTTGTTGAAAAATTTATATTTCTGTAGTTCTAGATATTATTGACAGATTTAATGGTAGATTGCAGTTTGTTCAATATCGTGGTTTCAAATCTGAATAATTATTGCAATCATCAGAAGCTTGACAAGATTCAACATTAGGACGGTTATACTTTTTATCACTTTTATTAATGATCTAACACAACTGTTTGTCGTTAACTATTTACTGTATGTGGATTGCCTTAAAACGATTGAATCAAAATTATTTTATTCAATTAAATAACTGGTGTGATAAAAATCATCTACCCTTAACTGTTGGTAAATGGGACACTATACCCTATTTTCGACGTAGTTATTGAATTAATTGACCTGCCAGTATCACTCAAAATAGCCCCACCCAATTTAAAGACCTTTACTCTAGTTAAATTATTAAAATTTTTAACAAAAATTCTAGAGTCTATTTTAGCGTGTGGTATTAGTAAGGGGTGCTTCCTGAGTGTAATAAATAAAAAGTTAAGCTTTATATATTTCATAACAGTTTTTCACTACTACTTCGGAAACCGTTGATTCTATGATAAAAATATTAAGAACCTTTTTTGTTCAGAACCAAATTTCCCATTTCTCTTTATTGAATTATTTTGGAAAATCAATAGTTCTTGAGTAACAGGGTGTTAAACTTTGTTTGAAATGGTTTTTTTTAAATATATCACAAACTGTTGACTTTATGGAAAAAATGTTATTCATTCAGTAATTTAAATTGTGAAAAGTTCAAGGAATTCCATTTATTGTTCCATTCCCTAAAGAACTGCCTTCTGTGGAGAGCGTAGAAAAAAAGAAAAGTGATTGGATACTGGTAAAAACACTAATGGTTCACAAAGACATCATAAATAATTCAGTCGTGAAAAGGAAAAGGCACTGAAGTTAGACGAGAAACTCTACCACCTGGATGGCGTGGAAAAGAGTTCGAATATGATTACTAGCATTCAGTAATTCAACGCGCTTTTGTACTTCTCTGTAAACTATTAATCCTACAATAAAAAACTTTTTTTAAAAATGTATAGATAAATGTACGCTTTATAAGATTGATGATAACTTTTTTCGCCATTTGTCAAATTTTGTGAATCCGTGGCGACTACGATTGATGCTGACCACAATCGCATTATAACTTCATGTTCTCCACGTATACTCATACTATACAAACTTGCTCAGTATTACGTCATTTGATCTCGACTCTTCATGTCAGCGGCCTTGGGTAAAACTCGTAACTTTGGTCCCATATACGAATACTTCCAATGTTAAAAGGCGGTGGGACACCCCCTCACCCCCTTTCTTTGTCTGCGACGCTAATACTACCTGCAGTGCTAATAGTAATTTTTAACAATTAGAAATCAGAAAAAAAACCTACTAATCTAACCTAAAGCAATCACACGAAAGAATGAATTTATTTTAAGCAGAATAAAAACCTAGTAACCTATCCTAAAGAAATCATAGAAAAGAATTTGTAAAAAAATATATTAATCATCACAAAATTAAAGGAAAAAAATCAGCAGGTGTAGGAGTTTCAACCCGGGACCTTTCGCACCGTAAGCGAGATACATTACCTATGCGCCAACCGTGCGGCTGATGATGAACACTAGGGCAAGGAATAAATAGTGAGACAAATAATATCACGCGTCTATATTCGTCCGCCGCAGCAGCACTAATGCGTCCCGGCTCGATGCTACAAGACTAACTCTCTCCGTACCGTCTTTTATTGAATAGGCGGTAGGTACAATATCGATCGGCGCTGATCGAATACACCGCATCATCACTTCCCACATACTAACAGGCTCTCACTCAGTATTACATCATCTGACCTTAATACTTTCATGTCAACGGCCTTGGAAAAAACTCGTAACTTTTGTCCTCTACCCTATATGCGAACATTAACATTTCCAATGTTAAAAATTCAATAAAAAGGAATGGGAAATTTAGATCTGAACAAAAAAGATCTTTAATAATTTCATCGTAGGATCAACGATTTCAGAGATAATAGCGAGATACTGTTAGTCAATATGGCGGCAAACTCTGATACCCTACTTTTTTGTTTTACACTTATGAAGCAACCCCCTACTAATACCACATGCTAAAACCGGCCCTAGAAGTTTTGCATTATAGAGCTAAAAAATGTGTTAGATTGACCGGAGTAATTCGTTCAACCATTGAATCGGCGTACGGGAGTTTGGGATTTGTATGCTTAATCTAAAGGCCTTTGGGAGTGTAAAAACGTTAAATAATTATTATACTACTTTTATTCCTTGCAAACTCGAACTAGAAAAAGTGCAACGTAGATACCTCAACACTTTGTTCCTGATGGAATATATTTTCCCAGTGCTGCACCCCAAGATACACTAATTGCACTGGCGAGATTTAATTTATATCAGATAGAGACGTATCACGCATTCGATTATATTCCTTCACAAAATAATATGCAACGCAATAAGCTCAGAATTATTTATATTGAGAATCCTATATCCTGTTCCTAGGGTGAGTTCGAGATCCAACACGGCAATTAATTTACCTACAGCCCGTACCGATCTACTCACTGCCTCACCCTTTTATCAAGCGTTTTAATGTTTTAATTTAATTATTTTTATGGTTCTGTGCCTGTATGTATTTCTTTTTTAACTTTTACCACCGTGTTATTCTTTATGTTTGTATTATAATCTGGTTTCACGCTTACTTTGTAATTAGTAGTCCTGTTGGATATTATAATTTAAACGTCATAAAAGACCTACATATCGCGCATATGAATATGCGAACTTAGAAATCTTAATATACCGAAATGATTGAAAAAATTTAATACATTGAGCACTTCTCTGTGTCGGATATTTCAGTAAATTCAATTGCTAAATGAAAAATAGCTTGGATGTGAAATAAATGTTCGGAGAACTTTTGACATGCTAATTTTAGCGCTATTTTATTGATTAATTTGTTTACGGTGTAACTGTATAACTCCAATTTGTTTGAAGCGCACTCAGCAAATTGAGGAGATAACATAATACTGTCATTTTCAATAAACATCAAGAATAAATTTAATTTGCTTTTAACAAATTGATTTCTAAATATGCAATTCTGTGACAATATCTAGTTAAACTTCTTTTACTAATCAAAAACATCAGAATTCGAATTATTCAGTCTGCAAGAATGTTATAAAAACAATTATTTTATCACTTCATTCTGCGAAACTACTATGACACATTTCTTCTAACAAAAAGTTAACCATGTACTGATTTTAGGGAAAGTGTTCATATTTGCAGGTAGCATACACTGAGACCTTAGTAGATTATGAAGTACAACATATCTCAATTCCAATCAATTTGACGCAGACCATATCATAGAATCAAGAAATAACGACGAAATAAAAAAAAAAACAAAATTGGAGTATTTGTAAATAAGTCAATCATTATGAAAATATGATGGAAGTGCACAGAACAATGTCTTGTAAATAACAGATATAAAAACGCCTTTACATAAAGAATTTCTTTCTGACCTGCATTGAAATATGTCTGGCTGAAGAGTTCTTAAAAGAAGACGGTTCACGTCCGTCGACGTAAATGTTTTCGAAATACACTAATTCAATTTTATTAATCCTTCAGAGGGATGTTTTCCACCCACTAAAAAGGTAAAAATCTAGAAAGTGAAACGAGGATTAAGTGCAAGAATAGAGAATATTGAAACATTTTCTTTATAGGATTTTGCAAACAGTGGAAAGAAAAGCTATCTATGAGAACTAAAGGAAAAACTATATATATAAAAATATTAATGAAATCTTTGCATTCTTTCATTAATATTTTTATATATATATAGTTTTTCCTTTAGTTCCCATAGATAGCTTTTCTTTCCACTGTTTGCAAAATCCTATAAAGAAAATGATTCATTACTATAAGCAAACAAATAATAAATAATTCACTTTTAAAAATAGAGAATATTATCTAAACTTCTCCTATATGTTTAAAAGTGAATTATTTACTGTTTGCTTTTACTTGTAATGAAACATATTCTTTACAGGATTTTGCAAGCAGCAGAAAAAAAACTATCTATAAGAACAAAATAAAAATCGTTTGTAAAATTATTGATTTGCAATCTTTGCATTCTTTCTATAACCTGAATTCTGGTTATGCTAGTAATTAAAATCCTAAAATCAATTAGTCTTTCTTATTGGACAATTCTCATTCTAACACTAGTTTCTACATAGTACCATACAACCCCCTACGGCTATGCAGATTCAGTTAAAATGAGAACAAAAGCCTAACATTAATTTATTTACAAGCCTCGTCTTTTTAAAAATTTTTAATTCAAATGGATTGCATTTTCATGAAATCTATCATTCTGTTTTTTGGAAATGCTTAGCCGTTGAAACGTTTTTCGCCCTTATTCTGAGCTCGTCTGACACAGAGCCACTCACATGATGTTCCACGCAAAAACAAAGTCAATTACCAACTTTTTTGACATTGTTTGACTAACAAATCTGTTTTTTTCATGCGGTCAATGTCAAACAATGTCAGAAAAGTTGATAATTGTCTTGGCTTTTGCATGGAACATCGTATGAGTGGCTTTGTGCCTTTCTGATGAGCTCTGAATAAGAGCGAAAAACGTTTCAAAGGCTAAGCGTTACCAAAAAACAGAATGATATATTTCATGAAAATGCAATTCATTTGAATGAAAAATTTTCCAAAAAGCGAGGTATGTAAATAAATTAATGTTAAGTCTTTATTCTCATTTTAACTGAGTCTTCTCCAACAGATCAGAATTCAGATTTCAACAAGGGATCGCAGAGGCTCCCACTCCAGGATTTTCTTCAAAATATTTATCTCAATTTTATTTTATGAACCCTTAATAATGATGTGGAGGTGATGGTGGGGGTGGCAAATGTTATAAAAAAGTTTGAGGCCTTGGCTTCTAGTATATACATCAAATCCAAAGTTTCTGGGCTCCTACCAACTTCCTTTATTTCCCCTATTTACTCCTATATGCCCCCCAACGCTTCACCAGAGGCAGCTCAACATCAGTTACTGATCTCCTTGTAGTACATATGTGTTCTAAATTTCAAGTCAATATCTTGAACCGTTTCATAGAAAACGCGCGCACAAAAAAGACCGACAGACACAATTTTCTCCGCTCAAATTGAAAATTTCTACTTTTCGTGACACTGTAAACCCATTTCAAGAAAAGAAAAAAAAGAAAATTTGGATGTGGAAATAATATTCCTAAAGTGAACAAAATATGTACTTAACAGTGTGGACGGGGGAAGTCATAAAAATTAGTGATATCGATGCAAACCTAAAAGAAATAATTATATTATCAGTCATTTATACAAAACGCAAGAATATATATTACATGTGTATATTTATAAATCACATTATAACAATTAGCAAATATTTGCAGGATATGAAATGATGTTTTGCACTTCTTCTAATAAGTTTTTAACTATTTTGGGATATAAACGAAAACGCGTTGAAAATTATTGCAATCACATTCCTCAAAATGATTATGGCCTGTTTACTATTAGTTCTGGTCTTCTACCTTCCTCATCACTCATCACTTTATTCGTTTACCTCGAATTAGTGATAATAATCCTTAGAATTAGTTTTGGCCTTCTACCTTCCTCACTACTCATCACTATATACGATAATCCGACATGTTTTAAGTTCTTCTCTATAAGACAACGTATTTACTTAATGTCAAAAAATATTTGTAGGTTAAAAAATGAATTATTATTTGTTTGCTTATAATTGTATTGAAACATTCTTTATAGGATTTTGCAAACAGCAGAAAAAATAACTATCTATAACTAAAAGAAAAACTTTGTGTAGAAATATTAATAAAATCTTTGCATTCTTTCGATAACCTGAATTCTGGTTATGCTAGCAAATTAAAATCCTAAAATGAATTTGTCTAATTTCTTATTTGACAATTCTCATTCTAACACTAGCATCCACACAGTCCCCTACGGTTGTAGGTTAGTTCTAACTCTAATTTCGGAATTCACTTCATCCTAGAGTTATAGGTCAGCGGTATACCCTCAAAAAGTCGATCGGAAAAGCAACCTAAGTGACTTGGAAGGTTCGACAGATTGAATCCTTTTGGAGTCGATTTGTCATTTTATTGTGAACAAAAAACCTTATTAAATATGTTTGATTCCAATGGCAGGTAATTTGTTATTAACAAAGAAGTTCCAACATAAAAATAAAATAAAAATCGTTTTCCAAATACATTAATTGGGCCAAAATAAACATTTTTGTCTCTCGAAACCCTTTTCCAAAATGCTCCGTTTTTGAACTACAGGCGATTAAATGTCGAAAAATGGCCAAAAGTGGCCATTTTAAAAAATGTCTTTCTCAGCTTCTACCAAAGCTTTTTAAACCTTGTTCATTGGAAAATGATCATCAAAAATTATGTTTTAAGAGCGTGTTTTCTTTATATAGTTCTCCTTTTTGGTACTCGTGGTATCTGAAACCAAACTTGTATAAAATGTTTAAATACTGCATGACGGAAATAAATTTGAAGGCGACAGGAAATCGATTCGCAAATCTTTTTTAATTACTTGGATGCACTTTTCAACACTTTATAGCTCTCGTTACCTTTTTGAAAACGCGCTTCGTTTAAACTGCGGTAAATGTATGCTGGATTTTTTAAGCTTTTAAATTCCGAAATAGACGATTTGACAAATATAGTTCTTTTATCCACACAAGAAGCAATAAATGTAGTAACAAAACTTTTGAGCAGTGTTTATACCGCTGGTACATCTAAAAAGAAGGAAAGTTCACAGGTTAAGGATGTGCGATCAATAAATAACTTGAGATATGAAATAACAAGACTCAAAAATTCAAAAGACAAATTGCCTCCATCAGAGCCTGCATTGGTAGAGCATATTATGCGGGTTAAATGACAAGTAAATGAATGGTCACAAGCATGAATCTAAAAATATAACATCATTCGATATTACTTTGTATGGGTGGATATTGCATAAGTATGTTTTATGCCTTAATTACTTCAGGGGAGACACAGCAATGGAACTTTTGCAGAAATTCATTTGTTTGCATGCCGGAAAATCGCCTTGTGGTAATGAAGAAATCTGCCCTTGCCTAGTTAGCTCAAGGCTTTAAATGCTGCGAGCTATGTTTGCTCAGATAAATGTAAAAACATAGAAATCATCACTGATGAAACAAAAACAACTGATGAGAGTGAGACTGAAGATTCAATTTAAAATTAAATTACAGCACACGTACATGTAATAACGTTATAGGTATAATCATAATAATATTTATCTATGATCGTGTAAAAAGTAACAGTTTTTTACTTAATTTCCAGTGTAAAAAGTGGCCTTTTATAAGAAACTATGCAATAAAAATTTATTGCATGTTTTCATTGCACGATTTCTAAAAAAATTATCAATAAGGACAACAGTAATTTATTCATTATTAAGTTGATATTTTAATTCAAACATTCAAGAACAATAATGGCGACTTCAACTACGCCAGTTGATTTATAATATCGTTTCCTTAGTTACTATCATCACAGATTTTTAGTCACGACCATGAAGTAACACAATTATAGGGCGACTTCAAGTACAACTCGAATAATACTAACCGTCAAAGTGACATTCACAAAAGGTTGATACAGTTTTACAAATATTCATGAAAAATCAACAAGTTCTTACAATAATTGGCACGATCGAAGATAAAACGTTTTAAGACACACTTATAAAACGGCTCTTTATTGCACTCATGGCTTTTAAAAACACTCGCTACGCTCGTATTTTTAGTCTAACCATTCGTGGAAGAAAGAATGGCTTTTTACACTTGTATCTTAAATAACTGTTATAATTGCTAAAGAAAATGCATTTCAATATTAATATATAATATATCTTTTATCAAACAACGACAGACATTATTTATATGATGTAATTAAATATGTAAATATAAATAGATGGATTATAAATTATTTTTTCGACAATGTAAATATGTTATTACAGTCTACTATTAATTATTTTGAAAAAATTACTTATCAATAATAATTGATTTATCAATTTCCTGTTGCGCTTTTTGCTCGAGTATGTAAGATCGTTGGTAAAGTACAAGAGTCAAAGTTAATTTTCATATAATTATTTTCAAAAATTATTTGGTAAATTATTACTTATATGTTAAATTTATTACTATGTAATCGCGGATTTGACATACACAAGCGTGAAAAATGTTACAAATCGTACATTTTGACAATGGTTTGGAGAGTTTCGGAAAGCGAGAAAACGTTAAAAACGCAAATTATTTTTCATCTTTTGAATTTTAAATTGCCGTAGCTTAAGAAAGGCGCGATTTCAAAAAATTAACGAGAGTTATAAGTGTTAAAAATTGCATCCAAGTAATTAAAAAAGATTTGCGGATCGATTTCCTACCACCTTCATATTTCATTCCGTCATGCCAAAGTGAAATATTTCATACAATTTTGGTTTCAAATACCATGAGTAACAAAAAGGTGAACTATATAAAAGAAATGGTCATTTTCCAACAAAAAAAAGTTTAAAAAGCTTTGGTAGAAGCGTAGAAATTATTTTTTAAAGATTGCCAATTTAGACCATTTTTCAACTTTTAATCGCATGTAGTTAAAAAATGGCGCATTTTGGAAAAAAATTCCAAGAGACAAAAAGTATGAATTTTACTATAAGCAAACAAAAATAAATAATTCACTTTTAAAAAAGTGTTTATTTTGGCCCAGTTAACCTAGGATGTGTTTGAGAAATTATTTTTTAATTTTATTTATATGTTGCAACTAACTAACTTCTTTGCTAATGACAAATTACCTGCCATCGGAATCAAAAAAGTTTAATGAGATTTTTTGTTGACAATAAAATAACAAATCGACTCCAAAAGGTTTCAATGTGTCGAAACTTCGAGGACACTTAGGTTGCTTTTCCGAGCGTCTTTTTGAGGGTATACCTCTCACTTATTTAACATAACCTCGATTTAACTCAAATTTGATTTGACTCGAGGTTGCAAGTTGACTCGCATTTGAAATACGCTACATGATGCAACCCATGGTTGACTCCGTAGTAGAAAGTAACTTGATATTGAAAACAGCTGCCGAAGAACACTTCCACATCCAGATTTTTCATCCAAGTCACTTTAAAGGAAACAGCTTGACTATATTTGCACTCTAGTATGTGAAAATTATTGGTCATAGAATTTTAATAATATTTGGGGCAGATGTCATAGAAAAGTTTGAGGAGTTGGTTTCTACCATATGCGTTAAAAATGAAGTTTCTAATTTACCCTACTTATTTTCCCCCAATCAGAACCTACCTCCTCCCACCCCTTCAATGGAGTCATCTCAATCATGTGTCACTACAATACATACGTGTACCAACTTTCAAGGGAATATCTCAATTTTATGTTGTCAATCCCATTGATAATGGAGCGGAGGTAGTGGAGTTTGAAAAATATTAGAAAGAAATCTGAGGCCTTGGTTTCTACTTTATACACCAAATCCCAAATTTCTGTACTCTTACCAGCTTGATTTACTTATTTTCCCCTATTTACTCTTGTTAACCCCAACCCTTCAGCGGAATCATCCCAAAATATAATCTAGTTCCAGATGTCGTTATAATACATGTCTACCAAATTACAAGTGAATATCTCAATTTTATTTTATCAACCCCTTTAATAATTTAGTAAGGGTAGTGGAAGGGTTGAAAAATATTATTAAAAAATCTGAGGCCTTGGCTTCTAGGACATACACCGAATTTCAAGCTGCTGTACTCTTACCAGCTTGCTTTATTTATTTTTCCCTATTTACCTCTACTTACCCCCACTCCTTCGACGCAATCATGTCAAAATATAATCTAATTTTAGATATGGTTATAATACATATATGTACAAAATTTCAAGTAAAAATCTAGATTTAATTTTATCAACGGGAGTGGGGGTGGTGGGGGGATGGAAAATACTATGTAAAAAACCTGAGACCTTCGTTTTTTGTCTATACACCAAATCCCAAATTTCTGTACTTTTACCAGCTTGCCTACTTATTTCCCTTATATACCCTTATTTAATCCCCACCCCTTCAACGGAATCATCTCAAAATATAATCTAGTTCCAGATGTCGTTATAATACATATGCGTATCAAATTTCATGTGAATATCTCAATTTTATTTTATCGACCCCTTTAATAATGGAGTAGGAGTGGTGGGGGGGTTGAAAAGTATTATTGAAAAATCTTAGGCCTTAACTTCTAGTACATACACCGAATTTCAAGTTTCTGTACTCTTACCAGCTTGCATTACTTATTTTTCCCTATTTACCCCTATTTAACCCCCAACCCTTCACCGGATATCCTCAAAAAACAATCCAGTTCCAGACCTCATGATAATATATACGTGTACAAAATTACGTCAATATCTTGAACCGTTTCGGAGAAAACGTGAGGACAAAAAAAAAGTTACAGACACAGACAGACAGACAGAATTTTTTTTTCGCTCAAATTTAAAATGTCGACGTTTCATTACATTCTAAACCCATTTCAATAAAAAGAATTTTTGAAATTTTTATTGCGATTACTATACTGCCAATCCACTACGTGGATGTGGAAGTAAAATTGACTGTTAAGTGTATAGAAACAATATACCTACTTCCCGTTTTAATAACTAATAATACACCTCAATCTCCTACTTCACCTCTTAATCAGATACGCCATGAGCACTGAAAGATCAAAACTACAAATCATTCAAAGGAAAGCTTCGAGGCGCGCAGCGGAAGGGTGCAAGGACTATTATTACACGGAACATCCACTATGAGTTATAGCGTCATAGTACTCGCTTATTATTGTGTGTGAATAGCTCGATTCCGGTGCTAGATATCGATTTATATGACACAAGGGATGGCACTGACCTGATTTGACATTAGAAAAAGTATATTAAGCAGCAGGAGAAAAGCCATTGGATTGAAAACTGTGTCACAGTGCCTAGAATACGAACCATAAATAATATTTCATCTCAGAACATCTGTTTGTGTGTCTGTCAGTGGTTTCTTTTAAGATTAACCATTTCATTTGTACCTATATGTACGTAATATCAAAAGAAATACGTATCTAACGAAAAGACGTAGCAGGATAAGCATGGAAAAGTGATAAATAAAAAATTTCAATTATTTGCAGCGATGGGAATAAAAGTATTCTGCGAGCATAAATACGAAACTTCGTTTGTTTCATTTTTAAGAGTCTTGTTATTTATAACATATTTTTTTTTCCAAAGTGATTGAAATGGTACTCTGCTGTGGTAAAAAGAGAAATCTATTTTTGTTACCTCTTTTGCAATTTAACATCTGGTGATGAAGATTCCTGGGAGTATTCATGCAAAGAATAAATTACATTATTATCTCATGGTTATAATAACAGAGTTTTGAATAGAAAAAGTATGTTTTATTAATTGTTAAATAATACACTGCATTGAAAAACATGGATAGTGTAAAAAGTACGCTTGTATATATCCCATTACATTTTGTTTCTGTTGTATGCTTTTGCATAGTTTTTAGATGTCCAGAGTAAAAAAGTTATGCCACATTTTTATCGCATTCTTGTCTTCCAATTTTCGAATAAATATGTAATGGGTTCTCGTTCTGTAGTTAATTGGGTTTAAATGTGTTTGGAATGTATTTTGTTGAGATTCAGTGGAGATCCTGAACAGATATAGAAGCAAGGCGTCCTTTATCATAACTTGATACCCAAAGATAGCTTGCGTCAAGTTCGATTTTGTTATTATACTCTTCACAAATACAAAATGAAGTGTATATTGCATTCGATCGGCCGATTTCTAAAACCGGTTATATCGCTCGTAGAGAAAGAATTCTCATATCACTCTGTTGGTGATCGAATTCTGAACAACACTCATAATGTCCTTCCGGCTGTCAATCTTTCTGTCTGTCCGTCTGCCTGTCCGTCTATCAGTCCGTCACGTTTCATATAAGCACGATAACTTAAAAATGAAAAGTCGGATTCGAGGTCGGATTGTAGTGAAATTTGGAAAGTAAGTTAGTGTTAGCTAAAGGATTTTTCAACAAAATTGATCAATAAGTAAAAAAGTTATTAATTATTAAAATTTATTAAATTTGTGTATTTATATTATACATTATTGTTGCATTGCAGAACTGGCAAATTAGGTAATAGTCCCTAATGTTTATCAACTTAACTGCAATAAATCTGTCACAAATGCGATAAGATTATGGACCAAGTTTTGGCAGCTTTCATTCACCTCGCAATTAGACAAGGCCGACATTAGCTAATACAAACATTATTTTTCATTTACGGTAAAAATGCGGAGAGTATTCAGTAGAATGTGCAACAATTACGAGTATATGCAAGTCTGCGAAGAGTATAATGATTAGCTTGTTTATTTGTTTATTTCTACACCAACGTTAAAATCGATTTTTATTTCAACCTCTTTAGTGACCCAATTTCAGGTAAATCTGCAAAAATTATGCAACTATGCAGCCAGACTGGACTCAACATATTGAATCTGTAGCTTTTGATACCAGATTCAGTACCAACTACCCGGAAAATATCTGATTATTTAACTTCAACTCGCGTCTTCGCCATGACAGAATGAAAATTCGTAGCATCTATATGAAAATTAGAAAAAGCGAAACTGCATAAAAAAAAATATTCTGGACATCTAAAAGCTATGCAAAAACAAGCAAAGTGGAAAAAAATGTGGGGGCGTATTCAAGTGTACTTTTTACAATATCTCTAATTTTTGTGTACGGTGGATTATTTAGTAATTAATAAATAAGACCTATTTTTCAATACTCAGCGTGATTTTTTATTATAACAATTATTTGTTCTGGGAAACTCTTTTATGAATACTCCCAAAAATGCGTATCTTCTGTAGTTAAATTGGAAATGATTATAACAAAAAACCGCTGTCTAAAGAGTTACTACTTCCACATCCAGATTTTTCATCCCAGTTTCTTTAAAGGAAAACATCTCGACTATATTTGCGGTCTAAAATGTGAAAATAATTGGTAATAGAATTTTAATAATATTTGAGGCAGACTTCATAAAGTACGCCAAAGATGCAGTTTGTGGACTCTCATCAGCATGTTCTACTTATTTTCCCCAATTTACACAGTAGTTTAGCCATCAAATCTCAAGTTTCTGTACTGTTACCAGCTTGCTTTACTCAATTTCTCTTACTTACCTCTTCTTACCCCCCCCCACCCCCTTAATAGAATCATCTAAAAAAACCCTAAGGAATCACTACTTCCACATCCAGATTTTTCATTCAAGTCAATTTAAAGCAAACATCTTGACTAACTTTGCACTCTAGTACGTTGGTAATAGAATTTTAAAAATATTTGGGGCAGATGTAATAGAAAAGTTTGAGGCGTTGGTTTCCACTATATTTGATAAAAATGACGTTTCTAATTTACCCTACTTATTTTCCCCTATTCACAACCTGCCACCTCCCACCCCTTCAATGGAATCATCTCAATCTGATGTCATTACAATACATAACAATTGTCCTAACTTTCAAGTGAATATCTCAATTCTATGTTATCAATCCCATTAATAATGGAGCGGAGATGGCGGGATTTGAAAAATAATTAGAAAGAAATCTGAGGCCTTGGTTTCTAGTGTATACACCGAATCCCAAATTTCTGTACTCTTATCAGCTTGATTTACTTATTTTCCCCTATATACTCCTATTTAACCCCCAACCCTTCAACGGAATCATCTCAAAATATAATCTAGGTCCAGATGTCGTTATAATATATACATCTACCATATTTCAAGTTAATATCTCAATTTTGTTTTATCAACCCCTTTAATAATGGAGTAAGGGTGGTGAGTGGTTGAAAAATATTATTAAAAAATCTGAGACCTTGGCTTCTAGGACATCCACCGAATATCAAGTTTCTGTACTCTTACCAGCTCGCCTTACTCTTTTCCTTATTTACCTTTACTTACCCCCCACTCCTTCAACGCAATCATGTCAAAATATAATTTAGTTTCAGATATCGTTATAATACATACGGAACCAAATTTCAAGTGAAAATCTAAATTTAATTTTATCATCTTCTTTAATAAAGGAGTGGCGGTATTGGGGGGTTGAAAAATATTATTAAAAAATCTGAGGCCTTGGTTTATAGTACATACACCAAATTTCAAGTTTCTGTACTGTAACCAGCTTGCTTTACTTATTTTCCCCTATTTAACCTCCAACCCTTCAACGGAATCATCTCAAAATATAATCTAGTTCCAGATATCGTTAGGGTACACACGTGTACCAAATTTCAAGTGAGTATCTCAATTTTAGTTTATCAATCCCTTTAATAATGGAGTAGGGGTGGTGGGGGGGTTGAAAAATAGTATAAATAATTTGATACCTTGGCTTCTAGTACATACACCGAATTTTCTGTATTTTTACCAGCTTGCTCTACTTATTTTTTCCTATTTACCCCTATTTAACTCCCAACCCTTCATCAGAATAATCCCAAAATATAATCTAGTTCCTGATGTCATTATTATATATACGTGTACCAAATTTCAAGTGAATATCTCAATTTTATTTTATCAACCCCTTTAATAATGAATTGGAGGGGGTGGGGGGGGATGAAAAATACTATATGTTGTGACCCTGGCTTGTAGTAGATACATCAAATTTTAAGTTTCTGTACTCTTACCGGCTTGCTTTACATATTTCCCCTTATTTACCCCCCAACCTTTCACTGAATATCTTCAAAAACAATCTAGTTCCAGATCTCGTTATAATATATACGTGTACAAAATTTGAAATTTAAAATCTCGCCGTTTCATGAGATTCTAAACCCATTTCAAAAAAAAAGAATTTAAATTTTTTTTTGCGATTACTATACTTCCAATCCACTACGTGGATGTGGAAGTAATATAATCTAGTTTCATATGTTTTTATACTACGTACGCGTATAGTATCAAGCGAATATCTCAGTTTTATATTATTGGCCCCTTTAATAATAGAGTGGGGGTGGTGAAGTTGTTGAAAAATATTAAAAAAATCTGAGGCCTTAGCTTCTAGTACATACATCATTCCAAGTTACTGTGCTCTTGTCAGCGTGCTTTACTTATTTTCCCATATTCCTCCTATTTAACTCCAACCCTTCAATGGAATCATCTCAAAATATAATATAATTACAGATGTAGTTATAATACGTACAAATTTTATGTGAAAATCTCAATTTTATTTTATCAACCCCTTTAAAAATGGAGTGAGGGTGGTGCGAGGAGATGGAAATATAAAAAATTCCCAAATTGTTGTACTCTTACCAGTTCCTTTATTTATTTCCCCTATTTACCCCTATTTAAACCCCAACCCTTCACCGGCTAAGTTCAAAATACAATCCACTTCCAGATCCTAGTATAATGCATACATGTATAAAATTTCAAGTCAATATCTTAAACCGTTCTAGAGAGAACGTGCGCACAACAGAAAAAGTTACAGACGGACCGACAGACAGACAGAATTTTTTTTTGCTCGAATTTAAAATCTCGACGTTTCATGATATTCTAAACCCATTTCAAGAAGAAAAATTTCTGATTTTTTTTTTACGATTTATTACTTTCCCATCCACTACGTGGATGGGAAAGTAATAAATTTTGTTTTCATTACCAAGGCGGCATAACTTTTCAATCACTTTGGAAAACAAATAGTTGTTGAGAAATTCTTCAAGATCAAACAGAAGAAGTTTCGTAATTGTGCTCGCTTATCTTGCTATGTCCTCTTGGCTTAACATACGTGGGCTGATAATCAGATAGCCTCCAGGTGCCAAATTTAAAATTGTTCAAAGTAATAATTTTAAAGTTTAGCATAATACAAATCGTTTAAAACTGTAATACTTTGAAATATTTATGTTATAATACATTTGTTTTAATAGTTCTTCAATATTAAATTTTTTAACACACTACACGTTTAACAAAATAAAGGAAAATTAGTAGATCTTCGTGTACTCAGAACTTTGAGAGTACTTTTAGTCCGACAAACCCTAAAAACCAGAAAGCTCCAAGTGATAAATTTATAATATTAAATTATCTGGAGGGTAACTTAAATTATATTAATTTAATCATAAGACTGTAAAAATACACCCACTGGAGAAACAGCAATTATGGAGAATAAGTCGCTTCTATTTGCAGATTTTTTTTTTATTTCCATGGATACTAAAATGAAGGAACGGAAGATTCCATTCCTTCGATGGCTTTTTGACGCCATCCAAAAAAATCATCGGTAATTCTGGAACTGTTTTATATATGGAAGATACAGTTTTATGAACAGTCCGTGAAATGACGAATCCATTTTGGATAGCTTTTTTCTGGAGGATAAGTTGGATTCTAATAATAAAAGATTGAACTGCCTGGTATTGGTTACATTTTTGAAGCCTACAATACTCATGTGAAATTCGGATGGCAGAAAATAAAGAACAAATTTGATAGATGGTTTTGTGACACCAACCAGAAGAATTACACACAAAAAAAAGTTTGTGATTTGGCGATTTAGACCATAATTCCTTATGTATTCTTGGAAGCTGAAACGGAATTTTCAATTAAAAAAATTTTCTACTGCGTGCATTTGAAATAAATCCCGATTTTTACTGCCAAAGACCGTATTTTTGCAATAAAAACCTTGATTAAAAATGAATTATTATTTGTTTGCTTATAATTGTATTGAAACATTCTTTATAGGATTTTGCAAACAGCAGAAAAATTAACTATCTATAAAAGAAAAACTTTGTGTAGAAATATTAATGAAATCATTGCTTTCTTTCGATAACCTGAATTCTGGTTATGCTAGCAAGTTAAAATCCTAAAATGAATTTGTCTAATTTCTTATTTGACAATTCTCATTGTAACACTAGCATCCACACAGTCCCCTACGGCCATGCAGATTAAACTAGTATCCACATAACCCCCTACGATTATGAAGATTCAGTTAAAAATGAGAACAAAGACCTAAAATGAATTTATTTATCTACCTTGTCTTAAAAAAATTTTTTTCATTCCAATGGATTACATTTTCATGAAATCTATCATTCTGTTTCCTGGAAATGCTTAGCCTTTGAAACGTTTTTCGCCCTTATTCTGGAGCTCATCAGAAAGACATAAAGCCATTCATAAAGATGTTTCATGCAAAACCAAGACAATTTCTATGAATAAGTGTGAAATGATTATATTTGACATTGACTGATAAAAACAACCTCACCTATCTATTAGCTAACTAGTATTGGAGCCTATATACTCTATGCATGTTTAAAAATGAATTATTATTTGTTTGCTTATAATTGTATTGAAACATTCTTTATAGGATTTTGCAAACAGCAGAAAAATTAACTATCTATAAAAGAAAAACTTTGTGTAGAAATATTAATGAAATCATTGCTTTCTTTCGATAACCTGAATTCTGGTTATGCTAGCAAGTTAAAATCCTAAAATGAATTTGTCTAATTTCTTATTTGACAATTCTTGATTTACTCAAATATACGCTGTAGAAAATGTATTAAATTAAAAATTCGGTTTCAGCACACAGAAATACTTAAGGCATGATAGGTTTAGTCCTTGGAACCGAACTTCTCTTTTTGTTGATCTGTGCACATACGTCTGTACACAGATCTATATAAAAAAAATAGGTAAAGGTAATTACACAGAACTTCCCTCTTTATTCATACAAGACGGTCACTCTAAAAAATTATTAATTAAGAGATGACACATGAGAATGGGCCTTTCCCGCATGACTGAATTTTACTACTTCACTATAATCAAGCCATATAATAAACTGCAATATAATTTTATTTTAATTTAGTTTCTTCCAATTTTTTACGTTCTACCAAATATTTACATTACAAAATCAGTTTTATTTCAGGTAATTTGAAACGTAAGTTTTAAGGCGCCATGCGTGACGTCACACTGATTAGACCAATAAAAGTCGTATCCTTAATGAGGATCCTCTATTGCCAGATGTATGTCTTTTTACATGAACATCGTATTTCCGTTATCAATTGTCTACTTTGAATAGCGTATTTTTTCGTTACAACGTATTCTTCGTTTCTCTGACATTAAATAAAAGCAAAAATTGTATCAACTTTTGACTGTATCAGTTTCTAAAATCTATATATCAGATTTATATTCTCTATTTTTGTTCGTTTGGTTCACATATGGTATAATGCCAGTTTCATTTGGCAACGCTGTACTGAAATGTTCAAACTTTATTCGATAACCTCACTTTCTATTGTTTACGTTCGATACGAAAATTAATTTTGCTCTCTTCTATTTATAAAATGCCGCTTAAAAAGGTTTGTTTTGTACCAGTGTGTCCAAATAATAGTGAAAATAGTACGAAGTTATTTTTGCGAGTTCCAACAAATTTGGAAATTCGAAAATTATGGTGGAAAGTTGCAAAAGTTCCAGGTATTGTTTATACTGCTCCTGGATTTTTCTGTTGCGAAGATCATTTTAACGTATGTATATATTGTTCTTTCTTTTAGTGGACCTTTTACAAATCTGTCTTCACATTTACTCATATTTTTAAAAGAAATTAATACTATAACACCAAACAAGAAGTAAACACGCTGGGCTGCACTCTCGTGATTTATGACAGATACTTCTTGGCACTGTCAATGGGCGTCATAAACGCACGTTCTCAATTAAGCGTTACCACTTTGCAATATGAGATTCTATTGGTAGTTCCTCATAAATGTACTTCAGGCACCAATAGAATTGCAGGTTGTGGAAAGCAAGGCAGAGAAGTGAGGTTCTTTTTGAATGCACCTTCATAGCTAATTCTGACGGCCGTTTAATCTCATACTGATTGGTGCAGTTTATGATGACGTCACATTGGCGCCCGAAAGCTATCGTTTCAAACTGCTGTTCATTTACGGAACATTTGTATTTTTTTTGTGGTATTTTATGCGCTCAGAAAAAAAATAAAAATTAATTTTTAGTAATATTTTGATAGGCTCTTTCCAATAACACAATAAAAAAAAAATGAGGGAAAAGCCCATTTATAATCGCCATGTGTTTAGCTCTATTATTACAAAGAAAACCTGATAACTTTTTTCCATCATCTATTGTATAGTGGTGGAATTTTTTTTAAAATTTTTAAAACATTTTTTGTTAAAATACGTTAAGAATATAATGTGGAAATTTTAGAATTGAAGAAAAAAATTGTTTCCATCATCTGTTCTATTGTAGTGGTAAAATAATAAAAAATAAATGTATTTTTTAAATTTTCAAAACAAATTTCTTTCTTGAAATATGTTTAGAATGCCATGAAACGTGCAAATTTTAAATTTGAACAAAAAAAATTTGTTTCCCATCGCCCATTTTATAAAAAATTTTCGAAATTTTCAAAATTTCAAAATTTCGAAATTTCAAAATTTCAAAATTTCAAAATCTCGAAATTTAAAAATTTCAAAATTTTTTTCTATTTTAAATTTGGAAAAATAATTTTTTTTGAGACAGGTTTAGAATGTTATGAAACGTAGAAATTTAAAATGCGAACGAAATTTTTTTTTTCTATTACATATTTGTTCCTTTAGACGGTGGTCCACCATATTTTCCAGTGAAAGTCTAAAAACTTTTGTTTTAAATATGTTTAGAATGTCATGAAACGTCCAAATTTTAAATTTGAGCAAAACAATTTTTTTTTCCATCATCCATTTTTACAAAACTTTTAAAAAATTTTAAAAAATTTTCTATTTTAAATTTTCAAGAAAGAACTTTTTTAAATATGTTTAGAATGTCACGAAACGTGGAAATTTTAAATGTGAGCAAAAAAAAATTTTTTCCATCATCCATTTTATCAAATATTTTCAAAATTTTCAAAATTTCAAAATTTTTTTCAATTTAAAATTTGGAAAAATTATTTTTTTTTGAGATAGGTTTAGAATGTTATGAAACGTGGAAATTTAAAATTTGAACGAAAACATTTTTTTTTCTATTATTTATCCCCTTTAGATGATCCACCCTGTATATATTCCAGTAAAAGTCTAACTATTTCTTCGGTGGCAGTGGCCTTAGCTACCTACCAAATTTGACTGTCTTCCGTCAAGCAGTTTTTTCAGTTAATGCACCAACAGACCGACAGACAGACAGACTGACGGAATTGAAAAACCAATATGTTCGTAATCTTCGAATACAATACTTCCCTTCGGTATGCGAGGGAAGTAAAAATGTTCCATTCCAAAGACTAAACCTATCATGCCTTAAGTATTTCTCGATGCTGAAACCGGACTTTAAATTTAAAAAATGTTCTACTGCGTAGATTTCGAGGAAATCCCGTTTTTTCTCTGTCAAACCGTATTATAGCAATAAAAACCTTACTCAAAATCCACGAGGCAGAAATTTTTTTAAATCGGATATTCGGTTTCCGCACCCAAGAATACATAAGGAATCGTGGTCTAGATCGTCAGATCACAACGTTTCTTTTTTGTGAACCTGAGTTATTACCGATAACTCCAAAACCGTTCGATAAGTCGAGGTTATTTTTCTTCGTGAATGGCCAATGAAAAGGGTAATCCATTCATTGACAACTTGTTACCGAGTTATAGTCTGTATTCCAGTTATGAATGACTGAATCTTCTGGGATGCTGCCGTCTCAATGACTATAACTGCCTAAGAAGCGCCCCGCGGTAAAAATAAAAACATACGTAGGAAATCGAACGAGAAACTGAATAGTACTATATACCACAGTTCGATGTCTCTACTTTTTACAGAAACACAACCACTCAAATGCACGAAATCACAATCAATTTCTTTCGCAAGTAAATAGTACTCGTAACCTTATGATTTTTAAATTTGGCGTTTGAATCGTGACTATCGTTTAAAACTATTTTACATTTTAATGCGTTTTGTCACCTTCGGAAAATTTGCTCATTTTTATAAGTACTTCGAGAATAACAGGAAGATTAAAATTTTCATGAAAATCAGAATGCATAATATTAAATTATCAAATTATTTATAGCAGTGAATGTTAATCACAAAAATACTACTTGTTCAAAGCCAAGTCAAAAATCTAATCTTATTCAGAATAATCATATGTAGAACAAAAAATGTGTAAACTGGAAAGTACTTGTCTAAATATTATCTGTGGAATTGTCTTAATCTTTTCTGTTCTTCAATTCTTTGGGACTTCCTATCACACGTATTTTTTCTTTTTAAGCGGTGCTCGGGGAAAGTACTTCGAAAATAAGGACGAAACTTTAGGAATTTACACTGCTGTTATAATTCACATAATGCCAAAAAATTTAACGTGAGGTTCATCTAATTGGAATATGTTCTCCATGTTTGAAATCTTTTAAGAACTTTACAACTTATATAACAAAAATTCAATTTGTCGAGTGAAATACCGCTAAAGTATGAAAAATCGCTTTGAACAGAGAACATTAGTGGTAAATTAAAACCCACAGTTAAACACCTAAGTAATGAAAGGTTTTCGCCTTCATCTACGTTTTTCCACTTCCAACACACTATGTGCTGTTGTTCTATAGGTATCTACTTACCAATACAGAGTTTCACTTTTTACGGATCATCTTCACAATCTGCTTACCTGAAACAAAAGTGTTTTGAAATGTTATTGATAACAAAGGGTACGTTATGTATGTTGATGTAATCAAATTTGTATTTGACAGTCATAGGAGTCGGAGGATGAAGAAATAGACTAGAATTATTTATGTACAGTTTAATAATCACAGCCCCACAAAAAAGTTTATGATCTGGATGTCTGACTATGGTATTCCTTTGTATTTCTCGATCCTGAATCAAAATCTGAGGTCAAAAAAATTCTTATACCCTTCAATTTTTGTGTAGAGGCAAAAACATCCCTTCAATAAGGTAATCAATAAGTCTCATTAATGAAAGAAGTATGAATGGGGACTTTCTCGTACTTTTCTATTTTAAAAATGCCAAGGGCTTCAGCGAGATGGTAATAATTCTGAAGGGGTTTATACATCTTCTGCACCTCTTCTATACCCTTCGAACTGCATCATAACATTTTCTAGCTTACAAGTTAGAAGATGTTATGACGCAGTTCCATGTCCAGAAGAGTATAGCCCAGTTGTCAGAGACAGAAGTTGATGTAAACCGATCACTAAATGTTATATGGCTGAATTTAACAGAATAAGTGTTTTTGTTGATGTAGGATACGATAAAGAAAGTTTACAACTGTAAGATGCCGGCGACCCCTAAAATAACTAAAATATTGGCCCAAAATTCGATTTTTGGCCAATAACTCGAAAAATTAAAAAAATATCGAAAAACTAATAGCACTAGGCCATAGAGGAGGAAATTTCACATAAAAAATGTATATGAAGTTTTTTTGTACGTTCAGAAAATAAATGTAGGCTCCAGATTTTTTTATTTAACGCAGGAGAATGGAACGTGGCGACACTAAGTACAGCTCGCGAAGCGTGCTCGGTCTCGGACGCACTACACTAAATTTGTTGTAATTTAATGTAATTAATGAAATGGAGCTTAACAAAGCTTAAATGAAACGAGAAACATGTGGCTATTGGATTATCATATTTTCAAATATAAAATGATTGCATCTAGGAATAGTACATTATATGAAGTCGGAACATACAGAGATTTCCGATGAAATCGGTAAAAGCTCTACCATTTCTACAATTTTTAAGATAGAAATCTGAAGCTTTCACATATTGCTCTTGAAGTAATGTATAAAAAGAACCGATGGATAGGTATGCCAAATAATTCTTTAAATTAAATTTATTAGCGCTCGTATTAACGTTTATTTTACGCCTAGTTTCACGAATTTTGGAGCAAAGAAACATTTTTCTTTTATTTTGGTAAAACAAAGAGGGTTAATTTAAGTTTTAAGGTAAATCCCCTTGAAGCATCTTAAAGTATACATTTCAAGCTTTCAAAATGGCACCTACAGAAATCTAATAACGCGATTTAAACCAGAGTAATAGGTGCTTAAATTTACTGATACATATCAAATTTTATCACTTTCTCAAAATTTTGATATTTTGGGAGTGCACATCATCAAAAATAAATTTTTGAGATTTTTGCACCCATTGGATCTTTTTACACATTACTTCGAGAGTAATATTTGAAAGTTTTTCGTCTTTGTCTTAAGACCCAACTAGCACCAAAGTGACAGTAACTGAGATAGGAACTTCGTATGAGTAACCATTACGTAATTGTCACTAAACTTACGACTTTGATGTAAAAATAACTTCATTTGACAAGTCTACAGTCCCTGCCTCGTAGTTTCTACCACTAATGATTACTTTATAGTTATGCAACTTCTACGTAGCTTTCATGGTACATGGGAACGTGGTAGTTACTAGTGGGACGACTTTAGAGTTTTCAGAACTTGAAGGTGCTAAACCATGAAGTAAATTTCACCATCTAGTTCCCAATGTTGACCATAGATAAAGTTAATGCAACAAACCTAACCTATATAATATGTTTGGCTAACCTAGACCAGAATTATATGCTATATTATGCTATGCAACATTTTGTGTTCAAAATAAGGCAACAAAATTTAATATTTCAACACAGTTTTATTACTCCTACCTTTTCTTCTATGTTATCTATCACTGTAATAGTATATTATATCAACAAGGTTTATGTTTATTAAGTCGTTGATATATGGCTGCATAAAAGTAAATTGCGACAGCTGATAGGTCTTTCAGTTAGGTAAATGATAAACAGCAAAAGCTAAGAACGCGTTCAGTCTAGACCTCAACGTACGGCTAACACGTACGTTCCGAATCAATATCGGAAAAAATGTAACCATGAAGTGGCAGCGGCAACTTTGAAGAGGTAATTTGTGGTAGTCACAACTTTGCTACGACTTTGAAGTGATGCTACAGTTCCATTCGCAGATTTGTGGTAAGTAGCAATTACTTTTAAGTAGCATTTCTTGGTGAAAACGACCTTAAAGTCATATTTTCTGAAATACGCCATGTTGATGGCCAAAATTATCGACGCCATTGTTATAACACATGAACCATAATTTCACAATTGACTAATATATTTAATTTATCGCCATTTCTTCACCAAATACAACAAATGAATATATAAAAAGTAGTGTTAAGTTCCGAAGAACAATAAAAAATAGTCTAGTGTGTCATATTCTCGCATGACATTACATATTTTAAAAACAATATTTTCATTAAAAAATGCAAATTTTAAAGGCGCGTGGTTAGATTCGGACGTTTTATCATTATGTTTGTCAGTAAAACTGCATTCGTTTTAATTGTGACCCTTAGACCATTGGAAAATAGCACAAGTTTTGCTGTCTAATATTACTTTCTGATATTCTATTAAATTTCTGAGTTAGGGAAATGAACAAGAACAAGAATCATAAGTAAGAATGAAACATAAATATAATAAAGTCGGTTGCAAGACAAAGAACGGGCAACATCGATTTGAAAGAGTAGGGAGTGGTAAAGTTTTCTGAAAGTTGCGGCGTCTACGCCGCAACGTCGCCGCTCCGGAGCAACAATGTCATTGGAATGTAGCTAGACAAGTTCCAGGAACGTGGCTGGAACCTTATCGTCACCAAAAAATATTCCCCATTTTGGTCATAAACACGTATCAGGAACGTTCCTATTACGTGCCTGTGACTAGTACCAAAACACTTTAAAGTACCTACAATAGTCATTGCTACGTTCCCACGATTAATTGTGCTAGTTGGGGAATTATAGAGAAGAATAGTGGAGCTTTTACCGATTTCATCGGAAATCTCAGTATGTTCTGATTTCATATAATATACTATTTCTACATAAAATCATTTTATATTTAAAATATGATAATCCAACAGCCACATGTTTCTCGTTTCATTCAAGCTTTGTTGAGCTCAATTTCATTAATTACTTCAAAGTTAAAACAAATTTAGTGTAGCGCGTCCGAGACCGCGCACGCTTCGCGAGCTGTACTTATGTGTCGCCACGTTCCATTCTCCTGCGTTGAACAAAAAAATCTAGAGCATTTATTTTTGATCGTACAAAAAAAAACTTCATATACGTTTTTGATGTGTAATTTCCTCCTCTATCGCCTATTGCTATTAGTTTTTTGATGTATATTTTTTATCTTTCGAGCGATTGGGCAAAAACCGAATTTCCGCCAATATTTTAAATTTTTGTAGGAGAAGTGGGCATCTTAGAGCTGTAAACATTTTTATGGTATTCAACACCAAAGGATGTACTTATGCTGAGAAATTCAGCCATATAACATTTAGTGACGCCTTAAAACCCCTGACGATTGGGCTAATAGTAGCGGTGCAGAGCGTGTATAAACACATTCGGGAGAATTCTTACCCTCTTGCTGAAGCCTTTGGCATTAAAAGAGAAGAGTACGAGAGATAAAAAGTCCCCATTCATACATATTTCCTTAATAATACTTATATTCATAAATTTACCTTATTGAAGGGTTGTTTTTGCTTCTATATAAAAATTGAAGGGTATAAGAATCTTTTACCTCTAATATGGATTCAGCGTTAAAAAAATTCATAGAAATACTACGGTCAGTAATCCAGATCAAGAATTTCTTTTTTTGTGAGGCTGTGATAATCTGTATTCTTATTCTGCAACCTAAGACAAGTTTATCTTTAAAGGCGTTCTAGATACGAGTACTAAATTTACATAAAAACTCGCTAACATGTTTAAAAAACTAGGTTATAAAAAAGCACAATTTTCAAAAAATCTAAAAAAGTGAAAATTGGAAAAAAATATCATTATAATGCTAGGATAATATTAAATTTGGCGAATGCGCCAGGGAGACTTTGATTTTCATTAATAATAATAACAACTTTTTACAAAAACTATTCTCTTTCCAGATTTATAGTAGGTGAGCCCTCGACCAGGATTTTAGTCTCGTCGCGGCATGAAGATTTCGATTCTTTCAATAGTTTATCATTCCCTGGGGAAAAGGTTCTATTACTACGGACATATCTGGCGTTGCTAAAGGGGTGAAATCGGCACGTTAGTTTCCTTGTTTTTCTATTAAAGGTAATGTTAGACAATGTAGGAAAAATATTAACTGATATTTCCCGCCTCGGCCGTGTCTCTAGTGGAGGAAAATTACCAATTTTTTCGACAATTGAAAAATTTTGTCACGGACAATAAATGATAAAATGTGTCAGGATAATCGTGCCGTCATTTTGAATTTCCCAATTTCGATTTCATGTTCATAGCCTGCTACTTCGATAATCCCCATATACCGATTTTCGGCGAAATATTTGTCGAAACCTACCACATTCCGATTTTCAGCGGAATCGGTCGACAAATAAGGACATTAATTTAAGGCAATTTTCGGTAAGTTTTTCACATCTTGTATATGGTGTAAACGTGAGGGTTCTTCATCACCCTGCCTTACTCGGACGGTAATTTGAAAATTAAAAAACATGGATTTTTCAAACGTTCATAACTAAGTGAATGCGTGGAATGGAAGGTGGAATGAAGGTTGGCGTTTTATTCTGATACTAAATCGCAATGGCGGAATCGGGAATCCGGCTCGGTACGAACGAAAGACAAATGGCGTATCTCATGAAAATTCGTAACTAAATAAATACATCGAGTATAAGGACGCGCGACGTCTCTATAGAAAGAGAAAGATTGGCGCTTTATCTTGATACCAACTGGACTAGCAAAATCGGATATTCGGTTCAGAAAGAGTGAAAGAAACATGGCCTATTTGGCCTTCTCAGAAAATGTTAAAATTTAACCTAAAAAGTTGAAAAACATGGAATATTCAAACGTTCGTAACTAAATAAATGTTTCGAGTGGAAACTCGTTCTGTATCTATCGAAAGAGAAAGATCGGCGATGTATCGACATCATAAATTGCAGGGTTAATATCGAAAATTCAACTCGACACGATCGAATTTTACGCGGAATGAAATCGACTGAATATGACAATTTGGGACTTTGCTGCAAAGAAGAAAGTTGCTTATTTTGATTGGAACTAAACACTTTTCATGAATTTAGCCATGCCGAGATTAAACGAAATTTTATCGAAATATCCCCTATTAGTTCCCTGTAGCTAAAATCAAATTCGGTACCATTGAAACAACTGTCTTATATTCATCATACGCCGTGTCTACACTCGGACGGGAGCCGATTGCACTCCCGTCAGGTAGGTGATGTCGTTCTTAATATGATATAGTGGCGGCCTCGTTAGTTTATAAAATTAAGTATAATCTTAACCTCGCTAGATTTTTGAGTGGAAACTGTTGGTGTTTGGTGGAATATAAGTCAAAGTCGCCCGTTGGTAGTTCTCAGACACCAATTTCTCTCTTCTCACATACTCTTACCCCCTCACGGGAGTGCAATAATTGAAATGGTTTGTGTTATTTTGTGCAAAATAGGCGGAGGGGAGACCTCCCTCATCCTCTTTTTTTGTCTGCGACGCTAATATTGCCTGCGGCGCTGATCATTATTAACAATTACATAGCAAAATAAAAATTAACCTGAGCTAACCTAAAGAAATCACATGAAATAATGAAATTATTATAGGACAAGGAAGGAAAACATTATTTCTGCCATCAAATCAAACCTGAATTTGTGAGAAATATATTAATCGTTACAAAATTTAAAAAAAAGTTGAGTGGGCATACTGGGATTTGAACCCGGGACCTCACCCACCCTCTAAGCAAATCAAATCAAATCAAATCAAAACAAATTTATTTTAAATTAATAATACATAATTGTCCTCTAAGCGAGAACATTACACATGTGCCAACCATCCAGTTGACAATCACCGCTATGATTCGGAATAAATAGTCTCTCTTCTTACAGACTTTTATTCACCGCCTGACAGCAGTGCAATCGACTACCGTCCGACGGGAGTGTAGACACAGCATTTATCGTATGTACTAATGCTTAGATATTTATCGGCAAAGTTTTTTTGAAAACGTGGTTGTTTAATACTATAAAGAGTGTAAATTGACAGTTTTTCCGGAGAATATCTCACGAAAAATTTAATGAAATAAATAAAACATATCTTTCATATTAAGTTTTTGTCTTCAGATGTTTCAGATATTTATTGTTGGTTACTGACTAATTTTTTAAAATGAATCATTCATGTCATATAATACATGTCATATAAATACATATTACCAAAGCGACTCATTCAGCAAAAAACGAAGTAGGTATAAATATTTAACAATTACAGCTGCAGAAACTTAAAAGTTCACGGAATTAATAATATAAATAATACCACTGAATTTACAAATCTACATTTATTGTATAAAAAAACATAAGTGGACTGTAATTTTTACATGTATGCACGTGGCCATTTTTTCTAGAACTCACAAATCGATCGCGGCATCACAGGCAAAAACATCCCTACCTCTTCTCTCTCCCACTACTTATACGAAGTTTGCGCGGTTTGCACACAGTTTATAGATTACCTACAATACCAAACAGTAGTGACTGCAGCAAACAGCAACCAGCAAACGAAATAGAACGTTGTGACCATAAATATTGTACTATGTAGATTGATCTAAATCCTTCGAGGAGTTCACTGCAAAGAGTTCTCACGCAAGTCACAGAATACGGTTCTAGTAGCACCATCCAGCGCTGTTATTATAACCATATTCCAGTGAATGTTGCAATGATTGTAACGTTCATTGATATATATTTACCTATTTAGTCTTTATTTTTTAATTGAGAAGTTTAGAAATTAAGATATGGTTATTTAATGAAGCAAAACATACTGCCTGAAAGATTAAATAGGTGTTACTATGAATAATTGTATTGTACAGTGTGTAGTTTTGATTTCTCGAGATATTAATGTGTTGTTACTTTTTGATAAATACGTATATTATCTTCTTATAGTGGTTATGTTTATGTAATTCTAGATAATTTGAGTTGATACAGAGATAATAATTCTGTAGGTAACTATGTTTATAACGTTATAGATTTTAAATACAGGAGCAGAAGAATTGAAGTATTTACAAATCCGTTCGGGTTATATTTTTGGGACTTGGGAAAAACATGACATATCAATGACTACAGTGCATTTTACAACGATTAAACTTTAAAACTCTATAGTTTTATAACGCTAATACTGTATACTCGTGCTGTAAAAGCCGATCTAATTATTTTACTAGCAATAGTGACGTATAATCTCAAAAAATGTCCTTTCATCGTCTTCCATGTTATAGAGTGAAATAATCACCAAAATTTCAGATAAGCGAAATATTAGAGTTGGAAACTAACTGTATTAAACATTTGTAGATACTATTCATCTAATGAGAATGAAATTTGTTTAACAACAAGCAATTAAAATTAATATTTTTTGAAAATTAATAACTAATGCAAAAATGAAGTGCTCGTAAAATATATTTTTTTTATTTACCTACATTGATAACTACGAGTGTACCTTTGACATAGTATTCTGTTATTCCCAGTTATTTTGACCGGTTTCAATAATCAACTGTATATTGATTAGTTTCTGTCACGCTATTGGGTCATGCAATCGATGACGTATTTTTTGCTACGTCAGTACCGTCAGGAACATAATAAATACACCGATCCAAAAAACGTAGGTAATTAGTGGCCTTGTTTGGGTTAAATTTAACGAGCCACCAGCTGATTATTTAACATTGTGCTCTGTAAACGCCAAATTAATGAACTTTAAATTTAAACGTGCCAGGATAATATTTTTTTTAATGCGGTATAATGTGGCTTCCCATTCTTATTGCGTATTATGTTTACATATTACGCTTAAAGTTAGTGTTAAATAAAACTACGCTGCTTCGTATGAAAATCAGGATGTAGAATTAGATTGGTTTCAATTCTAATAACAATTTTATTGACACACAATAATTATTTTTAATACAAATACAACAAAATGATACGAGAGGTGGTGAAAATGTCAACCAGTTCAAATATTTCTGAACCCTGTTTTTAAAGGAATCAAAAACAGTTCATAGAAGAATGGAGTTGTTCATTCTTTCAATTTTCGCTACAATAATTATGGAATGGCCGATGTCAGGATGTTAACTTATACAGAAAGTGCCGCAGAAAGAAATTGCATGAAGTAATGTCACATGACTTCGGAGAAAAATCATGTAAATTATTTAAAGTTAAATAAGCAATCATTAAAAATGGCTAACAATATCCTCCATCTTATGGGTCATAACCTCGAACATAACCAAAAGGACTTCAGGTAGATTAATTAGTAGGATGAAAAATACTTCTTTAGGATAACTCTTTTCTTACTGATTAAACAATAAAAGACAAGTTTCATAGAGTTTCAGGACGCAAGTAACACTCTGACGTTGCGTTTCAAGTTCCAGATTCCCAAGTTTTAGAGCCCATTTTATTACCCCTCAAACGGCTCATCCATTTCCATTTAGCTACAGTAACTGTGAAAATGAATTGAACAGTTGTTGCTTTGCAAAACAATAGTTGAACATGGCCTATCCGTGGTAAAGTGTGGAAGCACATTCAAAAACAACCCATATTTGGAATTGGTATTAGATCTTGTCACTAGAATTAGGCCTACAAGAGGCTGGGTGATTAGGGATTTCTTTGTCGATTAAAATCAATAATAACTCTAAAAAGATAGAATCCACCACCTTAATTGGTGGGGATAGCCATTTAACGAGGAGTTTTGATTTAAAAAAAAAATAAATAAACGACCGTATATTAGATATTGTAACTTACACCGTTCTTATAGATGGTGCAGGGTGAGGAAAACTTTGCAGAATTTAGAATTTTTGTTTCTTTGTCTTCTTACCTAACGAAACTGAGTATTTTGAAAGAATTTCCTACATAATTTCAATTCCACACCAAAACAAGGATTCTTTTTTACTATATTCCCGATATTTTTAGCTAATTAGGATGACAGATTCGTATTCAGCAACCACAAATTAGTAAAATAAGTTTGTTTCCACATTTTACCACGGATGGGCCATAAGAGCCCTCTCTTTAACAATGCTTCCTTGGCAATTGTGTCAGTTTTATAACAAATATTATTTTCGTCCATTAAATAATTATACAAGGTGCCTACCCTAAAAAGTAATTAATTAAAAATCGTGGATTAAAAATAATACTTGAAATATAGTTGAGATTATTCTCAATGAGGAAATCTGACGCACTTTGAATTAAAATATTACACAATGCGGCCATCCAACAGAAAAATAATTAATACATAAAAGGTGGCAATAGAGAGAAAAATAAGTTCTATGTAAAGAGCTTTACCGATTTTTTTCAGAATTTTTTATCAACTTTTATTATTAACTATGTTAGTACGTTTTAAGTTTTTGACTAAAACTAAAAGCTTTTAAAAAATCCGGAAATAATTCCTTAAGCCTTATTGGATTTAAGTACACACTTTGTTAAATCGATGTACTTACTACGCTCCTAACTGTTAATGCTTCATTGTACAGACGTTAGGCAACAAAATACCCCACAACCACCTTGCATTTGATGATGCCGCGATGCTGTTTTGCACGAATGTTATATACACCCATACCTTCGATTTCAGATATGTTGCCAAGATGGCACCCACTGCAGGGGCGTGTAGGGGGTGGTTGCGTACCAATGAGGGATAGTTTTCAATAAATCGCGTATTTGACGGATTTAAAATAATCCGTGAAATACGCTTTTTTTCTGCTAGTAGCTCTAGTTGGGTAAGAAGAGACATTCTTCACGTTGAAAAAGCTCGAAAATATCCGAATAATGCGGGTAGCCTACCTTCAAGGGGTAGGAAACACAAAAATCGTAAATTTTTAACTTCCCTGGTCAGCGCCACAAGTGAACCAATCTTGTTCGTTATTCTGACCTCAATGGGGTTTAGAAAGGTCATATTGGAGTGTAGGCGATAGTAGACAACGTCATTTTAACCCAATAGTTAGTTTGGTACAGTACAAAGCATATGGTTTGGCGCAGACGACGAACTCAGTTTTATGACGTATGGACACATTGCACGCATACGAAGTCGACGTTAAAGCTCAGGCCTACCCTTGCTATTCTTTTATAGTAGAAGAGTAGTCAAGTAAAAGTAACAAGCAGAAATTATTACGTCAAGAGAACTATACTAGTTGCGCAATCCGGCAACACCGCTGCTAGAGCTCCAAGCTGACCCTGAGGAGCGCCCAACCTCCCCGGGCCGCCTCTACAGTTGCCAGACATAAGTCCGTTGGTGTCAACTGTTCTGCGTGTCTGTACTTGAAACATTTCCGTTGTAGTTTTATTTTGTGGAGAGCTAGTTTTTAAATCTGCTTTCGTTACTTAGGTCTAATCATGAAGTCCACACGACCAGTTTTGAAATTAGTGGACCGCACAGAATTTTTACAATTGATTCCAAAACGTGCAAAACATTTTGAAACAATGCAGGAACAACCCTCACTAGCGGACTGGGGTTGGGAAACATCTTCAACTGGTACCTGCACACCTAAGTGAAGGTGTATTGCGGTGGCAGCCGAGTCCTGCAACGCATTTGTGTGGTGAAAGTATAAGAAGACCTATTAGGGAAATTATAGCTGGAGAAAGAAGGGCATTTCCTGTCGCGAACTGTGCCATTGCAATTGTGCGGAGAAAACATAAAATATGAACCTGCCATTAGTTTGTACTAATAATTGAAATGTGATAAATTGAATGTCTTTGTGATTTTTAAAATTTAAATGTGATTTTTACGTGCAATAGCTTTACGGAGCTATTCAATAGTACATTAATTCGATTTAGTCATTATTGTGATTCCACAGCTATTGCTTCTTTTCAATAGTGCTACGGATACAATTATTATATAAACTACTTGCGAACGAAAATTGTATACGTTTGTGTTTTAAAAAATATCCAGCTACTTCTTTACATTATAGATGGCAATGACAAGGAGCACATAGCGTTTAATCTTCTAGCTTTTAGCAAAACCACAGGCTTTTTACTGTACCGAGCTAACTATTGGGTTAAAATGATATTGTCTACGATCGCCTATACTCTAATATGACCTTTTTAGACCCCATTGAAGTCAATATAACAAACAACAAGATTGGTCTACTTGCGACGCTGATCGGAGAAGATAAATTCACGATATTTGTATTTCCTACCCCTTGAAGGTGGACTACCCGCATTGTTAGGCCATTCCCGACCTTTTTCACCATGTAAAATGACTTTCCTTATCCAACTAGAGCTACTATTAGAAAAGTAGGTACTAGAGTACGTCAAATACGCGATTTTTTGAAAACTGCCCCTGGCAGGTACGCAACCACCCGCTACATGCCCCTGTAAGGGGTGCCACCTTGGCAACACATTTTAAATCGAAGGTATGGATGTGAACAACATTCGTGGAAAAACTGCATCGCGGTATCATCAAGTGCAAGGTGGTTGTCGCATACCAATCGGACTATCATAAAAATCTAAAGGGTGCAACAGATCGAAGAAAAAATTCCATGCAAGTGCGCGTACACTCGGCGACCATTATGTTAAGTTATAAATTAGATAGGTTTTGCTGACCGAAATGATGGTATTTTCTGAACGGATTGGGCAAATAATATGGTAATAATGCCCCATTGTTGAATGAATTTTTTCACTGCGAACAGTCGCCCTTAGACGGTTTCCTGTCATTCTCTCCGTGACGCATTAAAATGTAGAGGAAATATCTATATCCACCAAGTAGGAGTAACCCTCTACATTATGGCATAGACAACGTTTTAGGTTTCTATTGGGAGCATTCTACCGTGGAAGTACGGCTAGATCCTTTAGCATAATGAAATACTGTAGTATTAACAATTGCCAACTAGAAAAATGTTTCCTTGAACTGGATAATGGTAGAAAGAAAGTGGTTTAGGACAATAAACAAAAAACTGATACACAAATACACCTTAGGGGTAAGCTTCGTCCGGTATATATAATCCTAATTAGGCTTTGATTTGTAACCCTTAGCAAGTTTACGCCTAGTACATGAAACGTTGGCGAAATAATAAAGTTGTTTAATTGCCTTGAACCGTCGATTTTTCCTAGCAGTATTAATTATTTTCTGGGATGTAATGGATAAAAAATCTAGTGTCATTTTATACACGATACACACGACATTTATTCCGCTCCGTATCACTAACTAGAATGGAACATGACATGAAAGACATTATTTTTAATTTTTTTTCATATCATTCTCACATTGATTTTGTTAGGTTTTGTGCAATGTAATTAAACTTTGTTGAAAGCAAAAAAACACCAAGGAATCAAATGTTTTAATGAAACTACCCCTGTTTTAAACTGAAGCCCGAAGTTTCTGCTTGATCCTGATTAATGGCTTTCAACAAAAATATCGAGTAATTGACAAATGTTTAATGAATGGTGTAACGCTTTTTATGTACTAATATTTCTAACATTTATTTTTAGTTTCATATTAATAAACCGACAATATGGTACGCTTTGTGCATATGATAGTTATGCAAAATGTTAAAAGTGCACTACGAGCATTATAGTAATATTATATAATTAACGTTTTGCGCAATTCATCCTGAAATGTTTTAAAAATGGCGTTATAGTCGGCTGTCAAATGTACAAAAACAGGCTCCCGTGGGCTCCTTGATGATGCATGTTTGGGAGTGGTCTCAATCTCTTCGTTTGACCCTGGCGAAACACAATTTCGATGGTGGCACTCTCGAAAATGTTGCGTTCGGGTGCTGCACGCGATAAACAAAATGGCCGTCATCGCAAATACTTTTCCCATTTATCTAAGTAGAAACTGGTAGAATGATGGGCTTTCCGAATACAGAACAAAATAAATATCACGAACTGTCCGACAACAATGTTTTGAAACTAAAAGAAGCGTTTCAAAACTCAACAAATCCCTTTCACTGCAAAAATCCTGAGCTCATTCATATTCTAACTCAGCGTGTCTTCCCACAGGAAGTACAAGTGTCTTTAGACAGCGTGGCAGAAGTTGGACAAGATCTCCATAGTACCTTCTTGCAACAGCGAGTAATAGCATACAGTTTTGGGCTCCTATGAAGAAAAACGTAATTAAAACATGTAAATCAGCAGCGAAGAAAATTAAAATTACCCTCAAAGACAAAACTGTAGCCATGAAGCACCCAGAAGCAGGCCTGACATAGATTTAAAGTCGAATTTGAGTAACTACGAGTTTTCAGCACAGCCGAGGTCGTTGTTTGCTGCTGATGGAAGAATGCATCATTGCCTAGCTAAATACAAACTTATGGATGCTCTAGTATCATTACAAACAAACCCGGCCCAAGAAAATGATGATCATAATGGCACAGGCGCTGCAAATTTAGAAGGGCATGAAGAACTACAGGAGAAAGCTGCCATAGTAGATGGCATGGCACTTCTTCATACCTACCACAAACCTAACTCAGTGAAAACATGCCGTGACCTCGGTGTAAGCGTCAGTAAATGGATTGGTCAGAAATTCAGCAATTATAGTGATGTTCATGTGGTTTTCGACTCTTACAAAGAGAATTCATTGAAAACAGAGATGAGAGTAATTCGGCAGAAAGGCTCAGATCCAATCCAGTATAAAATCGGACCAGAAACAATGTCAGTCGAATGGATTAAGGTGTACTGAGATGTGTAGATGTGAGAGTGATCCTGACCGATGTGATAATATGGGAGAGTTCGAAGGTGATGAAGAAGACTTGGGATTAAGTGATATATGTACTGACAGCGATGATGACTAATTAAAAAATACGTTTATTTTTGTTAAATCGATTCAATTATTATTATTTAGTTTCCTCTGACTGTACTGTAGAATTTTTTTTATTGTTTTCACTGTTAATAGATGACTTGAGTGAGATTACTGTTCACAGGACAACTTTTAGTTTTTGTACCCCTATCTCATTTGAAAACCCTAAAAGTAAACTTTCTGAGAAAATGGTACGTCCTACATAAAAATATGTAATAACCTTTTTTGTGTATAATTAAAGAATAAACATTTTTTGTATAACACATTTTTTGATACAACGGACGGTTACTTAGATAAATGGGAAAAGTATTTGCGATGACGGCCATTTTGTTTATCGTGTGCAGCACCCGAACGCACCATTTTCGAGTGTGCCACCATAGAAATTGTGTTTCGCCAAAGCCAAACGAAGAGATTGAGACCACTCCCACACTTGCATCATCAAGGAGCCCACGGATGTACATTTGACAGCAGACTATTATATACTTAACTGGTCATTTAATTGTATCTCTTACAATGCGTCGATCTCATTTACCATTAATTAGATTTCATAAAATAATTCTTGATGTGAATAAAAATGAGACGGAAAATATACCTAAAAGTTGAAAACAACGCTAGATAAAAATGCTCAATAAATAAGATTTTAAAAATGATACAATATATTTCGCTTTTAGGTAACTTCCAAAAGTTGTTACATATGTGTAAATGGGATATTAATAGTTTTGTAATTTTTTGAACACTATAAATTACCTAGGAATATGTTTGGAAGGTTTCAAATTTGGTGAGCTTGTAGATTTTGGTGTTCATGATAACATAATTTTTCACCCTTGTGCGTTTGCAGCTCGCGCATCTACATTACCATGATGGCGGCAAAAACATATTCTCCGAAATATCCTTCCAGTATATACCGCCCAGTATCGCCCCGTCCCATCCCTTTCCATTCCATCCCACCAACATACTCGAATGTGCAGCTGCCGAAAGCATGTATAGTGATACAAAGTGTGTTATAGTAGTTATGTATAGACCTCCTAATGGAGACTTCAAAAGATTTTTATGCATATTTGATCTCATATGCCAAATAATTTACAATGAAAACTCCAATTTAATAATTGCAGGGGATTTCAACATAAATTTGTTGGACGAGGGTAAATATAAAACTGATTTCATAAATTTATTAAAAACTTACGATATAATTCTGACCATCAAAGACCTGCTTAGACATTATTATAATAAACCGTCTCCTATTCTACACAAATAATCGATTCACATATATCTGATCAGTTTGTTCAGTATGCAATATTAAAATCGTTCAAAAATAAGAACAATATAAAGTTCATTCTAAGACGAGATTTTAGTGATAATAATATAGACCTATTTTCCCAAGCTTTAAACTCAGAGACTTGGGAACAGGTCTTTGATGCAAAGGATGTGGATTCCAATTGGGAAAAACATATTTATGTAGGTATTATTTTAATATTTACTTTCCAATAAAAAAATTCTATAAAAAAACCAAAAATCAACCACAGTCTTCACAAGAAATAGAAAAATGCAAAGAAAAACTAAATCTATTTAGTATATTGTCAAAATATTCTGAAGAATGTAAAGCTGAGTACAAAAACATAAAAAATCATTATAATAATTTGCTGAAAAACTCAAAAATTAACTCATACCAAAAAAGATTAAACTTAGTAGATAATAAGTCAAAAGTTACATGGCAAATTGTTACAGAGCTGACAAATAGCCATAATTCACGAGCAAATCTCCCTAATGGTGATCGAAAGAAACAAGCTGAGGAATTTTACTTACATTTAGCAAATTCTGTACAAAACATCTTTCAAAATAATGTTAAAAATTATAATACACGTGAAATTAATTTCAATAGCAAATCAATATATTTAGAACCCGTAAGTGAAGAAGAATTGCACCTAATAGCAAAAAACTTTAAAAACAAGAAATGTTGTGGGGAAGACCTAGCCCCTCTTTTCCTATTAAAAAAATGCATAACATATCTAGCGTCTCCTTTGGTGGATATTATAAACACTTCTCTAAAAGAGGGAAAATATCCAAGCAAGGTAAAAAACTCTATTATAATCGCTGTTCATAAAAAACCAGCTGTCGTCATTTTCAAAATTCTTTGAAAAAGTTTACTCTACCAGACTAATTCATTTTTTAATTCCTGTCAGTTGTTTTCTTTATTCCAGCATGGATTTCTCAAGGACAGATCAATCGAAACTGCAATATTTAAATTTACAGAGGCTATATTGACCGCCTTGGAAAGCGGAGAACTTATTTGCTGTCTGCTTCTTGACCTCTCCATAGCCTTTGACTGTTTAAACCATAATATTTTATTAGACAACTTGTTTAAGTATGGTGTTAGAGGAGTGGCATTATCTTAGCGAAAATCCTACCTAACGGACAGATCCCAAAGGATGGTGTTAAGAGATGGTCTTTCTGAGATGTATTCAAGTAGGGTGTACACCAGCTTGGGCGTTCCTCAGGGGAGCATTCTTGGACCACTACCATTTTTAATTTTTGTTAACGATTTACCCACTACATTTAGCAATTTACAAAATACAATGATTACTTATGCCGATGATAACAATATTCTAATTAGAGGGAAAATATACCGTCAATAATTACTCTAAGCGACGAACAATTCTGTCAAATTGATATGTGGTATTCCAACAACAATCTTACTTTAAACACCGATAAAACACACTGCATCTTCTTTAGAACTACTCATAATAAGTCTGTTGTTCCCGATAAGATAAACTTAAAAAATACTGGAATAAGTACAACCAACTGTACAAAACTCTTGGGTATTTATATCATACAACAACATTATTTAGTGACGCTACACTGTAGTTGGATGGGACTACAATAAATAATCAAATTGGAATGCCATAATGTGCCGTCATTTTGAATCTTTCAATTTCGATATTATATTCGTAATCTGCTACTTCAACCCCTTACACCGATTCTCAGTGGAATTAAGCAACAAATAAGGAATTTATGGTAAATGATTAATATTCAGCTATGCTGACGCCGTCATTTTGAATTTTTGAGCAACGGTCACATATTCGTGATCGATAACACTCACTCACCGATTTTCAGACGAATCGGACCATAAATAAAAAATCGTGTCCGTCAACTCGTGCCGCCATTTTGACTTTTCAATTTCGATTTCATGTCTGTCATCAGCGACTTCGAAAACCCCACCACGACGATTTTCAGCGTTATAGGCATATACTTATTAACTATATACTGGTAATACTCCATAAGCCACTATGTACGGATTTGAGGCTAGAGAACGAGATAGTTTTCTATCTCTATGGAGGACTCTGACGATACGATCTGATGAAGAAGGAAGCGCGCGCTGTAACAGGTCAGTGGTCCCAAAACAAAGAAATCTACCGGCAACCGTAGAAAACGGAGATTTCGTATACTATGGTAAAATATATACTTACCACCCTTTTGGAATGATTCACATGCTATTAGGGAGCTTTCGTTTCTTGGTATTTAAATTATTTAATCAATAAACGAATACCTAAGCAGTAATTAGAAAAACTTATAGTCCAGTGGAATTAGCAAAAAAGTGGGTCTTAGGGTACTAATGGAAGTTTCGATGTTCAGCTAAAAATTCTACTTTACGAATATGAGTGGCACAATTTATATTTTTATGTTTTATGGGTGATTCAGCCGTAAAAAGGCAAGATTGTTAAAAAACAATTTGACATTGAAAGAAATGGTAAATATTTTTTTTCTTTAGTTCTTGGGACGGCATCTTATTTTTTGAGTAAAAAAAAATTGTTCTTGATATTTTTTCTAAAAAGTCAACCTTTTTCAGTAAAACTTGGTGAAAAAATCTTCAATGTTAAAATTTTGGCTTTTACACAAAAAACACCGTTTCATTTTTGTGGATATAGGTTTACACCATGTAAATACAAATCCCTATTTTGATAAACAATAAAATACATAAAACAACTTCACAATCTTAGAACACACAAGCGCTTATAATGTTAATGTCTGGAATTGGAACTTGGAACCACTGATATAATGCCTATACTGCACAATTTCTCCGATTAGATTGTGACCACTCATCTTCTATATTTAGTTGAACTGTCACATTCTCGCGTCGATGTTCCGCCCACTAAGACATGCGCACAATACCAAGTCCTCTTAAAGGATAGAGAGACAGGCTTTCCTTGGCGTCAAATTGGAAACGAAACTCATAGTATATAGTTAATAAGTATATGGTTATAGGACTATAAGTTAGAAAATTCATCCGCCATTTTGGCGCCGCCATTTTGAATTATGAAAATCCGATGTCATATTCGTAATTAGCGGCCCAAAATATAGAACATATAAAAAATCCAGCCAATTTAACTGAAGCCACTACCTTAAAATTGTGTGGGGTCCTTTCTTGCTTACAAGTAACATATTCAAATATTTGTTATAAATGAATAAATCATGAATTTTATAAATAATAATAATAATTTTATTAATCGTATTTTCATTCAATTAACTTTGTATAATGAACTATATACCTGGCCCCGAAGTTTACATAACTTTTTCCTGTATACGGATGCGCGCTTGCCTCTCTCCGTGCGGTATCTCGAGAATGGTTGATGATACGAAAAAATGCTTGAAATGAAAATTGTAGGTAGATTATAGATGTGATTGCACACTTTATGGTCTCCAAGTTTAAAAGTGAATTGTTTCTTGTTTGCTTATACTTGTAATGAAACATATTCTTTATAGAATTTTGCAAACAGCAGAAAAAAACTATATATGAGAACTAAAATAAAAGCTGTTTTTAAAATTATTGATTTACAATCTTTGCATTCATTCGATAACCTGAATTCTGGTTATTCTAGGAATTAAAATTCTAAAATCAATTTGTTTTTTTTTTATTGGAAAGTTCTCATTCTAACGCTAGTTTCTACATTGTCACCTACGGCTATGTAGAATAAACCAGTATCCACATAACCCCCTACAGCTATGGAGATTCAGTTAAAATGAGAACAAAGGCCTAAAATGAAATTATTTACATACCTCGTCTTTTGGAAAAAATGTTATTCAAGTGGATTACATTTTCATGAAATCTATCATTCTGTTTTTTTTGAAAATGCTTAGCCTTTGAAACGTTTTTCGCCCTTATTCTGAGGGCATCAAATGCACAAAGCCACTTACACGATGTTCCACGCAAAAACAGACAATTACCAACTACATTGTTTGACATTGAATGAATGAAAAAATAACAGATTTTCAGCTCTGTGTTACCTAGCTAGTAATGGAGCCTATATACTTTATATATGTTTAAATGTGAATTATTTTTGGTTTTCTTATACTTGTAGTGTATACATAATACATATTCTTTATAGGATTTTGCAAACAGCAGAAAAAAAACTATCTATCAGAACTAAAATAAAAACTATTTGTATTAGCCGTAGGGGGTTATGTGGATATTGGTTTATTCTGTATAGCCGTAGGAGACTGTGTAGAACCTAGTGTTAGAATGAGAATTGTCAAATAAGAAAGACAAATTGATTTTAGGATTTTAATTTTTAGCATAACCAGAATTCAGGTTATCGATAGAATGCAAAGATTGTAAATCAATAATTTTACAAGCAGTTTTTATTTTATTTTTCATAGACAGTTTTTTTCTGCTGTTTGCAAAATCCTATAAAGAATATGTTTCATTACAAGTATACGTAAACAAAAAATAATTCACTTTTAAACATACATAGCGTATATAGGCTCCATTAATAGCTAGGTAACACAGAGGTGAAAATCTGTTTTTTTCATTCAGTCAATGTCAAACAATGTCGAAAATGTTGGTAATTGTCTTGGTTCTTGCATGAGACATCGTGTGAGTGGCTTTGTGCTTTTCTGATGAGCTCAGAATAAGGGCGAGAAACGTTTCCAAAAAAAAACGGAATGATAGATTTCATGACAGTGTAATCTATTTGAATAAAAAATTATCTAAAAGACGAGGTATGCAAATAAATTCATTTTAGGCCTTTGTTCTCATTTTAACTGAATCTTCATAGCCGTAGGGGTTATGTGGATACTGGCTTATTCTACGTAGCCATAGGGGACTGTGGAGAAACTAGTGTTAGAATGATAATTGTCCAATAAGAAAGACAAATTCATTTTAGGATTTTAATTGCTAGCATAACCAGAATTCAGGTTATCGAAATAATGCAAAGATTGCAAATCAATAATTTTACAAACAGTTTTTATTTTAGTTATCATAGATAGTTTTTTCTGCTGTTTGCAAAATCCTATAAAGAATATGTTTCATTATTGTCTCCAAGTTTTATAATAACCTTAAATGGAGTATTTCGCATATTAAACAAGATAATTGCGATAAACCGATTTTCGTGACCTTTTACCTTGAATATTTTGGGATGCAGACACGAGATTATATGAGACTTTTCTACGTCTTCAGAATGCCAAAACAAAGGTTTATATAATTGTACAGCTTATTCTCTTCCATTCCGAGGTTTGTCCCTTATTTTGCCTTATTTTACTGGAGTATCAAGCATTGAAACATCTCTTATAATTTTCATAAACAGCCATAGTATCTTCCTAAATTTATTACAAACGAGATTTCGAGCCTTTGACAGAGAATTAAATGAGTGGTCATCATTCAGTTTTTAAAGTGAGAATATTACTCCTTCCAGCAAGGAAATTGTGACAAACTACCCTTGTGAAATTTAGCTGTGGGTTAAATTTTGTTAAGTATTGGAAATTTATTACTATTTATATATTACGATTTATACATATTATGCCGAAGTTTGAAAATGCTTTAAAAAGATAACTGTTTCTTTGGATGTAGAGACGTGCGTGATATCAATATAATAAATCACTACCACATCATGAGACTGCGTTGTATGAACTCCACATATTTTAAAGAAAGATGAATTGGACTAGAGGGATAAATCCATTAACAACTTCGATTTAGGGATTTCACTTAAGGATATTTTTCTCTTCAGGCTTATATGAACGCAAATTGTATTCTAGTGAAAATCGATCAATCTCAGAAGTAGAATTTACCTACAAAAGGTGTCAGTATAACATTCAATTGCATTAGTATTAATATAAAAACGAATGGAAGTGCAGTTGGGCGTACTCGACTGCAAATACCTATTTAATTAACATTTTACTCGATTAGAACTCAATTCATATTTATGTGGTGTCACTGAGATTCAGTGCACAGAAAATATTTTTATTTCTATTCTTCAAATAAGATCAGCTGGGGTATCTGGGCCCAGGGGGTAACTGGGCCATAGCTGTTTTTCGTAAAACTTGTGGGGGTAATTTCACTTCAAGCAGTTGGCAGCACTGATGACAATGGCATCTCATTATAACAATTCGTCTTATGTTGAGTGTTGTTGCTTTCATGTAGCAATTTTTTAAATTTTGTAGTGAAAAATTTTCATAGCAACCTGATGTAATCTTGATATTTATGAAATATCTACAGGTTTACTGTATATATTATCAACGTCACAGTTAATTTAGCATAAATTAGAAGCATAATATGTCCCTAAAATGTTATTGCCAGCACGTGTTCTCCGTTAGGTCATAAGCTTGAGTGGGTGGTCCAGTTACCCCCCACAATATTTCAAAAATGGGGTAAGTGGGCCAGTTAATTGAGTCATCTGGGCACGCCTGGGACCAAGATACCCCAAGCACATTAAGTATGTTGTTTTTGTCTTAATTCATTAGGCAAATGTAGATCACTTTTTTTGTGCAAACTGCACACAGTCACACAAAAAAAAGTGATCTGAACTCGGGATACGACATAGTAATCTTTATGTATTTTGACGTGCTGAATGCGAATCCGATATCCGTTTAGCTCCATCACCCACCAATTTTTTGTAAATCGCGAAAATAGCCTATGCAACCCCATTTCTTTAGATTGTTTTTGCGATTTACAAAAAGTTGGTGGGTAAAGGAGCTAAACGGACATTGGATTCGTATTCAGCATGGGATTACTATGTCGGGTCCCGGGTACATATCACTTTTTTTTGTGGGCCTGTGTTATTTATGCTTACTTGAAATCGGATGTTTTTCACGTTTAATTTTGGCTTTTGTACCTTAACAGAAGTTGTGTTATTCCTAAATTTGAATAAATTTGACACCTAATTGTTATGTAGTTCTCTTACATCGTCGACAACTCGTCTATGGTGTGGTTTAAATGACTTGTGGTAATTTTTGCACGAAGCTTACATCTTTACCAACAAGTCCACTTACCCCAGTCAAATAACAATCGTTTGAATGAAACCGAAACCCTATGGCCCCAATTTCTAGGGGTAACTGGGCCCATCAGATTTGCTATTATTTAATTCTTATTATAAAGAAAATTAAATTGGACTCGGGATTTGAATATTACATATTTAAAGACTATATATTTTATTATATTACATATAAAAAAAAATAGATATTAATGTAACTTATTAGTGGTTCTCAGGCAAGTTCAAAGTATATATACTCGCTCAGGTTGTAAAATCATGGCCCAAATACCCCCAGTGACCTTAACTAGTTGCAGTCGCCAACGGTCTATTAAAAATACATTCTAAAAACATTTTAAAGTAAAATATATGATGTGATAATTAATCAACGTCACGTTAGTTAGAAGCTGTAGCAGCATCTCTAATATTTTCTTTTAGGTGACCACACTGTATATTTTTCTATTCCCTAAAAGTATATCGATTTCCCCCTTGATATTAATATCAATTACTATCTAACACTATTTTAAATGATTCGTTTTTTTAATTAAGGGCATTTTTAGAGTGACACTGAAAGTATAACAGATTCGTCAGTTAACAATTGTGTCAATCAGCTACATGCCAAATATTATTTTTCTCCGTTTAATATTTTTTCAGGCTGTAAACTTACTTTGTTTTTTACCAAAAGTATATTTCATTTCGACTACCTGTATATCAAACATTAATTTTCTTCCTGAGAGGTAAAATTAGAAGAAATCTCCGAGATGGTTACAATTATTTCATTTCGTAAATATGGGAAGTATGAACCCTAGTTAAATTTTACTTGATCTTTGATTTGAAAGTGAATGAAACCTGCAAGGATTTGTTTAAAGAAGAATTCATTCCTAGAGCACCATCAACTTATATTTTAAAATGTCTCACGTTCACTAAAAGCAATTCAGATCAGTTTAAAACAAGGTAAATTTTCATAATTATGTAACGAGACATGGTGAGCTCTTGAGTATCAACAAGCACTTCACAAGTGCATTTAAGCGATGTATAATGCACTTCCTGATGAAATTCTCAATAATTCGCAGTACACCTTGTTTAAAGAAAACTGAAAGAATATTTGGTTATGAATTATTTTATGGTTAACTGACTTTTTATATAAATAATAATGGTTTCTTTCATGTTTCATTGTATATAATTTTTTTAACTTTCTATTTTCAATTTTATCTAAATGTAGTATGTTCTAATATAGTCTATATATTTTATGTTTTCCGTTGTTTTTATATATTTATATGTGTATTTATTGTGTGTGTGTGTATTCGCATGTATATGAAAGTAAACAGATTATAAGACAAACTTTTTTATTAGTGACTATATTTTCACTTGCCATATGTACATATTTGTATCCAATTTTGACCAATCAATTATTATTACTATTAACATGGCGTATAGAAAATATGTCTGCTTACACACATGGCGATAAAAGAAAGGTTTTAGTTTGCCCAAGTTGTTCAAGTGTGGGCCACACTAGGAGCGACGTGATTGGCGTCACTGGTGGATGACTCGCACAATACAGATACGGAGAGCATATAGAGCAGTAAGTTCAAGGCTTGGGCACCATGATTAACTAGTGTAATCAAGGAAAAGAAAAGCTCGAGATAAACAAAAGATACATATTACAATAGTACTATATCACAAAATATGTTACAAAAAAATTAAACCATCACAGCATCAATGATACTGCATATCAAAACTCGATATCAAATGGAAAGAAATATTTACAAAATTACATTACAAGATACGCTACACTTGCTTAACAGTAAGGTAAATTTGAGGCGTTTACGAGAGACAAAAAAATATATTACAGAAGATATGCCTCATAACATTGCTTCAATCATGAAAAACCATGTATTACAATAAAATGCCTGAGGCTTTACCATTACCTAACTTCAAGGTAAACTTGAGACTTTTACGAGAGACAAATAACTCTATTACAAAAATGTCTCGTAAATTAGCTCAAAATTCATAAACTCCATATACACTCGTTACAACAAAATGCACCACAACTATTACCATATATGACCAAACAAAAGTGCATATACAATACTACGATGACGTATTTACAAAAACGAATCAAGATAAAAGGTAACTATGAATTAATATTACAACGAATAAGAAAACGAAATCTTACAGACAATAAATCACGCTTGAATTTAAGATTTAAAACTTAAGATACTTGGCTTTATGAACCAAAACTATAGGTGAGAATAATCCCTTTCATATGAGGTAATAATCAAAAGTACTTAACTTTTGTTTCAATATCCTGGTGAGAGAAATTCCTAAGTACGCTCCTGTTCTTCGATGATAACAGATTCAGATATTATGTAGTTCGATATTTGTGGACCTCCATTTTGCTAACTTGGAATGATTCACATCGTCTTGAATGCCATTCCATTTTGAGGTTATGAAATCGAAGAAACGCGATCGTACAAAATTTTGTCGCCAAGATAAAATTAATGAAATCTCTTCGCCCAGTAGGTTTTCGTATATACAAAAAGTTAGTGCAACATCAAAAGCTTGACTTCGCATGAATATCATTTGCTTAGTAGAAAAATCTTAAAGATGTGTCGTGTCGAAAAATTCCGTAATAAAGAGAAATGTAGTATTGTATTTCATGAAGCAAAAAGTATAACGTTGAGGTCACTTCGACGTTAAGAGGAATTTGTTATTTTATAGAAAAACCTAAAACAATATTTTTAAACGTTAGATGGTATTTAACGATATATTATTTTCATTATTTAAAACTATTACCTTATACGTCTATAAGGTTACTCCATTTTAATATTCCCCTTAGAGGTTTAACAAAATTTCAAATACGTCCATCTCGATTGCCGGCTCGAGTGAAAGAGAAGAAATTTAACCCAGCGCGGCGTATTGTTAAATATTATCCGGATCGGTAGTCCTCGCCCAAAAAGGAGTTCTCTTTTATTAAGGGAATATTAAATTAAATAAAGGATTTATATTTGTGTTGATAATTCTACACTCTCATGTGATTAACAGACTTTATTATAATTATACTTTAATCTACTCAACTTAATTTTAAAGTTAGTTTGATTTATTTATTTTATTTTATTTGAATGTTATAGAGCGTGCGCCATCTATCATCCTGAGGCGTAAGCATAAGCTACTGACAATTTTCCATCTGTCATAGGAATAGTTCGAAATAGTACTAGAGCATAGGAGAATAAAATTTTCGATAATTAATTTTTCTAATAATTATTAAAAATGTAACGAAAGATGCTTTTGATAATTCGGCACGTTACAACACTTTTAACGATACGTTGTATATAACGCTTATGGCCCAGTTCAGTATGGAGGATTTGACATGGTACCTAATCATAGGTTTAACAGAATTTGTCGTGTTTATTAGGTACTTTCATTCCGCAACGCCTAACTGCAGCTTTCATTTGTTTCGTAAGAAACGTTTTTAACATTATACTACATACTAAAATTAAATTGATCTCTTAACATACATAAAGTTAGGTAGACAGAGCCAACTCAAACTGAGGAACAAGCTCACGCTTATCAGGACCCTCATTGCACCTATTCTGACCTACGCGCTACGCCTCGGTTGTCTGGGGATACCAAGCAGTCACCCACCTGAAGAGGGTACAAGCCATGCAAAACTTCGCACTTAGGTGCGCCGTGGATGCACCATGGTTTGTCAGAAACGCCTACATCTTTAGAGACCTGGAATACACCCCGATAACTGAAGTCATCCGGGACAGAGCGAAGAATCTTTACGCCCGTGCAGCAGAGCATAGGAATCCGCTGGTCAGACAGGCGACTGACTACGACCCCAAAGACGCTCCGAGGCACAAGAGGTCGAAGCTCCACATCTTGGATAACGGGTAAGTATAACTTAACCGTTTTTCTATTTCAGCCCAACCATCAAGTCACGCCGCAAGGAGACAAGGACCAAAAAACCCAAATCACCTGATCCTGGGGTACCAAGCAAACAACCAGCTCGGTACCCTTACGCTAGACCGTGCCGGCCTCTGACGCTAAAATAAGCGTCTTTGGCCGAACACAATCCTTGAGCTACACAGTTCGCACTTCCTTCCGACGAAATCGAACCACATGATGCCAATTGGCACTCTGGGCTTCCAACTAGTCAACACCCCCCAAACCCCTCCAAACTCCGAGCGGGCTCGGCAACAGCCGTTCCCTCTCACTACAGACGAAATATTCACCCGGGAGCCGACATTCCCGCGAAGATCTAAGACCACGACAGAAGAGCGCTGAGAAAGGTCTACAGCGGTGATTAGGGCAAAGAGCTCAAGCTAGACCCCGAATCATACTAGACCGTCATTTTTAGTCAAAAATATTGCCGCGCGGTGCGTCACAGCTTAAGAATTCCATAGATGCCTTTTATTTGCTAAGTCCACGCAACGCAATAAAGCTGTATTAGCTGTACCTCTATCAACATCCACTGCAGCTTATCAACCTTTGTGTTGTGTCTATTATCAAATACAAATATGTATTGGCAATACACTTCATCCAGAAAATTAGGGTTGAATGATAATAAATTTCATTTTAGACCCAATTTAAATATTGTTATCATCTGTTATGGATATTCTATTAAACAGTATTTTTGCAATTGGTCCAAATACTGTGGATCAGTGTACGAGCTGTAGGAAAATCAAATGGTATTATTTTATGGTTTTTACTTAATAGTTTCCACGACCATTCTTGCCAAAATTCAAGATATGGTGGGGCAAAACAATATGACAGAAGATATTCATACATAATTTCTTCAGCTATTTTTCTAGTAAAGCATCATTTTGACGGAAGAAACTGACTATAAAATCACAATAATTGTATATTTTGTAAGCTATAATTTCGATAATACACATTTTTGACACAAAGCTAATAGTTTCGGAGATATTAGAAAAAACTGGTATTCTACCATGGTGTTGTACAAATAATATTTCAAATTTAGAAAAATTAAGTCTGACAGATGTCACAGCGTTTAATATGCATTCGAATTTTGTAGCGCCCGACTGCAATTTTCATTCATTTCTTATGAAACTATTTCAATAACATTTTAAGATAAAACTCATATATGTCTTAATATGCGTAAAGTTCTTTCGGACCTGAGAGACACACACTGTATATAAGTACGGTTTCTTTATTTTGTACATCTATATCTTTGTATTCTTAATCGATAGCCTTGGTAACATTTTCCCCTAAAATTATAATGTCACCCAGTTTATATAAATTATAGTCGTTTATATGTGAATAAAATTCAAAGTAAACATCTACCACAGGTGCTTTGAAGACATTTATAAATCAAATGAATGTAGTATGTAAAGAGAGTATTATAATACATAAATAATTTTCGGTGATCAGGTGGAATTTCAGGTCGCGTGCAGTCATTTTTTATTGAAAGAAATTTGAGTTTTCTAAGCTTAATCTTCAGACAATTTTTAATAAAAATTGGTTATCAATATTGTCGCGTATTTACACCCCCGAAACCACTCTTCAGGATTCGTGGGTTCCAAATAATTGATAACAAGGGATAATCACCTTAATAACTTTACTGGAAACTTCACAATACTTTTTAATCAACTGAAATACACTTTTACTGACTAAAATAATCTTTAAAAATGTTTATTACTTGATATTTTCACTCTGTATTTACTTCAGATTTCTAACCTCTCACTTGTAGTTCAAAACTTCTCTTCTCGCCGTAAATCTCGCCTTATATATCCAACAAAATACATCCAGAAAAATCTAGCATAGACTAATAACATTTTCGAGCATAATCTAGAATAATATAAAAAATCCAGCTTCCAGAAAATCAGCTTCCAGAAAACGCACTGCTACTTCTAGTGTCTCAGAGATGGCGCGCATTACAGGCTTGCATTGCTGGTTGCTTACCCATTGGTACTTAATTTTGGCCATTTAACATGGGCGTATCAGCCTCCCGTCCCAGGTCGGCGAAATGCATAACAGTATGTTTCTATGTATGTTTCTTAAAGCTATTAAATTAATTAATTTGCATGTGTATGTTCATTTATTTTATATTTAAGAATAACTTTATGGGCAAATAAAAATGACGTGGTGCAATAAATCATACATTGTGTTTCTATGAATCACAACTAAACCATAATATAGTTTATCATTTAAAGCATTATCTCTCATTTTCTTGAAGAAATTATAATATGATATTAAAGACCACGTTTGTTCATCAAATTTGCAAAACATTCTTTATTTGTTTATGACTTTTTCTTTGGTCTATTTTACTAGAACATCATACGTTTATTTCAAGAAGTTGGTTAAAAAATAAAGAGATTGTCTCCTTAGTATTCACAAAGTCCTGGGGGGCGTATTGTGTTCTATGAATTATTCTACTTACCCCCTTTCCATGGCATTCTGTCATCTGTCGCGGTTGCCTGTTAGGTGCACAGCCTCACCAAAGTTTTCCCATTAACTCCTTAGTGATATCAGCTCAAAATTTTGGAGAGCGTCTTCTCTGTCCCCTATAATTTGGTTTTCCCTGAACCATCAACCGTTCTGCATTATGTTTTCTCCGCTGAATGTGGTCAATAAATGAAAGTATTCGGTAGATTGCGATGCTAAGAATTGCATTTATGAATCTTGTTTTTCCTATTAGTTCGACGGGCTGTTTGGAGAATTTGGGGCAAATATTTCCAGGTCTACATTTCGAAGGCAACTGTCTGCTTCCCTAATGCTTCCATGTCTCAGAGATGAAATGAGAGATGGAGACAGGAAATGAGGAAACACAACAAAACAGATCAAATCAATTTACGCTCAGGTCACCTTAAAAGTGAATAACTTTTTTATTCATGCAGAACTTTTACAGTTTAGAAAAAAATGGAAACATATTTCTTCTTAGCAACATATTTCCACCAAAGGAAAAGAAGAAAAGATTGTGACATCTGAAAATTGAAATAACTATTTTGGAAGCCAATTTGAACGGTAGTTATTTTGCAAATACAGGTTTTTTTTATATACTAGACGCGTTATCTAAAGCATTTAAAAGATCTGACATGGTAACAGGGATTATTAGTTACTTTTGCTCCACCGTGTACATAAAGAACAACAGTTAACTCAAGGAAGTTTTTATAGAAGGTAACGAAACTTTCCATGTAAGAGGGATTCGGTTATGCCGGCCGGCCTTATGATTTATTTATATAGGAGCCAAGCTGTTCTTAAACCGATTTGAATCCAAGCCGATTGGGGAAGTGCGGTAGCTTCTTAATTGTTAGTTATAATTTAAATTGAATTTCAGACCAAAGAGAAACTTCGACAAGTTACAAATTATGTGTTCATATTTTAAGTCTTACTTAACATGGTTTATTAAGGTCTGTCATTATACATCTTATTTGAAAGATAACTTACAGTCTTCATCACTTTTTAATAAAAAGTTTTGTTTATTTTACTTAAATGAATGATTCGCCACCGCTATCAATTTCAATTAGGTTTTAAAGTTATCACAAAAACTTACAGAAAGTTTATTTCCCTGAAACAGAGTTGGAGTTTTCTCATTAAAATATTTTGTTCGCGCTAAAATAAATTATAAAATATTCCTAATTTGCTATTGTGCACTGAAAGTATATACATACGACATATTCATAAATATTTTATAGTACATTAACTGATTATTTCTGAGACTAAGTATTGTAATTCGTAAAAAGTCAATTAATTTCACTGTAATTTTGCGATTGAAGTTTGCGCTCTGGTAATTCTTTCTCTAATTTTTTACAAACCTCTGTCACTGTGTGAGTTTTTCAATTTTTTTCATTATAATTAATAAGATTGTATAAAAGAATTTGTAAATTATTGTAATTGACTAATAAAAAATGTTATTATTTAATCTCCTCAGCTCAGTCAGAAAATGGTGGTAAAATAGTAAACGATAAATTGAGGTAATATTCGAATTTTTTTAAAAGATCCTTCGTATTTCAATCCTCTTAAATGTACGGCAATGATATTAGGCAGAAATATAAATAAACTTCGCTTACACCTACATACAGTGTGAACCTAAAGAAACGCACAAAATTCATATCTTTGATATGTGTCATTTGTGAAAAAAAATCATTTTGTCACTATACTAAAATTTATGACGTCATTGGTCTTTGAGTTATGACGTCATCATAATTTTTTTTAATGGAAACAGACATTTTTGTTTACTGTTTTTCGTGGTATATTCCCTTAGCTTTCTGGTGATATGAAAAAAATTGATATTACCCAAGCCATTTTTTTGGAAAAAAAATTTTTTTGATTGATACCGGGCATAAGTAATTGTGAGAAAGAAATCATCTCCATTGCTCAAATTGCGACCCTCCAACAATTTGGCATTGACCAAGATGGGTATAGACACTTTGCACGCTGTTCTGAATCTTCTCATGGGCAATTCGTCTCATCTTCAAGCCAATTCTGTCTTTCAATTATTCTATGGTATCCGGTCTGTTAAAATACACCCTTGACTTTAAGTAACCCCAAAGAAAAAAGTCTAAGGGGGTTAAATCCGGTGAACGCGGGGGCCACTCAATGGGACTTCGATAACCTATCCACCTTCCAGTAAAAGTGTATATGTCTTCATATTCATTGTTCGGAAACATAACTGCTAAGGCTGGCACTAACTCAACTCACAAAAACTGTAAATATCTTGCGGCCGTAAGACTCTTAAAAAAAAACAGGTGCCATTGAACGATCACCAATCATACCTGCCCACACGTTTACTTTGCTTCGTCGCTGTGTATGGGTTTCTTGAGTCCAATAAGGATTTTCGCGTGACCAATACTTAAGTTATGCCGATGTACAGTCCCCTTTAAAGAAAATGTAACTTCATCAGAAAAAATAATGTTCTTTAAAAAATTGGGGTTTTCACAAGGTCATCAACTGTTCACAAAACTGTAAGCGTCGATCTGGATCGTCTTCATTCAATTCGTGGATAATTGCACTTTGTATGGATGGTATTTTTCTTTTTTCAATAGACGTACAACAGAAGTTTGACTCGCGTTATGATTTAAAGGCAGCTGCCTTGTCGAAAGATGGTGGTTTTCCAGACCTTCTAGAAGAATATTTAATTTGGTTGCGTTGCTTGTGCTAGGGTGATCAGATCGAGGGAGTGCCAGATTCATCATATCTAGCCACCAATCTACTTACAGTGGACCTAGAAGTTTGCTTTTCGGGATACTTAGCATTGAAAACATCACATGCTTCCTGATGAGTTCTCAGCCAATCACCATATCCAACCATCATCAAAAGTTCTACGCGTTCTCTTTCACTTAAACGTGAAATTGCATTCACTAGTTTTACACTGTCTCACAAGTGTCACAAAAGTGAGGTTCCACGCGTGCCAGGAATAAAAAAGTTATCGATACTTTACTCAAAAAGGTCTGGATCTCTTTGTTATTCAGGTCATTGTTTTTTTTATTATTTTCTTTGTTTTGTTTTTATATCAAATGTTTTCATGCTAGTTAAAACAAAAATGTAGGCAACAAGATTTATCAGTCCATAAGAAAGTGAAATTACTCGCGAATTTGCGAAAGGTAAGCTATTTTTACATAAAATGTCATTTTTCCAAAAGAATGGCTTGGGTAATATCATTTTTTTTATATCACCAGAAAGCCAAAGGAATATACCACCAAAAACAGTAAACAAAAATGTCTGTTTCCTTTAAAAAAGTTTATGATGGCGTCATAACTCAAAAACCAATGGCGTCATAAATTTTGGTATAGTGCCAAATGTAGCATTTAGAAAATTAAAATCGGCCTGTTCGAGTATTTTTTTGAAAAATTACACATACCAAACATACGAATTTTGTGCATCTTTAGGTTCACACTGTATATAAACATAAATTAATGGTTTATTTTCCTTAAACGATTTATCTGGTAGCTTATAATAATTGCAGTAATGCAAGAATCAATATTACAGAATCCTTGCTATTTCAATGTAGACATTGCCTTTTAAATATATGACACATAATTAAAACAATATAATTGTGACCTTTATATGGTATATAATGTGCATATTTTCTTTCTTGTACCAATGTTTATCGAGGTTTGGTAAGAGTTGAAATAATTACTACTATTTTTGCTTCCAATATCATCACTTTCTTTATTTCAGCATTTTTTTTTTAAGTTTCGAACAAATAAAAATCAAAACATTTCTTTCACTGGTATAAATTTAATTCGCCCAAGAACACATTACTTAAGGTGTGGACTTTAGAAACTAAGTAGAAACTGTAGAAATAGATAAAGATTTTGGTTTAAAAAATGCTGCATGTTTTATTATGTACTCATAGCTTCCATTTTAAACACATGAAGAGTTGAATTTTTATTTTATATATTTTTTTTTCAATCATCCACATTTCTCGAGGTATTGATCTAAAATTCAGAACTCATATATCTTCTTATGAGATCATATCATAATGACTTTATTGAAAAAGATATAGAATATAATATTTCTTGACGGGGTCGTTTACCTTTTACCTTCAACATCGTTTTGTAGTTTGTTACTGATCTTTTATCTTCCCTTATTTAATTTGGAACTTCTTTATCTTTACACAATATTCAGTTATACGCACTTATATATTTGAAGGGTGTCGGATGAAAACAAGGAATATCCAGCTAGCAAAGTTTATAGTAAAGTTAATTTCATCGAATTGACTATACCAACTTCATTATTCAAATTCTTGTATATATAAAAAGTCGAAAATATTGATAACTTCAAATTAACTGAAAAGGGACGATTTACAAGGAACTGTCACAAGAGTGAAACATGCTAATAATTAACGCAATATTTTTTTTTTGTCTTCTTCGCACATAATTTTTATTTTAAATGTTGTAATATCTTATAACCATCCCCACTTTCTATCGATATGTTTAAACTATGGTAATATATAATTTTTGCTAGTAGATGGCATGCAAAAATATTTTGCCGGAAAGCAGGCATTTCTTACTTTCCTCCGACATCATTAATTGTCTTCTGATCTTATTTATAGTAACGTTCAGGCGTCCAGCGACATTGCCATCTGACGCAGCTGAGACTCAAATTCAGGAGACATAATAGAGACTAGCCATGTTGTGCCACTCAACAGCTCTAACCCACTGCTAGTATATACAATCGCAGTTGAAACAACATAAAAACGAAAACTCGGAGTAAAGTTGGCATCTCTTTTAGTTTACAAATCAAACTTTATGCATATAATCCCGCCCACATTTCTAAGTGGCAAGCAGATCAAATCCACGTGCGCTGTAGACGAGAACTGAGATCGTATATACTATACCATCTTGGTAACATTTTAAATACGCCACTAAACATTCATACTACTGCCGGGCTTCGGACCAGGGAAACGTGGTCTCAATCCTAACACCATAAGCACTGAGCCAGTTTTAAAGCAAAGAATTAAAACAAAAAATCAGAAAAAATCTAAAGACACTAGACAGTAGACGAAGCTAAGCAGTTAATGTAGCTGTTAGCTGTGCAAAAGTCAAATTGAAAGAAATTTGGTTTTAATGTAAAATACTATGTTTAAAGATTTTAGGTTAAATTTATTAATACTTACATTACTTTGAGAATTGATAAATAAGTTGTCAGACAAAAGATAGCCAAAGGAAAGTGCAGGCAGATATATGGAGAAAACTGCAATAATGCTACTTCTGAAAATATTATAATTTTGTAATTTGTGGGACAAATATATACAAGGTGTTTCATGAGGTACCGTACATACTTCCAGGTGCAATAGAGGACCACTTAGGTATTCAGGAACGGCCTTTGAAACTATCCTGTGGCCCTTAATTTTTGATTTTGGTTTAAATTTATTTTGACTAGAACGTCCTTACTATTGATCGAGTTTTGTTTAAATTTTAGACACTATACACTTATCATAGTTGATAAATTGCTATTATAACTTTATTTTAAATTCCAGTGCCGCACTTTCTTAATTTGATTTTTCCGATTCCTGTAAAAGAGATCACCCTGTAATATATTTTTTTAATATTCAGGTGCCAATTATAACAAAGTTCATACATCACTAAACATAAACATGTAATTAGATTTTTTGTCGCACCTTGTTGATTTTTACTTCTCTCCGAGATTTTTTCGGATTCTGACGTTTCAGATCACGGAGATTACGAAAATATAGGTTTTTCAATTCCGTCTGTCTGTCTGCCTGTCTGTCTATCTGTCTGTCCGTCCGTCCGTCCGTCCGTCTGTCTGTCTCTCTGTCTGTTGATGCATTTACTAAAAAACTACTTGACGGAGAGCAGTCAACTTTGGTAGGTAGTTGACCCTACTGTCAGCGAAGAAATGGTAGAATTTTCACTGGAAAATATACAGGGTGGATCGTCTAAAGGGAATGAATAATGAAAAAAATTTTTTTCTTCAAATTTAAAATTTCCACGTTTCATGACACGCTAAACCTATTTCAGAAAACAAAATTTTGAATTTTTTTTTCACCATTTTTGAAAAATGTTTTACCACTAAAAATTTTTTTTGTCTTTTTTCAAATTTAAAATTTCCACGTTTCATGGCATTCTAAACCTATTTCAAAACAATTTTTTTTTTGAAATTTTTTGTACCAACATTTTTGAAAAATTTCTTACCACTAAAAGATGGAAACATTTTTTTCTTTGTTCAAATTTAAAATTTCCAAGTTTCATGGCGTTTTAAACCTATTAAAAAAATTTTTTTTGCTCAAATTTTAAATTTCCACATTTCATGACATTCCAAACCTATTTCGGAAAAGAAAATTTCCAACATTTTTTTTACCATTTTGGAAAGAAATTTACCAGTAGAATAAGATGAATTTTTTTTTTTCCTCAAATTTGAAATTTTCACGTTTGACATGATTGACATTCTAAACCTATTTGAGAAAAAAATATTTGGAAAATTTTTTTCGCCAACATTTTTGAAAACATTTTTACCACTAAAATTGATGGAAATTTTTTTTTCCTTTGCTCAAATTTAAAATTTTCACGTTTCATGGCATTCTAAACCAATTAAAAAAAAATACCACTCTAGAATAGAAGGAAACTTTCCTTTTTGCTCAAATTTAAAATTTCCACGTGTCATGGGACTCTATTTTTTTTTTAAACATTTTTGAAAAATTGAAAAAAAATGAAATTTATTAGCCACCACTATACTTCCACTCCACTACGTGTATGTGGAATTGAAAATGTGACAGATGGCAATAATATTAGGCATATGCACCTATCATACTATTATTGAAAAATGTACAGGGTGGTCATCCCAAGAAATAATTCAGTCATGGTGGACATTTATAAAGGTATTTGTCCAAGCCTTCCATATTTGGCACCTGTTATTTAGTATTGAACTTTTGCTGTTGGATGCTGTATATTTTTTTCACCAAAACTTATCAGGCGTTCTTTGTAATAATAGTGATAACTATATTCCGAATATTATTAATTTTTTAGAGTGACCGCCATGCACAAATAAAGAGGGAAGTTCTGTGTAAATACCTTTACCGATTTTTTTACAAGCGATTGAATTTGGCAAAAATAGGAATTTGAAGAAAAACAGCTTTACTTGTTTACATTAATTGTCCAAATAATTAAGAATGTTTAATTTAAACTAGGCAAATAATGTTCAATATTGACAAAAAAAAATTTTTTATTCCAAAGAAAGTGTAAGTAGATGCATTTTATAATAGAAATCATTAAACAGTTCTCTTTTTATTATTACATAATTATTAGCAGGCCTAGATAGTTTGACATTTCTTGTTTGTTGTCATGAACAGTAGTACTAGTGTACTTGGTTAACTTAAATGAAATAAATTTATAAATGATGAATATGTCAATATTATTTTTGTTTTTTGTGATGGTAATGATAGACAAGCCGTAGAGGAATACAATATTCGTTTTCCTAACAGAAGAACACCAAATCATCAGACATTTTCAACTGTGTATCACTATGCAAGGGAACACGGCAGTTTTCCATCATCAAAAGTGGAACGAAATATTGTTCAAAACGTTGAGGAACAAGAAAATATCATTAATATTGTTCAAACCCCCCTGAAGTAAATACCCTACGAATAAGTGCCCAATTAGGAGTTCCTCATGTGCGTGTTTGGAGGACTCTAATAAAGAAAGATTACATCATATTCAGCAAGTGCAAAGGCTTCAACAGGATGAAAATCTAAATAGGTTAGAATTTTGCAGTGGATTATTATTGATCACAGACCGACTACATATCGAACTTTATTCAGAGACGAGGCCCAATTTATACGGTATGGCGTATTTAATTCAAGAAATTCTCATAACTGGGCTGAAAACAATCCTCACGCTATAAGAGAAGCCCATTCTCAACATACGTTCTCGGTAAATGTTTGATGTGGTATGATTAACAACAACCTAGTTGCCCCACATATTTTGTCGGCAAGACTTACTACAGAGGTTTATTTAGATTTCTTGCAAAATATTTTACCTGCTTTAACGCAAGATATTAACGTAAGAGGACAATACTTCTAGCATGACGGAGCTCCTCCTCCTTTTTGTATTGAAGTTAGAAGACATTTGGGTAATGAGTATCCAAACAGATGGATTGGACGTGGGGGGATCTTATCCTTGGCCGGCTAGATTACCAGACTTCAACCCCGTCGATTATTTTCTATGGAGGTATCGCAAAACTGAAGTCCAAAATGTCCCTATAAATACTACACACCAGTTACTTCAGCGAATTTTCCTCTGTAGTGACCAAATTATAAACAATCCTGCGCAAATTAGAAAATCTATTGGCAATTTACATAATCGTCCACAAAAATGTATGGAAGCTGAAGGTTTTCATTTTGATTATTCACTATAAGTATTTGTAATATTTTTAAATAATTCTTGTAAATTACAAACAAAAAAAAAGCTGTTATCTAGCTATATTGACCATTATTCCTTATGTATTTTTAGGCGCTGAAACCGAATTTTCAATTTAGAAAATTTTCTACAGCGTAGATTTCGAGTAAAACCCAGTTTCTACTATTAAAAATAATAATTTTGCAATAAAAACAGGGATTTACTTGAAATCTACGCGGTAAGGATTTTTTTTAATTGAAAATTCGGTTTCAGCTTGTGGCTAAGAAAGAGATAACGCGTTGATCAAGCTACTTTGTCTGACGTTGATCAACTGTTACGGTGGTATAATATGCCCAAGTGGTTCAGAGTGGGCCATCCTACGAGCAAGTGGTTAGCGTCACTGGTTTAACCTGAATAGCACAGTAAAGATTTGGAGAGCAGAAGAGCAGTGAATTCAAGGCTTGGGCGCCATGATTACCGAGTATAACCAAGGAAAATTAAAGTTAAGATAAAGATAAACAAACGACAAATGTTACATATATACTATATTACAAAAATATTACATTACAAAAAAGTGAAATTATCACAGCATCAACGATACTGTATAGCAAAATATCAAATAGAAATATATACAAAATATACTATATTACAAGATGCACTATATTACAATTTGCTCAACGGCAAGGTAAATATGAGGCGTTTACGAGAACCAAAAATATATTAAAAAGATAAGCCTCGTGACCTTACCTCAAATCTAAAAATCATATATTACAATATAAGGCCTCATTCGGGGTAAACTTGAGAATTTTACGAGAGACAAAATAACTATATTACAAAAAAACGTCTCCTAATGGTATCTCAATACTCATAAAATATATATATTACAACGAAGTGCCTCATGGCTTTACCATTACCTAACTTCAGGGTAAACTGAGACTTTTACGAGAGACAAAATAACTATATTACAAAATTTGTCTCGTAAAGTAGCTCAAAATTCATCAACTCTATATACACTAGTTACGACAAAATGCACCACGACTATTACCATATATAACCAAACAAAAGAGCATATACAATACTACGATGAAATATTTACAACAACGAATCAATATAAAAGGTAACTATGAATTAATATATTACAACGAATAAAAAAAAACAAAATCTTACAAAAGACGCTTGAATCTAAGATTTAAAACTTATGAATTAAAACTAGGTACCATGATTTCATGAAGCAAAAACTACTATAAACCCCATAATCCCTTTTATATGAGGTAATAATCAAAAGTACTTATCTTTGGTTCAAAAATGCTGATGAGAGAAATTCCTAAGTGCGCTCCTGTTCTGCGATGAATACAGATTTAAATGTTATGTAGTTTAATGTGTGGGACCTCTATTTTGATGAATTGAAATGATATGCGTGTCATCGCCTTAATTCCATTTTGAGGTTATGAAATCGTAGAAACGTGCTATACACAAAATAGTTTGTCACCAAGACAAAATTAAGGACATCTCTTCGCCCAGTAGGTATTCGTATATAAAAAACGATAATGCAAAACGTAGTATCAAAATCTTGACTTCACATGAATATTATTTTCTTAGTAATAAAATCTTAAAGATGCGTCGTGTGGAAAAATTGCGCAATAAAGGGAAACGTAGTATTGTAGAGTTTAATTACTAATTATTAAAAAAGCTGAACCTAGGTAATTTTTCATGAAGCAAAAGTGTAACGTTGAGATCACTTCGACGTTAAAAGGAAATCTGTTATGTTATAGAAAAAAACCTAAAAAAATATTCTTAAACGTTAGATGGTATTTAACGATATATAATTAATTAAATATTACCTTGTACGTCTGTAAGGTTCCTCCATTTTAATATCCCCTTTAGAGTCTAACAAAATTTCAATTACGTCAATCTCAAAGGACAGCTCGAGTGAAAGAGAAGGAATTTAGTCTTGCGCGGTGTATTGTTCGATATGTCCCGGACCGGCAGTCATGTGGCTCCGCCCAAAAAGTAGTTCTCTTTTATTAAGGAAATATTAAATTAAATAAGGGATCTATATTGGTGTTGATAGTTCTACGTTTCATGTGACTAATCGACTTTATTATAAATACTCGATTCAACTTAATTTTTCAGTTAGTTTGATTTATTTATTTAATTTAATTTGAATATTATCGAGCGTTTAATATAGTGCGTAAGCATAAGCTACTGACAATTTCAAATTTGCCTAGGAATAGTTCGTTATAGTACCAGAGCATAGAAGAATAAAATGTTTAATTATTAAAATTTTTCTAATAAATGTTAGAAAATGTAACGAAGGTTGCGTTTGCGCATTCCGCACGTTACAAGCACACAAAAATACATAGGTTTGGACTTTGGATTAGATTTTTTTTTCATAGATCTGTGCACTATGTGTGTACAAATCTACACAAAAAAAATGTTCCGTTCCAAAGACTAAACCTATCGTACCTTATGTATTTTTGGGTGCTGAAACTGAGTTTTCAATAAAAAAAAATTTCTACCTCGTAGATTTCGAGTAAATCTCGGTTTTTACTGTCAAAACTGATCAATAGTAAGGACGTTCTGTTCAAAATAAATCTCAGAAATTAAGAGCGACGAGAAGATTTCATTGGCCGTTCATGAATAATACCCAAGTGGTATTCTATCGCCCCTGGAAGTATGCACAGTTCTTCATGAAAAATCTTGTATATATATACATGCTATTGAAACTCAGAGAAAAATATTACTTAGATACATAAAACAAATTCAGACATGAAGTAAAAAATATCAACTTTTCAAATATGAATTGTTTTCTATTATTTCCTGTAACAAATATTATTTAATAATGCAATTTTCATTATATATTTCGTACCTGAGATAATGTTTTGCGTATATAGCACGATGCAGATTCAAGTGAGGGCATACACGTAGTTCGCTTCCTTCATTACTTTTACTTCAATATTTTTTTACGGAAAACCTGTGACTTTAATAAAAATAAATTGTGGATACATTTTTTACTTCAAAATTTATGCTATTTCTGAAAATATTTTTTTGTTTTCCCATACTTTGACTCAGGTTAAAAACTACCGAAAAATAAAGTTTTTAATTTTTTTTTACTGTGGCCGGTCTGGAAATCATTCAACTCTAGATTATCTTATTTATTACACTTCAGAAAACTCAACTGCCTTAAGTCATGTTTGAGATTTATTGGAAAAATTAGCTACACCGCCTGGGCTATTTAAAAAGTATTCTGTCTTAATGCAATATTATTTGACCTTAGTTTACATTTTTAATCCCATTCTCGAGATAGAATGTTGACCGAAAGGTATCAAAATGTGTTATTGATTCAGGTGTATTATTAGAGTAGAATGTCTTTGCTTTGTCATCAACATCTTTGTATATTAATGCCTATCTTGACAATTTTGTGTCCACAGTATGTACGACACTCGTCAATGACACAGTAAACAAACTTTTATCCTCATAATATGAGAAAAACAGAAATAAATCTGTGAGTAGGCTGTCAGTGTAGTATTAACAAATAGCCCGACGTTGCTGTGACTCGAATTAAATGGCTGACTTCAGGTAGAAATTATTTAACAATTTTAAACGTCTATTCGGAAATACGCCCATTAAGGATTATCAAATATTATTTTTAGAATACTTGTAATGGTCTATGTAAAAACCGCTAAGAAATCACTACTTCCACATCCAGATTTTTCTTCCAGGTCTCTTTAAAGGTAAACTTCTTGACTGTATTTGCACTTTAGTATGCAGAAATAATTGGCCAATAGAATTTTAATATTAGGGGCAGATGTCATAAAAAAATTTACAGAAGTTGCAACTTAGCAAGCTTCGTAATACATTAAAAATGAACTTGGCTAACTTTCAAGCCTGACACATTTACAAAATCTGCAAAATGTACAGAGAATAGAAATAAAGAAAATTTTAATATTACATTAACATTAATATTCCACACAAAAATGGTATTCGTAAAAATGCGAGAACATTAATCTAGATATCAAAATTTTTCAAACTCGCAAGTTTTGCAAAAGCAACGCTAGGCGTCGGCCGGCGTTGAAACGTAAAAATGCAAGAAAATGAATTTAGATATTAAAATTAATCAAATGCAAGTTTTACAAAAACGACGCATGGCGTCGGTCGGCGTCGAGACGTGAAGATACAAAAATATGAATCTAGGTATCAAAATTTGTCAAATTTAGAAGTTTTACCAAAACGATCCTGGGCATCGGTCGGCGTCGAGTTGAAAAACTGGAAGAATATGAATCTAGGTGTCAAAATTTATCAAATTCAGAAGTCTTATAACAACGACGCTAGGCGTCGGTCAGCGTCGAGGCGTAAAAATGCAAGAACATGTATTTAGATATCAAAGTTTATCAATTACACAAGTTATAGAAAAACGACGCTGGGCGTGGGTCGGCGTCGAAACGTAAAAATACAAGAATATGAATCTAGGAATCAAAATTTCAACTACACGAGTTTTAAAAAAACGACACAAGGCGTTGGTCGGCGTCAAAACGTAAAAATGCAAGAACATAGATTTAGATACCAAAATTTATCAAACACACAAGTTTTACAAAAACGACGCTAGGCATCGGTCAGGCGTAGGTTGGCGTTGAGACGTAAAAATGCAAGGACACATATTTAGATATCAAAGTTTATCAAATACATAAGTTATACAAAAACGACGCTGGGCGTCGGTCGGCGTCGAGACGTAAAAATGCAAGAATATGAATCTATAAATCAAAATTTTTCAAATACACGAGTTTTACAAAAACGTCGCTAGGCGTCGGTCGGCGTCGAGACGTAAAAATGTAAGAATATGATTCTAGGTATCAGAATTTATCAAATTCAAAATCAAATTAGGATCTTTCAAAAAGTATGCGATGTAACAGCACCGAACGCTTTCGTGTCCAAAAATAGCCGAATTTCAAAGCTACTGGATCCCCGTATTACCGTTACATCTTCGATGTGTTAAACATACTCACTGTTAAAAATTAAGGCATTGGTTTCTAGCACATACGCCAATAATGAAGTTTCTTTACTCTTATTGGCTTGCTCTACTGATTTTTCCCAATTACCACCCCCCCCCCCTCCACACCCCTTCAACAAAAAATACATACGTGTACCAAATTTCAAGTGAATATCTCAAGTTTATTTCATCAACCCTTTTCTTAATGGAGCGGTGGTGTTGGTGCGGGGGTGGCTGAAAAATATTATAAAGAAACCTGAGGGCTTGGCTTCTAGTATACACACCAAACCTCAAGTTTTTATATTCTACACAGCTTGCTTTACTCATTTACCTCTATTTACCTACCCCTTCAACGGAATCATCTCAAAATATAATTTAGTTCCAGATGTCGTTATAATACATACGTGTACAAAATTTCAAGTGAATATCTCAATTTTATTTTACCAACCCCTTCAATAATGGAGTAGGGTTGATGGGGGGGTTGAAAAATATTACAAAGAAATCTGAGGCTTTGGCTACTAGTACACACACCGAGTTTCAAGTTTATGCACTCTTACCAGCTTGCTCTAGTTATTTTTTCCTATTTACCCCTATTTAACCCCCAACCCTTCATCAGAATAATCCCAAAACATAATCTAGTTCCTGATGTCATTATAATATAAACGTGTACCAAATCTCAATTTTATTTTATCAACCCCTTTAATAATGCAGTGGGGGGTGGTGGGAGGATGGAAAGTATCATTAAAAAGTTTGTGGCCTTGACGTCTACTATATGTACATCTAATACAAGTTTCTGTACTCTTACCAGTTTGTTTTACTTATTCCCCCTATTTACCCCTATTTACCCCCCAACCCTTCACCGTATATGTTCAAAATACAATCCAGTTCCAGATCTCGTTACAATATATACGTGTACAAAATTTCAAGTCAATATCTTAAACAGTTCTGGAGAAAACGCGCGGACAAAAAAGTTACAGACCGCCAGACAGACAGAGCGACAGGCAGACAGAAAAATTTTTTTCGCTCAAATTTAAAATCTCTACGTTTCATGATATTCTAAACCTATTTCAAGAAAAAAAAAATTGAATTTTTTTTTACGATTACTATACTTCCAATCCACCACGTGGATGTGGAAGTAATAATATAAGTTTACAAAGAAAGTCTTGATCTTGTGAATGGAGGCCATCATTTCCTTGTATTTTGACGCGCTGCAGCCGGAAGTTATAGAAAAATGCCTACCTTGTAGATTTCTCACAAATCGTGTTTTAAGTGTGCTAATATTAGCACACAAATAACCTATTGGATATTCTGACAGTATACAAGTCTAAACTATCAATAATAAAACCGCTGCCTACGGAATCACTATTTCCATTTCAAAATTTCCCATCCAAATCTCTGTAAACGAAAACATCTTGATATACCACATTTGCACTAAAGTATGTGGAAATAATTGGCCAAAATTTTAATAATACTTGAGGCAGATGTCATAAAAAAATTTGAGGCGTGGTTCTTAGCATATACGTCTAAAAAAGTTTCTGGAATTTTATTAGCATGCTCTACTCATTTTCCTCAGTTTACACTAGCGAATATCTTAATTTTATTTTATCAACCCCTTTAATCATGGAGTGGGGGTGGTGGGGGAGTTGAAAACTGTTATAAAAAATCTGAGGCCTTGACTTCTAGTATATACACTAAATCCCAAGCTTCTGTACTCTTACCAGCTTGCCTTACTTATTTTCCCCAATTTACCCCTATTTAACCCCAAACTCTTCAATGGAATAATTTCAAAATATAATCTAATTCCATATGTTGTTATAATATACAGGGTGTTTCAGTTAAAAGTCCCCAGGCCATTATTTCTAAAATTAATAAAAATATTTTGTTTTTGTAAATGGCAGATGATTGATACCAAAGAAAGGTTTAAATAACGGTGATTAGAATTTTTCCTCAACAGCACACAGAGATGGCGCTGCGATGCAAAACTATTTTTTGATGGGTGGAACCTTGAAACATAAGTCATGTGATTAAACAATAATTTGTGAATAATTTTGATGGTATAGAGAATTTACAAAAAACAAGCCGTTTTGGAGTTACATGAGTTTCTTTCATTAATGCCAGTACACGTGAATTTTAATAAATCCCTATAATTTATTTATTATTTATTATAGAATATTGGTTACCAAACACTTTTTTTCAAGATAAGGAAAGTGATATAATACACTATCATAAAATTATGTTTACCACTTCCGGCCAAACCGGAACTAACATGATGAACCAATATCCATATGTTCCTACATATTACATTTTTTTTTCTAATAACGCTTCTAATAAAACGGCTCCCAAAACTTAAAGTAAGTAAGACAACAAAGAAAATACACACTAATTTAGAATGGCAATGAAAAATCTACTTAAGAGATATTAGTAGGCTTTGATTTAATTTTAAGTTTGACAGTTATTAAACAAAGTTTGTAGTTGGTGCATTTCAATCATAGTTTCAAACAGAAATAGTGTACTTAGAAACAATTCAAAGCAAATTAATCCAAATAAGGCAATAAAAAAAAAATAAATTTAAAAAATGGTTAGATACACCAATGAAGATAAGTTAAATATGATTTTAATATACGGTGAATGCAAAAGAAATTCCCGACAAGCAAAACGATTGTTTTGTTTACGATTTCCAAATAGACCTACACCCGATAAAAAAACATTTATCATGCTGTTTAAAAATTTAAGAAACTGGGGTAGTTTTAAGAAAACTATTCGTAACAGAAATAGGCCAATTAGAAACGATGAAAATACAGCCTTGGTGTTAAATAGTGTTGTCAACAATCCTCAATGTTCTCTCCGGAAATTGGCATCGGAAACTAATCTGTCGATATCTTCGTGCCATAGAATATTAAAATCAAATAAATACCATCCATACAAATTAAAATTGATCCATCATTTAAGGCCTGGTGATTATGAACGAAGATTACATTTTCTAGCTGAATTTTCAGTTCTTTCTGAAGAATGCCCAAATTTTTTAAAAAATATGCTCTGGAGCGATGAAAGCCGTTTTCACAACAACGGAGTTGTGAGTAAGCATAACTGCCGATACTGGTCACAAAATAATCCTAGATGGATGAGAATGACCCGAAATCAGATAACTTTTGGAGTTAACGTGTGGTGCGGAATATTAAATTCAAATATTATTGGACCATATCTATTCCATGGGATTTTAAATGGAAGAAAATATGAGATATTTTTGAGAAATGTATTGCCAGGATTATTAGAGACTATCCCTCATAACCAGGAGAATATTTGGTTTCACCAAGATGGTGCACCACCCCATAACTCAGTACTAGTCAAAGATTGTCTTAATGAAATGTACCCTCAGAGATGGATTGGTACTAATGGAGTAGTCAGATGGCCAGCACGATCACCTGACTTGGCTCCATTAGATTTTTACCTTTGGGGGTATTTAAAAAGTGTAGTGTACATTGAACCCATTGAGGATATGGCCGATTTGTATAATAAAATATATGCAAGTGTTGCTGCTATAAATAGACATACGTTACAAAAAGTTTGCAATGAAGAGTTACTGAAACGGTACAATATGTATATTCATGAAGAAGGGAGAAATTTTGAACATTTAATATAATAAGTACCTACTAATAAGAAAGAAATTAGTTTAATTTAAATTTTAATAATATTTCGATAGTTTTTAAATGTTTGTTTATAAAACTTTTGTTTACGTTCTTTACTGAATTGTTAATATAAATTTAGCCCATTCTAAATTAGTGTGTATTTTCTTTGTTGTCTTACTTACTTTAAGTTTTGGGAGCCGCTTTATTAGAAGCGTTATTAGAAAAAAAAATGTAATATGTAGGAACATATGGATATTGGTTAATCATGTTAGTTCCGGTTTGGCCGGAAGTGGTAAACATAATTTTATGATAGTGTATTATATCACTTTCCTTATCTTGAAAAAAAGTGTTTGGTAACCAATATTCTATAATAAATAATAAATAAATTATAGGGATTTATCAAAATTCACGTGTATTGGCATTAATGAAAGAAACTCATGTAACTCCAAAACGGCTTGTTTTTTGTAAATTCTCTATACCATCAAAATTATTCACAAATTATTGTTTAATCACATGACTTATGTTTCAAGGTTCCAGCCATCAAAAAATAGTTTTGCATCGCAGCGCCATCTCTGTGTGCTGTTGAGGAAAAATTCTAATCACCGTTATTTAAACCTTTCTTTGGTATCAATCATCTGCCATTTACAAAAATAAAATATCTTTATTAGTTTTAGAGATAATGGCCTGGGGACTTTTAAGTGAAACACCCTGTATATGTGTAAGATATTTCAAGTGAATATCTGAATTTTATTTTATCAACCTCTTTAATAATGGAGTTGGGATAATGGGGGGATGTAAAATATTTTAAAAAATTAGGTCTTTTCTTCTAGTATATACACTGAATCTCAAGTATCTCTACTCTTACCAGTTTGCTTTACTCGTTTTCCCTTATTTACGTCTATTTACTCCCCAACCCTTCACTGGATGTGTTCAAGGAACAAGTCAGTTCCAGATCTTCTTATAATACATACTTTTATACAATTTCAAGCCAATGTCTTAACCCATTCCAGAGAAAACGTGCGGATAAAAATAAAAGTTACTGACATAGAGATAGAAATATTTTTCGCTGAAATTTCAAATCTCGACGTTTGATGGCATTCTAAACCTATTTCAAGAAAAAAAAAAAAGAAATTTTTTTGCGATTACTGTACCTCCAATCCACTACGCGGATGTGGAAGTAATTATTTCATAATGTTAAGCGACTTCAATGCTCACGTAAGAAAAGATAGTCAAACGAATACAGATAGGAACATAGTTGGAAAACTTTACCGTACACATAGTCAAACGAAAATTGAAGCCTGCTAAAAACTTTGCACACAGCTCTTCAATGGGGCAATAAGAAACAGACCATATCCTAGTGGATGAAAAATTAAGGGAGAAGATTAAAACTATTAAGGTAAGGAAAACAACAAAAAACAACGCAGCCCTTAAAAAGCTGTATGGGAAACTAGAGACAAAGAAACTGGAAGTACGTAAAGGATGTAACAAAACCCAAATAACACTTGGGACATCTCCCTATTATAGAAGGAAGAATATAAACAAGAAGTACAAGGAGGAGATGGAAAACCATCAACAGGGAAGAACTTAACTGGTCAGCAATGAGGTCAGAAATTAGAATAGTGATGAGGAAAAAGTTAATGTGGAATAAATCACCCATGAGCACATAATAAATACGAACAACTAAAGAAGGCGAAGGCAGCAGAAAAGCAACAACATATACCAAATACATGAGGATAAGAGTATCATAGGAAAACCTTACTCCACACATGGCCAAGCGAAAATGGAAGCTCGCTAAAAAACATAAAGCAAGATCCAAACCTGCCTTGATACGCGGAGCATCTGAAATCTCAACTCTCAATTAGACCATACCCTAGCGGGTGGAAAAATTAGGTACGGGATTAAAAATACTCAGGTAAATGGAACAACAAAAGTCAACACGAGCATAAAATCTTATATGGAAAACTAGAGATAAAGAAACAGGACACAACAAAACAAGAAATATCACTTTATTAAACATCTCCCGACTGCAGAACGAAGAATTCAAACGAAAGAATGGAATAAAGAAATATCAAGGATATGCAGACTACTAGATCCAGAAATAGGAGAAACAGAAGACTCAGAAGAAGAATAGGCCAGGAGATGATGTTTGATGGAAACTTTAAAAAGAAGCGTCTCACGAACACATACACTTCCTATGCTATATTCTTATACCATGCATCATGTGCCTCTCGCTGCTGGCCCCCAAATCCTTTCCTGCTGTTGATAACATAATATTTAAAAAAATATGAAGTCTAATAATCCAGTTGCCTTCCTGCATATGTAATGTTGTAGCTGGTGAGCTCAAGGTCATATTTAAGTGAGAAAGTTGATTAGATTTAAATTAAAAGATTGTGCTAATATTCGTATTTCGTAGTAGACTTATTTTACAGAGGACTGATATTATTGAGTAAACATCCATAACACTACTTTTGTCATAATATAATTCTTGTTAGATAATATTATAATGCTTCCGCAATTATAAGAAAACATAATTTTCGAAAACAATAAATGATTCTCTTTCTAAACTCTCTCTTTTAGATGTGGTCGCCTTAATTCGTTTAGTATACGTATAAATACCACACTAATAAATCATGGCTTCGATATGGTAAGATCGAGTCAATGAATGTTTATTTGGTAATCGCCAAAAATGTTGAATTAGTAGGATACTAATCCCTTGTCGATTTTATCTATTTTACATGTACCAGCCAACATAACAAAACGATATGCAATGTACATACTGTATCTTTAATCTATGGATATGTATATCCACAAGATGGAGAAAGTATATCTAATGTACTTCTAATGGATGTTGAATTAACACTCCTAACATATACATTTGTCGCCGACTTCCATATCTATTTTAAAACCAATGAATGTACATAAACATATGCAATGTACATTCACTGGATATGAAACACACATCATATACACAATCGCATATTTTATGAATATACATTACATATCTCGGAAGTAGTTTCCACGGACATCAAAACACTTATTGAACAGTGCACTCGACGCGTATTGCTCCAGTCATGTTGGCATCATCGGGAGATAATTAAAACGAACAGTTTAATCATCTCTACGATACCAACACGATTGGTACACCACGCATCGAATGAAAGTGTTCATCAAGTGTTTTGATGTTCGTGGAAACTACTTCAGAGGTACCCATATAAGAGGTAATAAAACACATATAGTTTAACAAGAAATATATTTTATATAACTATTTTAAACATACACAAACTTACAAAATGTCTTAAATTATTACGCAATATTTAAAATTTTCAATATTTACGTATACTTTTTTACCTTCCGGTAGTTTAACAAATTGTAAACATATGTATAATACTATAGTTACTCATGTCCTACATATGTGTTTAAAACATTTACAACCATCAGTAAGTAATATAATATGAACGTATGTAATTTTTATTCACTAAGTATATTTATAAAATACATACCCAATATGACTTGACAACAGCAAATTTTTAGGCCTCTGTCACTTTGCGGCATCTTAACTAAACACACACCTGCCACAATCAGTTAAATATGAAACTTGTAAATTTTCTAACCCTAAAAGAGTATGTATTTACAAATCTAAAGAACTGCATTATAGTAAATATACTCTTACATCATGGGAGCTTCATGCAAATGTAACAGCATAATATAGCAATAAGCAATTATAAAATCCAGAGAATGAGAAAGAGTTAACTTCCATCACACCCTAGGCACCCAATACTATAGGGCTTAATGGTTGCCGGCTGTTGCGAACTACAATTCGTAAACAAATGATACGTGGTGCGGCGACGTACTATGCCATAAATTAGTAGCGTATGCGCATCAGATCATGAGATAAAATTCGTGTAGGTATATAATTTAATTATACCTTAATGGAGATGATATATATAAATCATTGTGTATATACCTCCAGCAATATACACTGTATATGACACTGATGGATGTCAGCAGCTGAATATACATATCATATCATATGTATATTTAACAATACATATTCAAATTCCTACATCTAATACATATGCTATGGATGTACGTATCCATGAGATGTTATGTGGGAGGTACCTAATTTTCTGAATTGCTATGTTAATAACCACCTTAGGAAAAAGGGTAGAATTTCATACTCTATACTGCCCCACTTCGGAAGAAAGCCGCATGTATAATTGTATACATCTGACAGTTTAGAGAAAACAATTGCTAAAGATTTGGTATACTTGATATTGCTGTAACTTTCTTACTAAATAACGTAATGATCTGATTTGTTTTTATAGTAAACGAAAAATTGATGTTTTTTAATACTGTTAAGATTTTTTGAAAAATATTGCTACTTTCATAAAAACAGCTTCACATACGGTACTTTATCTTACTGAATTTGAAATTTTACTAAGCAAGAATGCCGCATGTGCTACTTTTAAATAGGAAATGAATACAATAATTAATAAATATATATATATTATACAGGACATTTTCATATTTCTCAAATGCCTATTATTAAAAATCATAAACAAGCGTTGTATAAATTTATTGTTCCAACCATGTTGTTTAGTTCTCAACTTAAAATAAGGAAACAAAAAAGTAATAACGCACAATTTATTGGTAACTATAAATTATACATCGAAACGTTATAATAAAACTTTAAATATATTATTATTATAAACCAACTTCAGTCATCTTCAATGTTTTCAATCAAATTGGATGAGATTACATTTGTTATTATATTCTTCCAAAATACAAGCTTGTGACTCGGAATTATACTTGATGGGTTGTTTAATAGGGTTTGTTTCATTTCTTTGCGTATTCCTCTATTTTCAGTTCTACTTTCTGTCTCAAAAATTTGGCATTGCTTGCTTTTAGGTATAAAATGAAATTCTCTTTCTTCACCATGAAAATGTTCTTCATAAAATCGATTGGTAAAGCCCCTTTTGGCGATTATTACTACAATTTGTTTTAACAACGGTCTATTATTCTTATTTAATTTCTGTATTTGATAGTTGTAGTTAAAGTTGGCCAATTTTTGAAATTATTATATTGCATTTCTTACAACCGGGCCATTTGTATGGTTGGAAACGACGTCAGAGAAATCTTGAAAATCGTATATTTTCGGTTTCTTCTTCATTGCTAATTCTACGAGATGATGAAAAGGATCTGCCGACATGTACTAATGCCCTTGTTCAAAATACTTGATTGTAATAGTACTTGCTGCAATTTCATCAGAGTTTATTATGTATATTAAGTAGCTATAGAAACACCAATTCTTATTTTGCGCTGATCAGTTGTCAGACCAGATAACAATATTTTCATAGTTGCATGCAAAACGGAAGTCCTTACAATATCTTCTTTCTTCCTCCCCGATATTGCCCCATGCCATAAAACTGCTAACGGCTTATTTTGTTTGTTCAGTTTCCCCAGAGGTACGAAAGTTTGATTGAAAACAATGATTCGCGGAGTAAATACCACCAGCCATGATAGCAAAATTGCCAGATTAAAATGACGCATGTAAACAAATGCAATTCTACAGATCGTAGTACCTTAAATATGACTGCAGTAATACTAGACAAATACGACGTATGTACATACATGCGCGTTTAGTTTGCTCACAACATCTTACTTCGGTGATTTTATTAGAGAAGAAAGCCGTATGTCATTACATGCGGCATTCATACTTTGTGTAATGAATGAAAAACCACACACGTACGTCTGAAACGGACACATAGGGCTTTTTTCTCTAGTATTGTGGTCAAAAATACTAAAGCGACACAAATGCTGAAATTTTGATTTATTTTTCATTTTTAGTAGAAAAAAATAATATTTTAAATATTTATACAATAGTATATAATTTATAGATTATAAAAATGTATTAATCCGATTTAGCAAAAATCTGAACATACGGCCTTTTTCCGAAGTAAGGCAGTATATGTACGCTTATTCTTAAGTGTCCTTATAACTACTGGTCTGATTTAAACGCAGTTTTCACATTTGTAAGCAGTGTAAGTCAGGAAAGGCTATAGACTATATAATTACGACCACAAAGTAGAAAGGAAGGCAGAAAGAGGAATATAAATTGAAAAGGATTTTGAAAATTCTCGGATCCTTCTCTATTTTCTTTAAAAACCTCTATAAACACAAACTGCTTTTATTTCCGATTACAAAAAAAACATCATCTTAAAACATTCACTAAATAAATTCTGATATCTAACGCAAGGTCCTAGGGATATCTTAATTAGAAATTTTTAATTTTTGACACTAAAAAGTTGAAAAGAAATATTGTAAAAAATTATTAAATAAAATTTCAACCTGTCACTCGGTTAATGAGAGGTATATCACTGTTAATGATATAAATGAGAAATTCTCCAATTAAGGAAATATGGGGTGTTCTTCTGCGTAATATTGATATTCGAGTCAGTGTAAAAATAAAATTGTAACGCAGCTAAACCTCTGAAGTAGTTTCAGCAAGCACCAAAACACTTGAACACAAGAATCGAATAACAGCACACACCACACGCTGGCGTCAACGGAGTAACTAGGTAAAAACTGATTTCTTAATTTAAAATAAAAATACTTATAAATCGTCGCAATTGAAATTGGACCTAGGGGTGACTACTGATCACTCCGTGTTCCTGAAAGTAAATTTTTAAACTAATTAAAATTTAACATTATTTACTCATGTACAGGGTGGGCAACTAAGAATGGAGGTCGGCCATATCTCAGAAACCAAGCATCGCACAAATTTAGGAAAAAAATTACCTTAAGTAAAGTGGCCACGAAAAATCGCTGAAAAATATTTTCGAGTTTCTAAAATGGCCGCTAGGGGGCGTAACAGCCACAGCAGAATAGAAAATCAGGTTTTTCTCAGTATTTTGCTCAATTAAGTGGTATTGAAAATACATGCATCGTAATCCTAGGACAATTTTGAATCTTTTTAGTTTTCCATTTTTTTTGTATCTTCAAGAATAAAGTGGTGGGGAGATGCCAAATGTACATTTTTTCAAATGTCGATTACTCCGATTAGCCTTAATGGAATTTAACAAACTTAGTCTCATTGGAAAGTGCTTTTCTTGGTCTATCGAGTGCATGTTGTGCTATTTCCATTTGATTATTACTGTCGCCGCTAGAGGCCGTTATTTGACATGACAACAAATATCGCGCTTTTTCTTAAAAAATTTAAATAGAATGGTATATTTATTTTTACATGGTAAAATAGAGAATTAAAAGCCTCAGATATCAGTGAAAACCGCAACTAGATAGCTTTTCTCTAACGGAAGATATTAGCAAACAAAGTTGAAATTATGAATTATTATCAGATCTTGCCGACGGGATTTGCAAAGTAGCTGTTGAAAACAAGTAAGCTGTGAAAATGACACAATGAAGAAACAACATATTATGTCAAAATATTTAACTTGTCATTATTGTTATTTTGTGCAGTATTTAGTTTTTTATTTGAATTTGTTTTCGTTTTGGAATTAATTTTTCAAATTATAATGATTCTTACAAATGAAGCATTTGACATGTTAGCGATTTAGTTCGAATGCATGAGACATGCAACTCTTGCTGCCAGAGTCTATGCAGTGCAATATCCTGAAAGACGTCATCCAAGTGAAAAAGTTTTTATTCGACTGGCACATGGTTTTCGTACGAAGGAAGTGTACCGTGTATCGAAGACATCGTTACGAAATTTTAAATGTATTTTTGAAGTTACGAAACGTCCCAATTTTCATAACTGTCAGTTTCATTACATAACTAGTGATGTAATGAATTTTAATTAAACTGTTATTATTAAACCCATCATTTAGAGAAAAGACATTAAGGCACAAAAAACACTTTATTAATAAAATGCAAATAGAAACATTCCGTCATCTGCATTTTTAACAAAACATTTAAAGTTTTCTTCTGTTAAAATAATAAATTTCTTAGCGTGGTAACCTGAAGATCTTCTCTTTAAAAATGGTATTAATATGGTATATTTTTTGTCAATGTTTCTTTTGGCATTTAATTCTTTAATATTGATTCCTACTCAATATTCATATCGTGACGGTTTATAATTTTTCATCGTTTCGAAATACGCTAAGAGAATCTTTTCACATACATCTTTTTATTCACTTTTGTTGACACCAGTTTTTAAATTTCGTATATTATACTTCCTCATATATGCTTTTTGATTTACCAGGTAAGTATTATTGAATTTACTGCTACTCTTTTATATCAGATGGAATATCCACATCTAAATCAACAATTTCTGACTTAATTTGCTTCAAAAAATTCAGCAGATTGACAACTGAACTTTGTTAATACAAATGTCAACCTATACCTACTAATGCTCAGGTACAGCGATAAACACAAAATTCATTTGTACCACTGTAGGTGTAACAATGTTTGAAACCGCAAAATAAAATTCAATATAAATTGCAATTTCTTTTCTATTTTAGAGCAGGATTAGATAAAAACGTTATGAAACAGTAATTTTACTTGACTGGCGTAATTTGCAAATATTGCATTCGTCAAGTAAAATTAGTCTTTTCATAACTGTCTACATAAATATATTGTTATTAATATTATTAGAATTGTTGTCTGTTATTAATTACTAATTTTTATATTATGTAATATATTCTACTCGATATGTTTGATATATGTTGTTTCTTCATTGTGTCATTTTCACAGCTTACTTGTTTTCAACAGCTACTTTGCAAATCCCGTCGGCAAGATCTGATAATAATTCATAATTTCAACTTTGTTTGCTAATATCTTCCGTTAGAGAAAAGTTATCTAGTTGCGGTTTTCACTGATATCCGAGGCTTTTAATTCTCTATTTTACCGTGTAAAAATAAATATACCATTCCATTTAAATTTTTTAAGAAAAAGCGCGATATTTGTTGTCATGTCAAATAACGGCCTCTAGCGGCGACAGTAATAATCAAATGAAAATAGCCCAACATGCACTCGATAGACCAAGAAAAGCACTTTCCAATGAGACCAAGTTTGTTAAATTCCGTTAAGGCTAATCGGAGTAATCGACATTTGAAAAAATGTATATTTGGCATCTCCCCACCACTTTATTCTTGAAGATACAAAAAAAATGGAAAACTAAAAAGATTCAAAATTGTCCTAGGATTACGATGCATGTATTTTCAATACCACTTAATTGAGCAAAATACTGAGAAAAACCTGATTTTCTATTCTGCTGTGGCTGTTACGCCCCCTAGCGGCCATTTTAGAAACTCGAAAATATTTTCCAGCGATTTTTCATGACCACTTTACTTAAGGTAATTTTTTCCCTAAACTTGTGCGATGCTTGGTTTCTGAGATATGGCCGACCTCCATTCTTAGTTGCCCACCCTGTACATTTAATTCAAACATGCACAACAATTTGGTACACAATCGAGAAATAAACAAATTCAGCGCTGCAATTTCTTTTCTATAGATGTGCTCAAAGAATAGTGTGTGTATTTTAACCGATTAGCTAATTGCTTTTAACGGCTCTGCGTGTATCCCTGTTCAATTAATAATTTCACCTCCAGTATACACATAAAAATAAATATTCATGAGGAATGTTGGACCACACGTATCTTTTAGATATAGTTTAATATTATTTCTATTTTAAATTAATAGAAGCGCTCAGTAAGTTTAATTAATTTTAGAATTCTGCATTCAAACGAAGCAGAAACGATAATAGTATTGATGAAATAATTTAACTCACTGCGGCCATGGAATATTTACTTTCACCTTGTAATTTTACATCGGCTGTCTAAGCCTGCGTAAATATAAATTAGTTTATTAATGTTTTGACACATACAATACAAAAGTTTTGTGAAACTAACCATGTTAATTATTACCAGAGTTAGATGATACACTTCGATAAACGCACTTTTAATAACTTAGACCTGTCAAAGGATATATTATGCAAATATTTTGTGGAGTAATATGTAAATATCCAACTTCTACCGACTTGTTCAAACAGGTTTGATTTATATCATATTTAAATAAAAACAATGTAAAACAATGTCGAAATCTAGCCCGGCACGTTTCCTCTAAAGTTATTGCATGTTGAATTCGGTTGCTGCACTACGTCAATATTATAAGAGAATCTGTATTACATGGTAACATTTCTTTCTCAAAAATTATTAGAAACGTAAAAACTGAAAATATAGTCTTACAATATTACAAAATCAAGTAGTAACATACCGTGCATTTCACTGGTGAGTGATGACTTCAGCACATCGTCGCACAGTGGTTCCAACGAGCATAAAGCTGGCCAAATGTCGAAAAATTAATATTTTGAATTTGGTACTATAAAATCTGGCAGAGAAGACGTTATTGCATGTTATAGTAAAAAAAAAACGAGCCTACCGTCTATACCTGCCGTGGTACTATGTATAAAAGTTACCGCTTTGATGGCAACGTGGGAGGCTAATTAAGCTCTTTAATTATTTCCACATCCACGTAGTGGATTGGAATTAGAGTAATCGTAAAAAAGTTCCATTTTTTTTTTTTAAATACGTTTAGAATGTCATCAAACGTCGAGATTTTCAATTTGAGTGAAAAATATGTTTCTGTTTGTCTATCGGCCTGTCTGTCTGTCATGTCGGTCTGTCTGTCTGTCTGTCTGTCGGTTTGTCCGTAACTTCTTTTTTTTTTTTGTCTGCACGTTTTCTCCGGACAGGTTTAAAATATTGACTTGAAATTTTGTACACGTATATATTATAACGAGATCTGGAACTGGATTGTTTTTTGAAGATATTCGGTGAAGGGTTGGGGGTCCATAGGGGTAGATAGGGGAAAATATGTAAAGACAGCTGGTAAGAGTACAGAAACTTGAAATTTGATGTATGTACTACAAGGTAACGCCTCAAAATTTTTTATAATACTTTTCATTCTCCCACCACCACTCCTTGATTAAAGGGGATAATAAAATCAAATTGAGATAGGTATTCACTTGAAATTTGGTACACGCATATATTATAATGAAATCCGGAACTAGATTCTATTTTGGGATTATTCTGATGAAGGATTGGAGGTTAAATAGAGGTAAATAGGTGAAAATAAGTAAAGCAAGCTGGTAAGAGCACAGACATTTGAAATTCGGTGTATGTACTAGAAGCCAAGGCCTCAGATTTTTTATAATATTTTTCAACCCCCCACCACCCCTACTCCATTATTGAAGGGGCTGGTAAAATAAAATTGAGATATTCACTTGAAATTTGGTTCACGTATGTATTGTAACGACATCCGGACCTCGATTATATTTTGAGATAATTTCGTTGAAGGGCTGGGGGTTAAGTAGGGGTAAATAGGGGAAAGTAAGTAAAGCAAGCTGGTAAGAGTACAGAAACTTGAAATTCGGTGTATGTACTAGAAACAAAGGCCTCAGATTCTTTTATAATATTTTTCAACCCCACAATACCCCTATTCCATTATTAAAGTGGTTGATAAAATAAAATTGAGATATTCACTTGAAATTTTTTGCACGTATGTATTATAACGACACCTGGAACTAGATTATCTTTTGAGATGATTCCGTTGAAGGGTTGTGGGTTAAATGAAAGTATTTAGGGGAAATTAAGCGAAGCAAGCTGGTAAGAGTACAGAAATTTGAGTTTTAGGTGTATATACTAGAAACCAAAGCCTCAGGTTTCTTTGTAATATTTTTCAAACCCCACCACGTCCGCTGCATTATTAATGGGACTGATAACAGAAAATTGAGATATTCACTTGAAAGTTAGTACACGTATGTATTGTAATGACAGCTGATTGAGATGATTCCATCGAAGGAGTGGGAGGTGGTAGTTTTTGAATAGGGGAAATAAGTAAGGTAAACTAGAAACTTCATTTTTAACGTATATGGTAGAAACCAACGCCTCAAAATTTTCTGACATCTGCACCAAATATTATTAAAATTCTATGACCAATAATTTCCACATACTGGAGTGCCAATCTAATCAAGATTTTCTTTTAAAGTGACTTGAATGAAAAATCCGGATGTGGAAGTAGTGATTCCTTAGGCAGCGCTTTTTTGACATTCAATTGCGCATAAGTTTCTATTGCTGTGTTTGATTTTAATTCTATTTGATGACGGATATTCCTAGAAGTTAGTAGATCATTTGCATATGTTGTATTGTCAATTACTTATGTTCAGCGTATATTAATACTCCCGCCAAAATGTTTTAATTACAAATAGACTTTTCATAAAGAAAAAGTTATGATCCGGTGAGATCGATTAATTTTCGAAAATTGAAAATGTAGATTATACTGTTCTTAAACAAAACGTTCAACAATTTCCTAGTCTCTGTTGCCTGATTCGTTGTATCAGAATGTTTATTGTAACCGCGCGCTACTGCAGAAAATTCAACTGCTACTGGCGTTAATTATTTGTGATAAAGTAATACCTATTAAATAATAATTTTAATTATTTTATATTAATACATTAAATTTCTAATAGTAACTTATTTTGGAGTACTTAATAATGTTTATTTTTCAATCTGCTTCCTTACCCGTCCATAATAAATATATTGCTAAAATATCGTAGGAACATTTAAGTTGAACTGTGACAATAGTAAAATTGTTCATTTTTCTGAATAATATAGTTTGTCTGCAATATTATTAAAGAGAGATTTTAAAAGTAGATATTGTCTTCTGTCAATTCAGGAGGGAGATATTTGGGGGAGGCGGTAGTTATTGATGTGATTTAGAAGGTGATTAAAAACAAACATTTCCATGAAGTGCAAAAATTGTTCTAAATATAAATTCAGTTCAAAATTGTTCATACATTTTGATGGATGGTTATGAACAAAACGCTTCACAGATATCTCGTCAAATTAATCCTACTATCAAAACGAGGCTACAGTGAATACTGCCTATATTAAAATAAAATGTTTCAAAACATAATGGATGATGAGTAAGTACTGTTGAGGAACACTTAGCCGAGAACGATTTTTTATGGTTCGACTGGTGCTTGTGTGGCATAGATATGAATACGAAGGGTTTTACATTATTCATCCCTCTTGTCTTTTCTTGCGATGAGCCAATATCTGGGTCGTACATATTTAAACTATCAAAATCGATCGCAGGTTGCAATTCATGTTAATTTACTTCCTATTTCAAGCTGCAATTTGAAGAGTTGCCCACTTATGGGTATATCTGATAAGAGGCATGCAAATCCAAAACCATTTTGAATGTTATATATATAATGTTCCTGTTGCATACTGAAAAGAGCATAAGCTGTGACTTTCATCGGCTAAACCTGAATCTTTTAGATGTAAGTAGAGCTCGGAAAATTTCAATTCGTGCATCGTGGTAACTTTTAAGTAATTTACTTAAGTATCCAAGGAAGATTTTGTAATCATTTTGATATATTACTTTTAGTTGGTTTAAAATAATTAACGATGTTAATTTTGCTTTGATGGAGGACTGCGATAGAAGGGAGGTAGGCAAAGAGCAAGGGAGGCAGGTGTCTTAAAAAAACTTTCTGACCTTTGCTTCTAGTACATATACGAAATGCCAGGTTTCCGGACTTTTACTCTCTTGTTTTATTTATCCCTATTTAAGACCCCAACCCTTCAACGAAATAAGCTCCAAATATAATTTAGCTCCAGATCTCATTATAATATATACGAGTACCAAATTGCAAGTCAGTATCTGAATTTTATTTTGTAACCCCCTTAATAATGGAGTGAGGTGGCGGTGGTGATGACGGATGTCATAAAAAAACACACAAAAATCCAAAGTTTCTGTACTCTTACCAGCTTGCTTTACTTATTTTTCCCTATTTACTTCTACTTACCCCCACTTCTTGAACGGAATCATGTCAAAATATAGTCTAGTTTTAGATGCCGTTATAATACAAACGTGTAGAAAATTTCAAGTTAAAATCCCAATTTAATTTTAACATATCTGTTAATAAGGGGTGGTGGGGGGATGGAAAATATTATTTAAAAAAACCTGAGGCCCTCGCTTCTAGTATCTACACCAAATTCTATATTTCAGCACTCTTACTAGCTTGCATTACTTATTTCCCCCTATTTACCCCTATTCATCCCCCAAACCTTCAACGGAATCATCTCAAAATATAACCTAGTGCCAGATGTCGGTATAATACATACGTGTATCAAATTTCAAGTGAATATCTCAATTCTATTTTATCAACCCCTTTAATAATAGGGTAGGGGTAGTGGGGGGTTGAAAAATGTTATATAAAAATCTGATGCCTTGGTTCTAGTACATACAGCGAATTTCAAGTTTCTGTACTCTTGCCAGCTTGCTTTATTTATTTTCCCCTATTTACTCCTAATTTAACCCCCAACCCTTCAACATAATAATCCCAAACTATAATCTGGTTCCCGTCGATATAATATATACGTATACCAAATTTCAAGTGAAAATCTCAATTTTTTTTATCAACCCCTTTAATAATGAAGTGGAGGGGTGGGGTGGGGAATGTAATATAATATAAAAAAATTTGAGGCCTTGGCTTCTAGTACGTACACAAAATTTCAAGTTTCTGTATACTTACCACCTTGATTTACTTATTTCCCCCTATTCACCCCCCAACCATTCACGGGATATGTTCAAAAAACAATCCACTTCCAGATCTCGTTCATAGTATATATGTTACAAAATTTCAAGTCAATATCCTAAACCGTTCCGGAAAAAACGTGTGGACATAAAAAAGTTGCAGGCAGACAGAACGACAGATAGACAGACGTTTTTTTTTTTCGCTCGAATTTAAAATCTCGACGTTCCATGCCATTCTAAACCTATTTCAAGAAATAAAAATTTTGAAATTTTTTTCACGATTACTGTACTTCCAATCCACTACGTGGATGTGGAAGTAATAACGATTACTGAAAATTGTCAAACAAAATGTGACCGTCGCCAAATTACTTGAATGATATTACCTAATAACGATATTAAATTCAGCATAAAAAATTTAAGAATAAAAAATATCACGTAATTTTAATCGACCTCAATATCGATATTAAGTAATTAAATTCAATTAATCCAAAGAAGTTGAAATTTTATTTCATATTTTTTAGCGGTCGTTTTTCTAGACAAGCACATATATTGTTATTACTGGATTTCAGGGAAAAATATAAACATTGAAATAAATTTTATCCCATCAACAGTAAACCACATACAGATTCGTAAAATACACTTCGTGATATAGGGAATTAACTTCAACGTAATTGAGCTATTGAAAGCAGAATGCGTGGGGTCGACACGGTCAAGCGGTGTTGGTATCAACGAATACATCAATGCCCTGCGTTGATCTATGGACAAATCGTGATTTACCTGCGCAGATACACGTTTACATATCACGAACTTCAATTTCCAAATCTGCATATAGTTAAACTGATTAGAAATGGTTGATAGAGGAGGTCTCTATCATCTTTCTTCGTTTGATCGTCCACTTATGGAGCACCCTATATAACATTTTCTTTTATTTCTACATCCACGTAGTGAATTTCGGAAACAGCAAATTCCAGAACTAAAAATTGTGTCGGAACAAGTATCATTCCACACAGTGTTATGGTATAATACCGCACTTTCGACAAATCAGAAGTCATTAAACCACACTTAGTGGTTCGGTTGCTATGGTTACGTTTAGCTTCTCACTTGACGTTTTACACCGTCTTGAAGTTGTTTTGCTTAATTTTTAAAATCTTGTTAGAGAATAGTATATTCTACAACTTGTTCTCGAATAGCCCATATTACACACGAGCGAAACATTTTTGGTTCGCCAGTGCGGGATATGCCATTCCAAACGTGTTGTAGACTATACTTTCTCTGACACCATTTCAGAAATTACAAATTCCACTACTAAAAACCACTGCCTAAGGAATCACTACTTCCAAATCCAGACTATTTATCCAAGTCACTTTAAAGGAAACATCTTGACTATATTTGCACTGTACTATGTATAAACAATCGGTCATAGAATTATAATAATATTTGGGGCAGACTTAATAGAAAAATTTGAGGCGTTGGTTTTTACCGTGTGCGTTAAAGTCGAAGTTTTCAGCTTGCTCTACTTATTATCCCCTAATCACAACCTACTATCTCCCACCCCTTCAACAGAATCATTTCAATCAGATGTCATTACAATACATACATGTGCTAACTTTCAAGTGAATATCTCAATGTTATGTTATCAATCCCTTTAATAATGTAGTGGAGGTGGTGGGGGTTGAAAAATATTCGAGAGAAATCTGAGGCTTTGGTTTCTAGCATATACACCACATCCCTAGCTTCGGTATTCTTACTAGCTTGCTTAATTTATTTTTTCCTATTTACCCCTACTTACCCCTCACTCCTTCAATGGAATCAGGTAAAAAAATAATCCAGTTCCAGATGTGGTTACAATACATACGTGTACAGAATTTCAAGTGAAAATCTCAATTTAATTTTATCAACCCTTTTAGTGGTGGGGGATGGATGGGATGGGATGGATGGAAAATATTATAAAATAAGCTGAGGCTTTCGCTTCTAGTATATACACCAAAACCCAAATTTACGTACTCTTACCAGCTTGTTTTACTTATTCTCACCTATTTACCCCTATTTAACCCCCAGACCTTCAACGGAATCATCTCAAAATATAATCTAGTGTAAGATGTCGTTATAATACATACGTGTAACAAATTTCAAGTGAATATCTCAATTCTATTTTATTAACCCCTTTAATAATGGAGTAGGGGTGGGGGTGGGGGCGGGTGAAGAATATTATACAAAAATGAGGCCTTGGCTTCTAGTACATACACCGAATTTTAAGTTTCTGTAGCCTTCCCTTACTAGCTTTACTTCTTTTCCCGTTTTTACCCCTATTTAACTCTCAGCCCTTCAACGGAATCATCTTAAAATATAAACTAGTTCCAGATGCCTTCATAATCTGTGTACCAAATTTTAATTGAAAATCTCAATTTAGTTTTATCAACCATTTTAATGGTGGGGGTTGGAAGGGAGGGGAGGGAAAATAATATAAAAAAACTGAGGCATTCGCTTCTAGCTTACTTATTTGCACCGATTTACCCCTATTTAACCCTCAACCCTGCAACGGAATTATCTCAAAATATAATTTAGTTCCAGATGTCGTTATAATACATACGTGTACCAAATTTCAAGTGAATATCTCGATTTTATTTTATCAACCCCTTTAATAATGGAGTAGGGGTGGCGGGGTGTTGAAAAATATTTTTAAAAAAGTTAAAGCCTTGGCTTCTAGTTCATACACCGAATTTCAAGTTTCTGTACTCTTACCAGCTTGCTTTATTTATTTTCCCCTATTTAACCCCCAACCCAAATGATCCCAAAATATAATCTAATTCCAGACGTCATCATAATATATACGTTTACCAAATTTCAAGTGAATATCTCAATTTTATATTATCAACCCCTTTGACAATGGAGTGGGAGGTGATAGGGGGATGGTAAATATTATAAACAATTTTGAGGCCTTGGCTTCTAGTACATACACCGAATTTCAAGTTTCTCTACTCTTACCAGCTTGCTTTACTTATTTCCCCCTATTTATCCCCAACCCTTCACCGGATATGTTCATAAAAAAAAAAATCCAGTTCCAGATCTCGTTACAATATATACGTGTACAAAATTTCTAATCAATATCTTAAACCGTTCCGGAGAAAACCTGCGGACAAAAAAAGTTACAGACCGACAGACACAATTTTTTTTTCGCCCAAATTTAAAATCTCGACGTATCATGGTATTCTAAACCTATTTCAAGAAAAAAAAAAATTGAATTTTTTTTTACGATTGCTGTACTTCCAATCCACTACGTGGATATGGAAGTAAAATTATGTCGGAACAAGTATCATCCCAACACACTGTTAAGGTATAATACCGCACGTCTTTCTACGAATGAGAAGCCGTTAGTGGTTTGGTTGTTATGGTTACGTCGAACAAAAGGTATTTATTTCTAGCTTCACATTTGACGTTTTGAACAGTTTCAAAGTTTTTTTTGTATAATTTCTAAAATCTCGTTAGAAAAAGTATAGTCTACAACTCGTTGTGAATGGACCATTCCATAACTTGTTATAGAATATGCTATTATGTCGGTCTGCCTGTCGGTCGGTGGGTCTGTCTGTCTGTCGGTCTGTAACTTTTTTTGTGAGCACGTTTTCTCCGGAATGGTTTAAGATATTGTCTTGAAATTTTGTACATGCATTTATTATAGCAAGATCTGGAACTGGATTGTGTTTTGAACATATCCGGTGAAGGGTTAAGGAGGACAGGGGACAATAAATAAAGCATGGTAAGAATACAGAAACATGGGATTTGGTGTATATGTATATACCTTAATATTATATTATAATATTTTTCAACCCACTCACCACCTCCACTCCATTATTAAATGGGTTGATGAAATAAAATTGAGATACTCACTTGAAATTTGGCACACGTAGGTATTTTAACGATAAATGATTGAGAGTATTTCGTTGAGGGGGTGGGGGTAAGGCAAATAGAGTAAAACGAGTAAAGCAAGCTGGTAAGAGTACAGAAATTTGAGATTTGGTGTATATACTAGACATCATGGACTCAGATCTCTTTATAATATTTGTCAAATTATAATATTTGTCCATTATTAAAGGGGTTGATAAAATAAAATTGAGATATTTACTTAAAATTTGGTACATATATGTATTTTAATGATATCTGATTGAGGGGTGGGGGGGGGGCGTGGTGCAAATTGGGGAAAATAAGCTAAGAGCAAGCTAATAAGTGTCTAGAAACTTCAAATTTTTTATGACATCAGCCGCAAGTATTATTAAAATTCTATGTTCAATTATTTCCACATACTAGAGTGCAAATGTAGTCAAGATGCTTTCCTTTATAGAGATTCAGATGGAAATTCTGGATGTGGAAGTACTGATTAATTAGACTGCGGTTTTTTGTTTTTCTTTACATCATTTGCCTTTAAAATGGATTTATATGCGAATGAGTTTAGAATGTTTGGGAAATGAAAATACAGAGCTATAGAGGGAATGTAGTTATATAAGGCGGAAACATTGTGAGAAATCGATCTTACAAATATCACAGTTTTAAGAACCAGCGGTGGTTAAGCACGTGTTTGTTTAATATTTAATTACGCATATCAGTACGAAATACTAATTTATGAATAAATAGCTAGGACTATTAAATAACATTTGCTGGTATACTGTAGCTTAGGTATATTTTTCAGGTCTAACCATTTAACTTTGTGGTCACTGATTCACGTTTGCTGATTCGCCTGTAACTACAGGTTTTAATTAAAAACGTGTTTGGTATCACATAGTAATTTTAATCTACACACGTATAATTTTTTTATTATAGATCGAGATTGAATTTGTAACATTATGTTTCGTATTATTCATTTTGATATCAATATTTCGGTTAAATTAATCTTATCAGCGTAATGGCCGAAAATCATTATAACACTCTTACCCGAATTGAAATGCTAACTGTGTTGTGGTGATGTTTCAAAAATGTTTTCGAACTCACACCTAATAATTTCGCAATTGCTTTGAAAGGTACCGGGTTGCATATTGCCAATTTATTGTCCAGCATAGAGTGGGTCGTCATGCTCTACACCACTCAATACATTGCCGGCGTGGCGGTGGTGACTTTTAAAGCAGGTCATACCAAAGCGATAGATCACTAGCAATCAGCAGCACGCGATATACAACACATGTCGCTTTCAAAAAGTACACACTGTGTCATGTATCTATTCACATCGAAACGATGTAGTGCATTCTGTGAGTCGGATTGAACCTAGAAAAGCACAAATATTTTCCAGCCTAACTAGACTATGTCCTGCCCCCGTTATCGAGGATGCTGAACACGATGGCAATGATTAAATCTCTCTCCGAGGTCACCCCACCCCCCAAACGGCCAAAAACTACCCCCTAAAGGGGATAGGCCGTCTTCTCTCGGCTAAACCCACGAAAACCTCCCCTTTTCGAGAATGTTGAGCACGATGGTGATCTCGAGAAACATTTTCGACCCCCGCCAACCCCTAGGCGGTCAAAAAAAATACCCCAAGAGGTGGTAAACTGCGGTTAGGCCATCTCCTAGCAGCCAAACTTGTGTTACTCCCCGGTTTCGAGGATGCTGAGCTCGATGATGATGTTGGATCTTCTCCACGAGATCAGTCGTGTAGGCATTAACAGTAACTGAAATCTTGTTTTTATGCCAGTTGACGCATAGAAGATATCTTGCACGTAGTCCAGCTGCAGTAAAAGTGCCGACGCGGAGATGCCGAAGTAAGAGCATAATTGTATTTTTGTCCGTTTGCTGAATGAAGAAAGGTCGCGATATTTTTTTCATGCTCAGCATCCTCGAAAACGGGGGGTAACACGGGTTTGGCCGAGAAGACGGCGTATGGCGAACGGTTTTTGGCCGCTTGGGGAGTTGATGTAGTAATGATACGCACTTTCGCTAAGTAACAGTCAAGTCTATCAACTGTCTAAAAATATGGTCTATTTAAAGAAGAGTTGCACATATATGTCTTTTTAACCCAGATTGATTACCTTATTGATAAAATCTTATTATCTTCAATATATTCTATGATTTGAGTTTTGACATATTCGAATATTTGTTATTATATTGGCAGTAGAGTCATCGACATGAACATTGTAAAATCCAGTGGATTCTTTGGGTAGAGAAATTATGTGTGCTACTGTCCAAGCATTAAGATAAACTGAATTATTAAGACAAAAAAAATAGGCAACGGGTTAATTAAAAATTAATTGCAAAAAGTTATTGTAAAGTTTTAAGCATACATAAACACGCTAGTTAAAAACATCTTTGATGTACTCGAATACATGCCAACCTAGAAACACAAATTACTTGAAAATGGCTTGAAAGTTGACATTTTGCAGTCAAATACTCGGTCAAATGCGCAAAAAATTAAAAAGCATGATTTACATAGATGGCTCAAAGAAAATGCTTTAAAAATGAAAGGAGAGACTAACTGTAGCTCTGGCAAAGCTCAGTCTAACACAATGTTAGAAAAGAATCATCTAGCAAATTTGCATTTCATTAGGACTACACTAAAGCCTTTTCCACAAACATGGTAAAAACTAAAATAACGATGTATTGCTTTGGTTAACTAATGTACTTGTTGCAATAGAAACATATTTTCGAACAAACGTTGACATTAACTTCATTAACTACAACTGAAGGAGGTCCATGTTGAATAGATTTATTTAATAGTTGGCCAACAGTTTAGTGCGCTTCTATTCCACCTTCAGCGAGTTTTATGAAACATGTGAGTTGATCTCGATTTATTAATATCGTTTGAAAGAAACCTCTGACTTAAACTGTACCGGTAATTATCATCTCTGATTCGGGCAGATACACCTCCCTCAGAGATTTGTATGATCGTTGCAACGACATAACATCAATAGCGGACTTCGTCCGGGACACATCGCAAACTTTCTACGTTTTCCAACTGGGCGACAGTCCGCTTACGCGTAACATTACCCAAATCAGAATGCATAATGCCCCATTCCAAATCAAACACCCCTTACCACACCAAGCGTTGCCTATCTTTCGGCAGCCTCTCTAGCCACACTCTTTTCTACCAAAACTTCTATCTATCATACAATTTTCACCACCATATCTTTTATTCTTTACCTATCTCTTGCCTTCTTCTTGTTTGTCATCTGTTTGTTTTTTTGTCTTTTTTGTTATTTTGTTCTTTTTGTTATTAAAATTATCTTTTGGCTGATGAACTTTATAAATATTTTAACAATTTTCCTTTCTACCAACCAAAACTTCCCAACGGCGAGCAGAATGTTGGGGCACAAATTGCCTTGAACGGGTCTTTTCCACTGACTTTATTTCCGTCTAAGCAACCAAATTAAAATCAATGTTTTTCCCAATTAGTTTTATAGTGTTTTTAATCTTTAATGTTTTTAAATCTTAGATATATATAATTGAAATGTTAAATTTAAGTTTTGTAATTTTATTGAGCCGAACCGGTCGCGACCACCCAATCGCACTAACACCACGACGCTGCGCGCCGTGGTTGTACGGTTGACTCTGGATCCCGATCCGGGGAAGCAATATTGTATAAATTTGTTAAGAAGAAGGTAATTATGAGAATAGATTCAGATAGTTTTCACACAGTAAAATATTGTATTCGATAACCAAAAATGCAGATGCCAACTACTATGACCTAGTGTTTATCACCGTTAAAGGGCGCTTGATATTCACATTTTTCGTTAAATTTGAATTTAACTCAAAATAATGAATGGAAAATATTAATGATTTTTATTTGATCAATAGTTATCTTTTTGAAAGACGTTGATAGGTATTAGGACTAAAACCTGCATTTAAAATTATATGTAAAACTTTATTTTCTTTATTTTAATTTAAATCATATTTACTTTGGAAGCACTTTAAAAAATATTTTAGAAAAACCGCAAACCTACGAGAAAGTCTATAGAATGGTTGAAAATGCTCTATTTTTCTAGGTCATGGCTCACGACCTATGCGGAGTAGAGGTTTAAATTCATCTTTCAATGAATTTTGCCTATGACAAAGTATATCAAGAAATCTGGAAACTTGACAGAAAATAGCAACTAAAATTTGTTTTTTCAAGGGAATAATATTTTGGAATCAATAAGGAGTAGAATAATTTTTAGTTAAGTTTTGTGAAGAAATCTAACTTTTTTTTTAACCTGCATTTAATGTAGGATCAAGGGAATCAAAAAAATTACCATTTTTAAATTTATTTTTGGGTTTCTGAAAGAGTTAGACTTATCAAAAAAGGCAGTTTTTAATGTGGAAATTCAACTGTTAGATATGAGCTATGTTTCCTGTAAGTAACGGATTATAAGAAACATCTCCGATAACTCCCTGTCTTTTGAACATGAATGTCGAGAAAGGTAAAGTATTCATGGTATCTAGATTGTTAAATCTCGTATCACATATGCTCTTGTTGTTGTTCTAATACCGAGTTCTCTAAACATTTGTTACTTCGTCATCTATATGGTGGGGAAAATCGAAAATTACACCGTCATATACAATGTTAGGAATTAACACGAAACCTTTTTCAATGGTGTAGTTATATCTGACATTGTCATTCAGAGAGAAGAACATAACGTTATATCCAGCGGTGCTTAAAAGCATATTGTTCAAGGGAAATCAGGAGTTTTTTTTGTTTGACTCCAGTTATAGCTTATTAGTTACTTAATTGTTGTGATTCTTATATCATACATGTAGAGTAAACATTTTCTTTTCATACCAGTTATGATATCATTAATGTATGTAATAAATAATGATGGCCCTAGTATACATCCTTGAGTTTCCCAGAAGTAATAGTGCAGTGCAATTAGTCATTAAAAATGTAAAATTACGAAACCTCGTTATAGTGAATGTACTGAAAAAATATATACGTAATTATGATAATGTTGTTTTAATCATCTCCCGATAATACTAACGTGGTTAGCGAAACGTATGCATTCGAGTGTAGCGTAACTGTATTTCCAGAGATATAAGTAATTAAAAATGAAAAATAATAGTTTATCCGCTTAACAGCTTGTTAAGTACCCAATTTAAATGAATTGTTTTAAATGTAAATTATAAGTTAGGATTTTTTTTTAATGACTTTATTTATATTAAAGTCCTGGTAGAATTCAGCTATTGCTGTTCTACCACTCAACCAGGACACGTACATATAGACATCAACACAACAACCATTCCCTGCGATATTGCCATCTATCTCAGCTGAGACTCGAACTCAGGAGAGATATCAGCGACTAGACATGTTGTGCCACCCAACAGCGGTCTAGCTCAATGCCACTAAACATCCATACCCTGGCCAGGATTCGAACCCGGGACTTTGTGGTCGCAAGCAAAACATTTCCATTTTAATACGTTTTATTTTTTTTAACTATTGGTTTACAATACGTAACTTATCCTATATTATTCTTTTCGCACTGTGCGAGCTGGCTTGGCTGGGAGATTCAAAATAGTTGCTTCTTATATAATAATATTGCAAGATATCCTCAAAAGTATCTGCAATGTATTAGGATCCATTATTCCTTAAATTTTATACATCATGCTATCAGGCATTATACTGATATTTCTTATATTGTCAGGTACCTATATTGTTATATTTTACTTCCACATCCACGTAGTGGATTGGAAGTATAGTAATCGCAAAAAAAATTTCAATTTTTTTTTTCTTGAAATGGGTTTAGAATGTCATGAAACGTCGAGATTTTAAATTTGAGCATATAAAAATTTTCTGTCTGTCGGTCTGTCTGTCTGTCTGTAACTTTTTTGTCTGCACGTTTTCTCCGGAACGGTTTACGATATTGACTTCAAATTTTGTACACATATATATTATAACGAGGTCTGGAACTGAATTGTATTTTGAAGATATCCGGTGAAGGGTTGGGGGGTAAACAGGGGTATATGGGGGGAAATATGTAAAGCAAGTTGGCAAGAGTACAGAAACTTGAAATTAGATGTATCTACTACAAGCCAAGGCCTCAATATTTTTTTTTATATTTTTCATCCCCCCACCCCCTCCAATTTATTAATAAAGGAGTTGATAAGATAAAATTGAGATATTCACTTGAAATTTGGTACACGTATATATAATAAGGACGTCAGGAACTAGATTGTATTTTGGGATTATTCTGATGAAGTGTTGGGGGTTAAATTAGGGGTAAATAGGAAAAAATAAGTAAAGGAAGCTGGTAAGAGAACGGAAACTTGAAATTCAGTGTATGTACTAAAAGCCAAGGCTCCCGATTTTTAAGTAATATTTTTCAACCCCTTACCACCCTTACTCCATTATTGAAGGGGTTGGTAAAGTAAAATTGAGATATTCACTTGAAATTTGGTACACGTATGTATTATAACGACATCTGGAACTAGATTATATTTTGAGATGTTTCCGTTGAAGGGTTGGGGGTTAAATAGGGGTAAATAGGGGAAAATAAGTTAAGCAAGTTGGTAGAAGTACAGTAACTTGAAATTCGGTGCATGTATTAGAAGCCAGAGCCTTAGATTTTTTAATAATATTTTTCAACCCCGACCACCCCTACTCCATTATTAAAGGGGTTGATAAAAGAAAATTGAGATATTCATTTGAAATTTGATACACGTATGTATTATAACGACATATGGAACTAGATTATATTTTGAGATGATTCAGTTGAAGGGTTGGGGGTTAAATAGGGGTAAATGGGGCAAAATAAGTAAAGCAAGCTGGCAAAAGTACAGAAACTTGAAATTCGGTGTATGTACTAGAAACCAAGATATCGAATTATTTATATTACTTTTAAACCCCCCACGACCCCTATGCCATTATTAAAGGGGTTGATAAAGTAAAATTGAGATATTCACTTAAAATTTGGTAAACGTATGTATTATAACGACATCTGGAACTAGATTATATTTTGAGATGATTCCGTTGAAGGGTTGGGGTTAAATAGGGGTAAATAGGGCAAAATAATTAGAGCAAGCTGGTAAGAGTACAGAAACTTGAAATTCAGTGTATGTACTAGAAGCCAAGATACCAAAATATTTATAATATTTTCCAACCCCTCCACCACCCCTACTCCATTATTAAAAGGGTTGATAAAATAAAATTGAGATATTCACTTGAAATTTGGCACACGTGTGTACCATAACGACATCTGGAACTAGATTATATTTTGAGATGTTTCCGTTGAAGGGTTGGGGGTTAAATATGGGGTAAATAGGGAAAAATAAGTAAAGCAAGTTGGTAAGTGTATAGTGACTTGAAATTCAGTGTATGTACTAGAAGCCATGGTCTGAGATTATTTATAATATTTTTCAACCCCCCACAACCCCTACTCTATTATTAAAGGGGTTGTTAAAATATAATTGAGATATTCACTTGAAATTTGGTACACGTATGTATTACATCGACATCTGAAATTGGATTATATTTTGAGATGATTCCGTTAAAGGGTTGCGGATTAAATAGGGTTAAATAGGGGACTATAAGTAAAGCAAGCTATCTATCTATGAAACTTGAAACTCAATGAATGTACTAGAAGCCAAGGCCACAGACTTTTCTATAATATTTTTCAACCCCTCACCACCTCTACTCCATTATTAAAAGGGTTGATAAAATAAATTTGAGATACCCATTTCACTTGAAATTTGGTACAGGTATGTATCATAACGACATCTGGAAATAGATTATATTTTGAGATGATTATGTTGAAGAGTTGGGGGTCAAATCGGTATATGTACTAGAAACCAAGGCTTCAGATCTTTTTACAATATTTTTCAAACCCCAATTCCCCTACTCCATTATTAAAGGGGTTGATAAAATTAAATTCAGATATTCACTTGAAATTTGGTACACGTATGTATTATAACAACATCCTGAACTAGATTATATTTTGAGATGAATCCTTTGAACGGTTGGGGTTTAAATAGGGATAGATAGGGGAAGTAAAGCAAGTTGGTAAGAGTACAGAAATTTGGGATTTACTAGAAACGAAAGCTTCAGGTTTTTTTATTATATTTTGCAGCCCCCACCACCCCCACTCCCTTATTAAAAGAGTTGATATAATTAAATTAGATTTTAACTTGAAATTTAGTGCACGTTATGTATTTTAACAATGTCTGAAACTTGATTGCATTTTGACATGATTGAGCTGAAGGAATGGGGGGGGGGTAAGTAGAGAAAAATAGGGAAAAATAAATAAAGCAAGCTGGTAAGAGTACAGAAACTTGAAATTGTGTGTATGTCCTAGAAGCCAAGGCCTCAGATTTTTTAATAATATTTTTCAACGCCCCTCCACCCATACTCCATTATTAAAGGGGTTGATAAAATAAAATTGAGGTATTCACTTGAAAGGTAGACATATGTATTATAACGAAATCTGGAGCTAGAATATATTTTGAGATGATTCCGTTGAAGGGTTGTGGGTTAAATAGGAGTAAATAGGGGAAAATAAGTAAATCAAGCCGGTAAGAGTACAGAAATTTGTGATTTGGTGTATATGTACATATACTAGAAACCAAGGCGTCAGATTTCTTTCTAATATTTTTCAAACCCCACCACCTCCGCTCCATAATTAATGGGATTGATAACATGAAATTGAGATGTTCACTTGAAAGTTAGTGCACGTATGTATTATAATGAGATCTGATTGAGATGATTCCATTGAAGGGATGGGAGGACATCTGCCCCAAATATTAAAAAAATTATATGACCAGTAATTTCCACATACTAGAGTGTGAATCTAGTCATGATGTTTCCTTCAAAGTGACTTGGATGAAAATTCTGGATGTGGAAGTAGTGATTCCTTAGGCAGCGGTATTTCTATAATTTTGTCATTTGATATAAAACCGAAAGCCATTAGATGTAAATATGAATTCTAAAGTGGCTTATATGAAATCAGGATAATATTCCATTTTAATTTAATCTACGTCCCTGTAACTGGACAAATTTATATATCTGTGTATAATCTAGTATATGGCAACTCTTCCGTTTAATACTTACACCCATGAATTACCGTACCCGAAGCAGTGACCCTTATTATACCAAATACCTATTCAAATAAATTACTATTTAAAATAGCATCAAATTGGTGTAAAATCACCGTACCTTTAATTTTGTTTGGATATTTTTACAGATTAAAAATCAGTTTTTTAAGTTATATTCTTTTATTGGTACACACGTATTTGACGCAGGACATATTTGACTGTTAACTTCAGTAACGACGCCTCGTTTGTTTGCTAAAATATTTGCACAATAATCCTATCAGAACGTGAACCCCATTGAAACAGCGTTGTAAGCGGAGATCAATAGGGATTTAGTGTATCGAAACCCTCTCTTTACGGAATCAATGCAGAGAATGGCTCGATTATTCTTTTGTGTGACTGCAGAAAAAGTATTATACTTAAATATCTTTAAATTTGCAGAACGGATCACTAGCTACTTATACATTAAAACGCCTTATTTATATAATTGATAATAAGTACTGTTAAGTTGTGAATATAATGAATACCTATATCAAAATATTTACACAAACATTGATATTTTATAAGTTTTAGTTTAAACTTGATATTCAATTTAAGGTCCACACGTTTCAATGATTCTATGCGTCTTCAGATATTTTATACTTTTTTACTTCCCTCGCATACCGAAGGGAAGTATTGTTTGTATTCGAGAAAAAAATCATTCTCCGAAATTTTTGCAGATTTTGACGTTTCAGATCACGTAGGTTACGAAAATATAGGTTTTCAATTCCGTCAGTCTGTTTGTCTGTTGGTGCATTAACTAAAAATCTACTTGACGGAGAGCAGTCAAATTAGGCAGGTAGTTGACGTTACAGTCAGCGAAGAAACGGTTAATCTTTTACTGGAAAATATACAATTTTTCAATTTTTTTTTACCAACATTTTTGAAAAAATTTTTACCACTAATATAGTTGGACATTTTTTTTCTTTGTTTAAATTTAAAATTTCCACGTTTGATAGCGTTCTAAACATATTTAAAAAAAAATGTTTGGAAAATTTTACCATTTTTGAAAAAATTTTATCTACCGCTAAAATAGATGGAAAAAAATGTTTTCTTTGTTCAAATTTAAAATTTCCACGTTTCCATGGCATTCTAAACCTATTCAAACAAATTTAAAAAATTTTTGGAAACATTTTAAAAAAAATTTGATTTTTTTTTATCTATTTATCACTACTTACTATAGAATAGAAGAAAATTTTTTTTTGCTCAAATTTAAAATTTCCACGTTTCATAACATTCCAAACCTATTTCGGAAAAAAGAATTGCGACATTTTTTTACCAATTTGGAAAAAAATTTTACAACTAGAATAGATGGAAAAAGTTTCTTCTTGCTCAAATTTAAAATTTTCACGTTTCATGGCATTCTAAACCTATTTCAAAAAAAAAAAAAATACCACTACTATAAAATAGAAGGAAACTTTCATTTTTGCTCAAATTTAGAATTTCCACGTTTCATGACATTCTAAACCTATTTCAGAAAAAGAAAAAATTTTGAAATCTTTTTACCAACATTTTACAAAAATTAAAAAAAAAAATGAAATTTTTTAACCACCACTATACTTCCACTCCACTACGTGAATGTGGAATTGAAAATGTGACAGATGGCAATAATATTTGGCACATACACTTTTATTGAAAAATGTACAGGGTGGTCATCCCAAGAAATAATTCAGTCATGGTGGACATCTGTAAAGGTATTTGCGCAAGCCTTCCATATTTGGCAATTGTTATTTAGTATTGAACTTTTGCTTTTGGATGAGCACTCTGTATATTTTTTTGATTAAAATTTATCAGGTCTTCTTTTTAATAACAGTGATACTATATTCCAATTATTATTTTCAATGTCATTTCGTAATTATTAATTTTTTAGAGTAACCGCCATGCACAAATAAAGATGGAAGTTCTGTGTAAATGTCTTTACCGATTTTTTAATCTACAACTACATACATAAAACGTTTAAATTCGGGATGCCCGAAGTTAACACAATTTTGAATATTTAGAACGATTTGGTTAGCGACTGTTTGCGATTCGATTGTGAAAATATGCGAAATTAACTTTGTTGTTTGAATCTCAAATAGATTTTCAGAAACACCTACTCAAAAATATAAACAAAGGATCATTAGTAAAACCAACAGTACACACCCCGAAAGTTGTTTTATTTAATTTTTAAATAAAGGTTCCGTGAAAGCAAAGAGCCTTATGACTGTAATCCTTGGTATGCTATACATTTCTCATCTTAATTCTCTAAGTAATTTTTTACGAGACCATAAAAAATTAACTACACGTAGTCAGTCTATCAAAGGCCCTCAGAAGCAAACTAAGTAACCAGAGAATCGGAAAAGTTATAGCTAATAATAGACAATCGTGCCTGGATTTAAAATATAATTTGAACAACTAACTTGCGAATTCAACAAAAAGTGATTTATAATAAACTATAGTATCTATCTAGGAAAATAATATCTCACGACTAAAGGAGATCATACACACACAATGAGGTTTTATTATATAAAACCTATTTAAAATGTAACTAATATTGAAAGTATACCTACAGAATTGAATAGAATGGAATAATAAAGAAACATATTATCACAATTTGAGCGTTACTTTTACCACACGTTTCGTATTGAGAAAAATATGTAACGAGTATGTAATAAATATGGTTGGATTGGTAGAAAGCACTCCAAAGACTACATATCGTCTCAGCGGATATAATAATATCAACGTTCTTGTTTAAACCTATATTCTATACGTCTATACCTACTTAAATTTGAAAATACAAACGCAAACACGCGTGAAAAGTTGTTTTTTCTCTGCGGCAACTTGTTTCTGCAAGTTGACCTTATTGAATTGTTCTCACACAGATCGGCATGTTAAATCTAATAAATTCCCTCGCAAATACAAAACGAAGAGTATATTTGATCTGCATATTTCCAAAAACGGGTAATATTTCTTGTAGTGACAAAATTTTGATATCACTATGTTGGTGATCGAATTCTGAAGAACTTTCACAGTGTCCAACCGTCTGTCTGTCCGCCTGTCTGTCTGTCCGTCTATCTATCTGTCCGCCACGTTTGTAAGCACCATAGCTTAAGAACGAAAAGTCGAATTGTATTGAAATTTGGACAGTAGGTTAGTGTTGATAAGAGAAATAACCTCCTTGTTTGAAGAAAGTTGATAAATAAATCAAAAAGTTATTAGTTAAATACTTAAATTAAAATATATACATACATATTTTTTTTAAATATTTTGTAACTAAACAAAAAATATCTAAAACTAATATTATTTATACAAAAAAAAAAATGCAAAGATTATAATGGTTAGCTAAACCGCGGAAAACGTCGCACTTTGGTGTGCCGTGGATGCACCATGGTTTGTCAGAAACGCCGACATCTTCAGAGACCTGGAATACACCCCAATAACTGAAGTCATCCGGGACAGAGCGAAGAACCTATGCGCCCCTGTAGCAGAGCATGGGAATCCGCTGGTCAGACAGGCGACTGACTATGACCCCAACGACGCTCCGAGGCACAAGAGGCCGATGCTCCAGATCCTGGATAATGGGTAAGTATGACTAACCCTTTATCTGTTACAACCCGATCTGCAAGCCACACCGCAAGGAGACAATGACCAAAAACATCAAATTACCCGATCCCGGGGGTAGCAAGCAAACAACCAGCTCGGTACCCTTACCCTAGCCCGCGCCGGCCTCTGACGCTAAGAAAGCGTCTCTGGCCAAACACAATACTGAACTATACAGTTCACACTTCCTTCCGACGAAATCGGAGCACATGATGCCAATTGGCACCCTGGGCTTCCGACCAGTCAACACCCCCAAATCCCTTTGAAACTCCGAGAGGGCTCGGTAGCAGCCGTTCCCTCTCACGACAGACGAAAGACGCTCTCGGGAGCATATACATGCTAGCGAAGAAAGAAGACCAAGACAGAAGAGCGCCAGAAGAAACGATCCAGCTGGCAGCGTCCAACAGCCAGGACCAGGATAGGTTTGCTAACATCGCCAATACCGCCGTATTTGCAGGGGGGATAGGCGAAAAAGCAGGCCCACCCCTACGAGGCCGGTCCAGGTCTACAGCGATGATTGCGGCAAAGAGCTCAAGCTCGACATCTAATCATCCGAGACCGTCATTTTTAGTCAAGAATATTGGCGCCGAATGGTTAGCTTGTTTAACTTTATTTTACACAATTTTTGTGTTCATCATAATATGTGAAAAGTAAACAGATCTATCGCTATCTAAAGAAAACATCGATGTCCTCTGTATTACGGAAACTTACATTCCACAGCATACATGCAGATTTTTCTGGTTACAATATATCTAGTTAGCACTAACGTTTTTATATAGAGATACTATGATATAAAAACATACTTAAATGTGAAAAATATTATCTCGGCCACGCCCGACTACAACTGCTACTAGTTCATAGTTCTAGTTATTCAGTGTGCCATCGAAATAGAAAACAGTAGCATTTCAAATAAACAATCAATTCACAGGCACACGCAAAAAAAAAGAAAATAATCGAGTGCGAGAAGGCAGACCTATGTATTACTATGAATTTTCACCTGCTGAACACGAATCCAACGTCTGCTTGGTCCGATTGGCTCTTGCATTTTTCCTAACCTCAAAAAACAATGTCAGAATGCCCGAAAAATCTCAAAAATTGAAATATTATAATGAAATGATCTGACCACCACTTCCATACGTATTTAGGGACGCTGAGAGCGAATGTGGGCGGCACGATGATATGTGGTCATTTTAAGGGAGATACACACCGCCAAAGTCAAAGATCCAAGAATTTTGCTTCTTCGGCGATATCTGTCCGCCTCGGGAGCAACTGCATCCTAACGAGAGACCATAAAATTATGAAGAAATTCAGAGATATGCGAAAAGTACAGAGAAATCGAATGGTGCAGACATCCCTTAGATACTTCGTTTCCGAGATAGGACGGTTCAAACTCACCGGAAGGAGAAAATCTCTTTTCCCCCCACTTCTCGAGACTCTATTTCGGAAATCAAAAAAGCTATAGACTAGTTTGCGCCATTGGATTTCTCTCACCATCCTACGTACCCCAAATTTTTAGCGACACTTTCATTTTTTCGCAAAATTTTTAAGATGGATTATCTAAGAAATGTACGCGTTTTCGATATCCCTTCACATTTCACGCTCTACTGTTTCCAGACAAAAATTGACCCCTTATTGTGCCTAATCGATTCAAAATGAAATTTTCTATCCGATGGTGAGCGGCAGGACGATATACGATTATTTTTTAGCGAGATACAAGCCGCCAAAGTGAGAAATCCGAGGATTTCGCTCCTAGAACGACACGACCCAACCTCGTGGGCCGCTGGACCTAAACGAGGGACCCTATATTTATTAAAGAAATCAGGACTAGTTAAGTAGATATGATAAATCGAATGGCGTGAACCAGTGAACCAGTCCAGTCTATAGCTTTTTTGGTTTCCAAGGCAAAGTCTCGAGAAGTGAGGGAAAAGAGAGATTTTCTTCCTCCGGTGATTTTGGGTGGCCCTATCTCGCAAACGAAGTATCGTAGGGACGTCTGGTTTACGCCATTCCACCTCTCTATTATTTTTGCGTATCTCTGAATTCTTTCATCATTATATGGTCCCTAGTTCGGAGGCAGTTGCTCTCGAAGCGGACCCATGTCACGGGAGAAGCGGAATCCTCGGACCTTTGACTTTGGTGGTGTGTGTTTCCCTTAAAAAGAACATATAGTGGGGTCAATCTAGATTTCAAAGTGACAACGCTTTTTTTAACTGTCTTTATGTAATATTATAAAGTCGGACCTCCCGAAACTTGTGGTGACTGGTGTGGGCGACTCACGGATGGTGGAGGGAGGGAAATTTACATGTAAAGATACGGGAAATCAGTTTTCTGGACATAACTCGCTTAGTTTGATTCGAATCGAAAAATTGCATATGGTAAAAATAAAGGGCTCGTAAATGTGCATAAACTGAATTTTGATTCGTCGAAATCGATCTAACGGTTCTCGAAATATTGCAATTTGAAGGTGAAGTTTTGTATATCGATTTTTCGCTGCAGCGAAAACGTACCGAGAGCCGTTCTCGCGTTTTTTTTTTGGGGGGGGTAAGAAAGCGACTTAGCAATTTGCTATTTTCCTCAATAGATAGTCGGGTCCAAAGTACTGTGTCCAAATGTCAAGTCGCTAGGTCGAATAGGAGAAGTGGGGGAGGGGAAAATGAGAATCAAATTAAAACTGCTGTAACTTCCAATTTTGGCCACATATCGCCCAGCAAACGCGACATTATGTATTAATGTTCCAACTTCAACGTTTTATCATTTCTTTATAATTTTCGGCATAAATAAACAAATGGTTGCGGGAAAATCAATATTATTTCATATTTTTCACCAGGAAGGAAAGTGGTGAGGGAATTCCATCGGATACGGAATTTTTTTCTCTTTAATTTGAGCCCGGAGAGATTACAATTGGATGATTAGAAGGGGTGAGAGGGGAGCGCTAAGTTTTTATCCCCTAGAAGAGGAAGGGAAAGGGTTAGGGACTTCGGGATGGGCTCATTTTCAAGGTCAATCAGTTCTCTTTCAGAACTTTATTACCAAGAAGCTCAACTGCTTTAGGGCCTGCACGCGCGCGCGATAAATTTATAAAATATAATGATATGTATATAATAGTGTGGGATATGACGAATAAACTGAGACTGAGCCGATATATTACGGGCAAATAAATAATAAAATGTCAGGACTACGTTTTTATAAATATATCACGCGCGCGTGCAGCCCGTGGTAAAAAATTGATTGCCTTTGAAAATGAGCTCAAATACCCCAACCCTTTCCTTTGACCTTTTATGGGTTAAGAATTCTGCGCTCCCCTCCCTCGCCTTCTAGTCATCCGATCGCTATCTGGCCGATCTCAAATCAAAGAGAGAAAAAATCCGTGTAGGATGGCGAAACAATTTCTCCCCCCACCCCTTTCCTTCCTGGTGAAAAATTACTATTTCTAAAAAGAAATCGTTTTTTTACAATCACTTCTTTATTTATGCCGAAAATTATAAACAAATGGTAAAACGTTGAAGTAGGCACATTAATACACAATCCTAATCTTAATCCTAATCGACCTAGCGACTTAAAATTTGGACACAGTACTTTGGACCCGACTATCTAATAGCAAGTCGTTAAGTCTCTTCCTTCCCCGCAAAAAACGCCAGAAGTTCTCGGTACGTTCTCGCCGCAGCGAAAAATCTGTATACAAAACCGGACCTTCAAATTACAATATCTCGAGAATCGTTGGACTGATTTCGACGAATCAAAATCAGTTTATGCACATTTGCGTGCCCTTTTTTCTTACCCCATACAATTTTTCGAGCCGAATTAAACTAAGCGAGTTATGTCCGATAAACTGATTTCCCGTATCTTGTAAATTTCCCCCCCTACACCAACCATGAGTCGCCCACGCTAGTCACTACAAGTTTCGGGAGGTCCGATTTTATAATATCATAAAAAAAAAGTTAAAAAAAAACGTCAGTTCCGATGATTTTGCGTGCCAAATCGACCCCACTAATCGTACCGCTCACATTCGGTCTCAGTGCCCAAAAATACGAGTAGGAATTGTGGTCAGCTCGTTTAAAGCTGCATTTACACTATGCAACATGTTTTATACCTTTCGTTTGTTAAACATGTTGCCGAAAACTTATGATTTTTAAACCTCGAACTTTTGTTTTTAGAATTGTTTAAACATTTGTTGTACAACATTACTATGAGTGGCCTAAAAAATATATGAACATGTTTAAAGCCGCATTTATACTATGCAACATGTTTTATAAACTTGTTGCCGAAAACTTATGATTTTTAAACCTCTAACTTTTGTTCTTAAACTTGTTACAACATTTGTTGTACAGCATTAGTATGGGTGCCCTAAAATTGTGTGGATGTGTTTAACAAACTTGTGTCAAACTTAATTGGCTGATGGCTGCAGCCGCTGCTGTGTGGTAAAATGTTCTTGTTGTTAAAAGGGAAGAAAGAAAAGACAAAAGCGTTTAGTTACACCAATTTTGCAGAGCTTCGATCATGCCCAAAACGTGATTTATCTAACGATGTATTCCTTGCCCTAGTGTTCATCGTCAGCCAGATGATTGGCGCATAGATAATGCTCTTTCTTATGGTGCGACAGGTCCCGGGATCAAACTCCTACGCCAGCTGAATTCTTTTTCTTTAATTCTGTAACGATTAATACATTTTTTTTTAAATTTTCTATGATTTCTTTAGGTTAGGTTAGTAGGTTTTTATTATAATATCTAATTGTTAATAATTATTAGCGCCGCAGTCATTATTAGCGTCGCAGATAAAGAAAAGGAGGAAATATTTCAATTTCTCGACTTGCGGAATGCGCGAAGCTCTCCAAAATTGGTGTACGTAGAAGCTTGTAGAAAATATGGTTTTGGGTGCGCCCTTCGTTGGAAGCTAGGCAGAAATACAATGGTAGCGATTTATTATAAGATTTGGAACGAGATTATATTGATTTGCTGGCAGGAGAATTGCTAACTGATGGTAGGATATATAATTTTTTAAGGATGACCAGTTCAGACTTTGAGTACTTGATACTTCGTATCGGAGGAAGCACAGGGAAGAAAAACACACCATTTAGGGATGCGGTGCCAGTTAAAGAAAGACTTGCAGTAACTCTACGATTCCTGGCTACTGAAGACCCTTACAGAAGTTTGTCTCAGCAGACTATACACTCACACACTATACTACTATACACTGTTTACTATACGGCAGCCGAAAACGCACTGACCTGACGTCAATTTTCGCAAACAAGTTGCAGTGCAAATACGTTTGTAAACAAGTTTGATAAACAAAAGATCATGAAACACAGATTCCCTTTGATCTTACCGACTCGGGCCGGGACGACTGAAACCTGTTGCAAACCACGATTTCTTGTTGTAAAACATGCATGTTGTACAACATTGTGCAACTTTTTTTATTGCATTCTTAAACATACGGGTAGCAATTTTGTTGTAGAACAGAAGTTTATAAAACATGTTGCATAGTGTAAATGCGGCTTAAGCTTTTTAATTACTCGTCTGAGATTTTTCGGGCATTCTGACGGTGTTTCTTGAGGTTAGGAAATATGCAAGAGCCAGTTGGGCAAAACGGACATCGGACTCGTGTTCAGCAGGTCGAAATGCATGGGAATACATGAGTCTGTCTTCTCGCACTCGACTTTTTTTGTGCTGCTTGTGTGCCGGTATTATTAAACTTTCACTTGAAGACCGTTTTCAACTCGCATTTTAGGAGTAAAACGAGGGATATCTGTTGAACGTTTAACATTTCAGGAAAAAATTGAAGCAATACATCTATTTGGATACAATATTCGAAATAGTAGATAGAGAGGTTGCTTAAACATTTTTTATGGAAGGCGATGAAAATAAAATATTAGGTTATATAAAAGTGAATTATTTTTTGTTTGCGTATACTTGTAATGAAACATATTCTTTATAGGATTTTGTAAACAGAATTCAGGTTATCGAAATAATACAAAGTTTGTAAATCTATAATTTTACAAATAGTCTTTATTTTAGTTCTTATAGATAGTTTTTTTCTGCTATTTGCAACATCCTATAAAGAATATGTTTCATCAGGTTATTGTTATTGGGCCCAAGGAAAGGGACCACATTCACTACTAATGGAACAGATATTGGGCTACAGAAAATCAATATTTGATAATTACCTGTAAAAGATCAATATTCCCAAAAGGTTAACATGTGTATGCATGCAGTATCTTGTACATCTTCATATTTTAGTAGGCCTAACAAAAAAACCTTTGCTCTAAAACTATAATATTACAGTTTATACAAAATATAATTATTTCCATGTTCCTGAATATCGTCCTGTATGACGAAAATGGTCCAGTTTCAATAGCAAGTATTCTACCGTGATGTTTTAGATAAACGCTAATTTTGTAACAAAAATATTACATCTAATATAGGCTATCGTGTTTACAAGAAACGGTCACATACACACACACGCATATGCAGATACATACAGACATACTGTAGCATTTGAAAAGGCTACATGATTAATTTCAATAGATTGACGGTAAGTTTACTCTAACTAGTTCACTTATTCGAGCAGAGAGGTAGGCAACCACCCGTACTTTAAAGGGCATAGCGTGTAGTATATCTGTAAAAATCTTGACATCCAGAAAGTAAACGTGTTTTCTTTAAGAATGACTTGAATGATGGTGTTAGTCGTATATTCTTGTAGTTGAGATATTACATAATAGTGTAATTCAGTCTTTTGATTGCAAAGTCCTTTGTTGTCGCATTTTCATTGGCTAGAGAAAGTGTTCTCTTGATGTTCAAGTTGGCAACACTGAGAACTGTTAAAGAGATTTCCGGCTGGGAGCTCGTTTTTCGACAGCGACGAGATAGCTGAACGACGGCGGTCCCGATTTCGTGTTGAATAATTTGGGTTCTACAATGCTTACACTGAAAAGGGATTTGATTTATGTACCCAATAACCTTCACCGCCTTGCTGTGAGCGTTTTGTAAATTTCCAGGAAGGAATTCTGTTGGTTGCCGTAATTTTATCGCCAAGTGTTTCGTGAGGTTATGTAATACTCTCTATATGAGAGTGTTTTGGAGAGACTTATGTTTGGATAGGCATATATATGGGTCAGGCTATTAAGCAAAGTAGTTAATGTATGGGTCAAGCTGGTTGGTGCAGTCATTTTGGTTATTTGAAGGGGCCCAGTATTTAGAGGAGTAATAGGAGGAAGTCTATTACTCAGATATTTGGTATTATGTAGGTCTTGCTGACATTTAGAGAAGTTTTGGTTGGAGAGTTGTTCGCAGCAGCCTCCAAGAGATTTAGGTAGAAATTTTGAAGCGACACGGAGTCTTAATCGCAAGCAACATCGAGAAAGTCTATGAAGTGGTGACAAGTCACGCTGCAGTCATCACAGAAAATGCCAAGACTCTGATCAGGTTTAAGATTTTTCTTCTAAGCAAATAATATTCATATAAAGTCAAGCTTTTGATACTACGTTTTGCATTAAAGTTTTTGCATATACGAAAACCTACTGGGCGAAGAGATTTGCTTAATTTTGTGGTGATAAATTATTTTTTTCGACACGGAGTCTTAATCGCAAGCAACATCGAGAAAGTCTATGAAGTGGTGACAAGTCACGCTGCAGTCATCACAGAAAATGCCAAGACTCTGATCAGGTTTAACTGTTTCATTTTAATTACAACATTTTAAAGAAATTATTACAGTTTCATTCGGTGATTTTTTGTTGAAATTTTAGAGTAAATTACACAAAAATTTTGAAACTACATACCTAGTATGATGAAGTATCTTAAGTTTTTTACTGTGAAGTAACGCATGGTACCATGTGACACTAATTTACCTTCTACTATGTCACATGTGAAGTATTTTTAATAGAACATACTTATTTTAGATCATTATTTAACATTCTAGTGCACACAGGGAGCATTGCAAAAGTTGGCTCACAGAATTTCGTTTATTACATAATATTTTAGTGATGAGCTGTAATTTTAATCCATTGTAAATCTTTAACTCGCTGTTGTAAATCTAAAACTTATTGTTGGTATCACATAAGTCGTAGTTGCATTCCTATGAAAAACTCAAATCACTGAAACAATTTTAAATGGGGTCATGCACATATTTTGAATCTCTATTGGGTATAGATTATGTTTAAGGTGTAATAGTGAAATTATTTATTTTTTTATTGTACATCTCACTTATGTTGTAATAAATGTTTAGTGTCTACATGTTCTTATTATTTGCACTGGTACACCTGATATTTGTTAAAATTTTGAAATTTCATAGAGTAAAGTGTAAGTTTGGATATTATAGGCATATTTTAAGAATTCCATCACATGATTGCTAGTAACTTAATTTTGTTCCTGGCTGGCAAAATTATTTAAATCATATTACGTAATATACAGCAGGTGGCGCCATTTGAGTGTCTACACACTCCTAACCCACAGCCCTATATTCTCCAACAAGAAATCAGCCGCTCGTACCGGTATAACACATTTTAATATTTAGGTATTAAAAAGACACTTTTTTCGATATATGAATTCAGTGAAGACGAGATTTCTGTATACAAATTTTTCTCTACGATGAATATTAACAGTATTTGCCAGGTTATAACATATTTATTTGCTTAAATCAAGCATGCAATAAGCACAAAATAACTAAAAATTTAAAATTTCGAATTTTGCCTTAAAGCACGGCAAATCGGCTAAAAATTAGCTTTTTAGCATCTTTCTCAATTAATTTTAATGTTTGTAGGGCTCTGTTGCAACATAAACTATTTATTTACCTCTAAGAATAACTAAAATACAAGGGTGTATTTTGTATTAATATTAAGTGCGAGACACTGTATATAGTTATGGGATTGTTGTGGTCAAAGGATTTTTATTTTTTTTTTATATATTGCCTTCTAGAAGCACACTTTTGATTAAGCATTATTATCGATGTGAATGTTCCACAAAATATTATTTTGACAAAATGTTTTCACAATAGCAACTCGTTTTCATGGAGTGTACTTCTATAATTTTGTCATGTCTTCTCTCTACAAATAAATGTCAAAGAACAACTGACATAAATAAAAGTCAGAAAGCTGTATGTAGCAGTATATTCAAATTAGCCAGTTATATTTAGCACACGTTGTATATCGTGAAACACCAATTCTTGCCACGGAATTATGCTTGATATTGAATAAAGTCAGCAATATATTTTATTCTACGTAAAATGCAATATTTGCGATTTATATCTGAGGTAAAATATTTAAAACATCGTTTTACTTGTACCGGGAAACTTATTTATCACCACTTCTTTTATCAGTTCCCATTGTTAATTTCTGAATAAAGTATTTCTGCCTTAAATATGGCTGTAAGGGTTACTCTAGAAATCAATCATTTTTGTTCGTACAAACTGGAAGTCCTTTGAGAGAAATACTATTTAAATTTATGATAAATATTTACAATGGAGGACAATTCAGGCAACATTCGAAAGGGAAAGGCAACATTATTTAGATTTCGATATGCGAGTTATTAAAATGAAAATATTTCAATGAAAAATAATTTTCTAAATATAATGACTTCTACGAACGAGATTTGTCGGAAACCAAGAAAAAACGTTCTGGCCAAACTTGCTAAATTTTACAGCTTATTTTACGAGATTCAATATACCTATAATGCAAAGTTGCTTATGTTTGCATTGTTATTAATTAGATAGTAATCTAAATTATACATCCATTTAGTAATGCACAGATGTTCTGCCACTGAAGATGGCCTCATATAGCATTTTCCACATCCACGTAGTGCATTGGAAGTATAGTAATCGTACATTTTTTTCTATGATTCTGGAGAGAAATGCAGAAAACTAGAATTTTCTACAGTCTCTCTAGACTCCAAAATTAACCAAGAACGCACTCATATTAACAGCTGTGTGACGTCATTTTCTCCTATGGTAATTTAATATATCTCAAAGTGTGTTTTTGCTAATAGCTGATATAAATGTAATTCAAAGTAACACGAATTGTGTGAATAATATTGAGTACACATATGATTTGATAATGTTGGAATGTTCCTCTCTTATGAAATTTACTTTTCTCTTTATTTTCCACGTTTCAGTATTTTTATATAAAATAAATGTTTTTTTATTCATTATATAATTTTAACATTGATTGTCATTATTGATCAGATTGTAACGTGCCGAATACTCAAAAGCATCTTTCGTTACACTTCTAATAATTATTAGAAAAATTATTATTAATTATCGAAAATTTGATTTTCTTATGCTCTCGTACTATTTCACTCTAGTACTGTGTGACGAACGGAGAAATGTCAGTAGTTATGTTTACGCATCACAATAATAGATGGCGCACAGTATCATCGTGAAATAAAAATTAAATAAACAGACACGCCGAGTTAATTTCTTTCTTTTTCGTTCGAGTTCTCCATCGAGATAAACGGAACTGAAATTCTGCTAAACCTCTAAGGGGGATATTAAGATGGAAAGACCTTGTGAATGCATGAGGTGAGAGTTTAAATAATTATATATTGTTAAATACCATCTAACGTTTAAAATATTGTTTTAGGTTTTTCTTAAAAGTAACAAATTTCCTTTTAACTTCGAAGTAATCTCAACGTTACACTTTTTGCTTCAAGAAAAATTACTTACGTTCAACTTTTCTTAATAATTATTTTCTGTATAATTATTTTTTATAATAAAATTTTAAAACCACGTTTTTCTTGATAGTAACGAAATTCTAGAATACTACGCTTCTCTTTATCACGGAATTTTTTGACACGACCCATCTTTAAGATTTTTCTTCTAAGCAAATAATATTCATGTAAAATCAAGCTTTTGATACTACGTTTTGCATTAAAGTTTTTGCATATACGAAAACCTACTGGGCGAAGAGATTTGCTTAATTTTGTGGTGATAAATTATTTTTTTCGAGCATAGCACGTTTCTACGATTTCATAACCTCAAAATAGATTTAAGGCGATGAAATGCGAATCATTCCAAGTGAGTAAAATGGAGGTCCTCAAACATCGAACTACATGACATGTAAATCTGTAATAATCATAGAGCAGGAGTGTACTTAGAAATTTCTCTCATCAGGATTTTTGAAACGAAAGATAAGTACTTTTAATTATTACCCCAAATAAAAGGGATTATTTTCACGTTAGTTTGGTTCTTAAAAGCCGTGTTGATTAAAATGTACAGTATACATAAGATTCAAGCGAGATCTAGTATCTTTTGTTAGAATATTTTTTTTTAATTCGTTGTAATATATTAATTCATAGTTACCTTTTATCTTGATTCGTTTTTCTAAATATTTCGTTGTAGTATTATATATCCCTTTTGTTTGGTTATATATGGTAATAGTCGTGGTGTATTTTGTTGTAACGAGTGCATATGGAGTTTATGAATTTTGAGCTAATTTACGAGACACCTTTTTCGTAATATAGTTATTTTGTCTCTCGTAAACATTTCAAGTTTACCTTGAAGTTTGGTAATGATAAAGCCACGGGTATTTCGTTGTAATATATGTTTTATGAGTATTGAGAGAACGTTACTAGACGTATTCTTGTAATATAGTTATTTTGTCTCTCGTAAAGGTCTCAAGTTTACCTCGAAGTTAGGTAATGGTAAAGCCCCAGGCATTTTATTGTAATATATGATTTTTCAATATTTATGCATTGTTACGAGATATATCTTTTGTAATATATTTATTTTGTCTCTCGTAAACGTCTCGAGTTTACCTTGCAGTTAAACAAATTGTAATATAGTGTATTTTGTATATATTTTTGTATGATATTTATACAGTATCGCTGATACTGTGATAGCTCATTTTTTTTGTAATATGGTGGTAATGCATATATGTAATATGTGTCTTTTGTTTATCTCTAGCTTTCCTTTTTCTTGATTACATTAGTTAATCATGGCGCCCAAACCTTGAACTCGTTACCCTATTTGCTCTCCGTATCTTTGCTGTGCTAGCCAGGTTAAACAAGTGACGCTAACCACGTCGCTCGTAGGGTGGTCCACACTTAATAACTTGGGAAATATTTAAACACCGATTAAACACTAATATCGAAACAAGATATTGTTATTAATAGGTAAGTCTGCTTTTAAATTGTCAGATTCGCAGATTATACGCATTTCAAGACTAATCTTGGGAGTAAATAACGTCAGAGTTTAAAGCAATATATTTCTGAAAGTACTTATCACATTGATCTAGAATTTTCAGTATTGTAATTAATCGACGATTACATTGTATAAACGTACTAAAAAATGAGTATGCAATTTGACTAAATGACTTCATTATATACGATAGTTGAAATATAGAATAATATACCAGGACTGGATTTTGCTTTACTTACATTCCTTATTTAGAATTTGTGAATTCTAATTAGTTCTGGAACTCAAGAAACTTTTTGGGAAAGGTGCAAAATAGATATAATCATTGATCGTTGGTATCTATTGAGTTTCAGATTAAAAGTAATCCGTAAGAGAAAAATTAAAGTGATAAAATTCGTCCGTAACGTAAACTAAATAATGTTCGAGTAATAATATGTTCTTCCAAAATACACCCTACTAAGAAATTTTGGTCGTTCTTCGCATAAAAATCGTACTTTCAGATTTCTTTATGTACTGTCGTGAACAAAAAAAATAGGACAAGTTTTATAAATTATAGTTGTGTACATCTAACTTTAATTTTTGTGATTGTCAGTTAGTTAGATTGTCAGTTAGTTGTCAAAATTCATTCCAAATGTGCCAAAACTAATATGCCATATACAAGCGATTTAGTTAAATCTGGGGTTATTGCTAAAGCAGAAGATTGATGGTCAATGACAAATTGTACTGCGTTATAATATAAACAAAAATTCTGTGTTTAACATTTTAAAAAAGTGGAGAATAAACTGTACGATTAGCAGAAATCCTGGATCAGGGCGACGAAGGATATCAACTCAACAGCAAGATTTGCAATTGGTAAATATATTAGTAAAAAATTCATTTCACTCGGTAATTCAGCCTGCTGAAGAAACGAATTTTCCTGAATCGAGTAGTACTGGTCGCCAGTGTGTAAGAAAATCGGAGCTACGCAGCAGTACAGAAATACCTACTTAAAGCTGAACATAAAGAAGCTCGAATGGGATTTGCGCTTGAATTTTTAGTGCATAATGTAAATATTTGGAACAGATGAAAAAATTTTCTAGTCTACACACAGCGGGCGTATTCTTGTTTACCGACCTCCGAATACTCAATTCGATAAGAAGTATAGTATATCCAACAATGACAAAAGTGGTAGATTTTCCGTTGACATGTGGGCATGGATATTGGCACGTGGTCCTGATGTTTTGTGGCATATTGAGAAACGATTTAATAGTGAAACGTATATTAGGATATCAGACAATATTATGCTTCCTTCTATGTCACAATTATTTCCTAATAATGAATTCATGTTTCAACAAGATAACTGTTCGGTTCATACTGCTCATACTAACTAACTGCTTTCAAGATAACAACATTAATAATGTTCTTAACTGGCCCAGTGATAGTCCAGATCTTAACCCTGTGGAAGACGTATGGGGACTACTCGTAAGAAGTATCAAAAAAACGAAATGTGAGACCACGGAAGGCCCAAGAATTAGTGAAAGTAGTAAATAATACATGGGAAAATATTATTACTAATGATTATTGTATAAGTTTATTTAATTCTATGTCAAACAGACTTATAGAAGTTATAAATAGAAATGGTGCAATAACAAAATATCAATAGTTAGTTTCTTGTTAAGTTGGATAATTGCATCTGGTATTTTCAATATGCTTAAGATACTTGCGAAAGATGCAAGAACTGTGAATTCTTTTATGTGGAAAAAGCTTATTTAGAAATAGTTACTATCTAATGATTATCCAGTTCCAAGAATATATTTTTAAAAAACATAGTGTTTTCCTTTTCATATCTTTTGCATTATTTTATAGACCACAAAAACCACATACATAACAAACGATACTGATATTACAGCTTAATGTCACTTAAACGGTTACCGTGTTAAACCATAAAGGATTTTTATAATGTACGTTAATCGTCAGTTATACTTGTTCATTAACTAACATTACAACAGCCTTTTTGGACAATAAATCTTCTGTTCGCTTATTATATAAATTCAGACCTAAGGCATATAAATAGGTGTCTGTCAATCAAAATTAGTTAGCTTCTGTCCAGCCTCAATAGATTGTCATTATCGTTGAATGTGACCGAAATTCAGATATATTAGACATAGTATATTAAACTTCACGTTAATTTCAAGGCATATTAAGGATTATGGTGGATTATTTACTGAATTTCAGTAAAATACGAAATCCCATGACGACAATAAAGTGGACCTACAATATAAATAGTTTGTATTGAATGACAATAGCAGCACGTATACCCCTTATATGACATATTATTATATAAATACATCCAGGTAGTGGATTGGAAGTATAGTAATCGTAATAAAAAATTTAATTTTTTTTTTCTTGAAATAGGTTTAGAATGTCATGGAACGTCGAGATTTTAAATTTGAGCGAAAAAAAATTGTCTGTATATCCTGTCGGTCTATCGGTATGTCTGTCTGTAACATTTTTGTCCGTACGCTTGCTCCGGAACGGTTTAAGATATTGACTTGAAATTTTGTACACATGTATATTATAACAGATTGTTTTTTGAATATATCCGTTGAAGGGTTGGGAGGTAAATAGGGGTAAATATGGGGAAATAAGTAACGCAAGCTGGTAAGAGTACAGAAACTTAAAATTTGGTGTATGTACTAGAAGCCAAGGCCTCAAAATTTTTTATAATATTTTCCAAAAATTGAGATATTCACTTAAAATTTGATACACGTATATATTATAACGACATCTGGCTCTAGATCATATTTTGGGATGATACCGTTGAAGGGTTGGGGGTTAAATAGGGATAAATAGGGGAAAATAAATGAAGCAAGTTGGTAAGAGTATAGAAATATGGGATGTGGTGTATATATCATAAACGAAGGCCACAGATTTTTTTAAATAATATTTTCCATCCCCCCACCACCCTTATTAAAAGATATGATAAAATCAAATTGAGATTTTCATTTGAAATTTTCTGCACGTATGTATTATAATGGCATCTGAAACTAGATTATATTTTGACATGATTCCGTTGAAGGAGTGGGGGTAAGTATAAATAAATTGGGAAAAATATGTAAACCAAGCTGGTAAGAGTACAAAAACTTAGGATTTGGTGTATATGCTAGAAGCCAAGGCATCAGATTTCTTTCTAATATTTTTCTTCCCCTCACCCCCACCACCTCCACTCCATTATTAAATGGATTGATGATATAAAATTGAGATATTCACTTGAAAGTTAGTACACGTATGTATTGCAATGACATCTGATTGAGATGATTCCGTTGAAGGGGTGGGAGGTGGTAGGTTGTGAATAGCGCAAAATAAGTAAAGCAAACTCCATTTTTTTACTTCCATATTCACGTAGTGGATTGGAAGCATAGTAATATTTGTCAAAAAAAAATTCAATTTTTTTTGTCTTGAAATAGACTTAGAATGCCATGAAACGTCGAGATTTTAAATGTGAGTGGAAAAATTTTCTGTCTGTCGGTCTGTAACTTTTCTTTTGTCCGCTCGTTTTCTCCGGAACGGTTTAAGGTATTGACTTGAAATATTTTACACGGATATATTAAAACGAGATCAGGAACTGGATTATCTTTTGAACATATCTGGTAATGGGTTGGGGGGTAAATAGGGGGACATAAACAAAGCAAGGTGGTAAGAATACATAAACTTGAAATTTTGTGTATGCGCTAGAAGCCGAGGCCTCAAATTTTTTTATAATATTTTCGAACCCCCCACCACCCCTCTACTCCATTATTAAATGGGTTGATAAAATAAAATTGAGATATTTACTTGAAATTTGGTATACGTATATATTAGAATGACATCTGAAACCAGATTGCATTTTGGGATTATTCCGTTGAAGGTTTGGTGGTTAAATAGGGGTAAATAGGGTAAAATAAATAAAGCAAGACGGTTAGAGTACAGAAACTTGAAATTCTGTGTCTGTGCTAGAAGTCAAGACCTCAGACTTTTTACAATATTTTTCAACCCCCCACCACTCCTACTCCATTATTAAAGGGGTTGACAAAATAAAATTGAGATATTGACTTCAAATTTGGGACGCATATATTATAGCGACATCTGAAACTAGGTTATATTTTGAAATGGTTTTGTTGAAGGGTTGGGGGTTAAATAAGGGTAAATAGTAGAAAGTAAGTAAAGCAAGCTGGTAAGAGTATAGAAATTTGAAATTTGATATATGTACTAGAAGCGAAAGCCTCATTTTTTTATAACATTTTCCATACTCCCAATTCCTTTAATTAAAAGAATTGATAAAATTAAATTCAGATTTTCACTTGAAATTTGGTACACATATGTATTATAACGACATCTGAAACTAAATTATATTTTGACACGATTTCGTTGAAGGAGTGGGAGGAAAGTAGAGGTAAATAGGGCAAAATAAGTAAAGCAAGCTGATAAGAGTACGGAAACTTGGGATTTGGTATATATGTTATATAAAATATTACCAAGTAACTTACAATATTTAGAGTCATATGAAAGTAGCCTTATCAGGCGTATCATATTACATATGGCAGCTGCTCCTTTTGCTAACTCAACATCACCTGATTCACAGGCTCGTTCACAATATTCCTTTGTTCTAAGACTCTTCAAGTCAGCACTTTTAAACTTATAAATATATGTAAAGGAACGTTTGCTCCTCAGTTATTAACTCACCTTTATATTAAAATCATATTATGTCAGGATAGTACGTACTATCCTAATAATTAAATAAATCTTTTTAAAAAGTTAGTTGTGTCGCTTGTGATCTAACAAAATTTGGCGCAGTCGAAAAGGATCTTCAAAACACCCTGTACCGGAGCCTAACTACCAGAAACTACCCAAGAGAACAAGGACAACATCTGCAAAAAGGTGCCTAACTGGAGGGAAAGACTGGAAGAACAAGGAGCACTTTAGGGCAGGAGTTGTGAATTTCAATTCTTTAAGAAGAAAAAGAACCCGGACACAGCACACAACAACTCAACATTCAAAGAAACAATTTTTTCAAGCAACAAGCAACAAATCAACAAGCAACATTTCAACAATCAAAGTAACAATTAATTTTAATAAGCAACCACACAAGAAGCAATCACTCAACAAGCAACACAACTTTAGCAAGTAAGAAATCATCCCTGGTCACACAATTTGGTGTCTTCGACGTCAGACAGACGGAGCCCGCTTTACGAAGTCGCATTCAACTACAAGACTCCACGGAGATGAAAATATTGATGTAAGTACAAATAAGAATCATCTCGTTTATTTTGTGCTTTACATTTAACATTTTTTTAAACCCATTCATTCAATTTATTTCAATTTACGTAACGTAATATAAAGAACAGCAGTTCTATAACCCAGATTAGCGAAAGTCTCATTAAACTTATCAAGAAATTTAATACATTCAAATATATCAGATTTCAAGTTCAAATTTTACAACACAAATATTTCAGAGTTAACATTTATTTTGCATTGAAACGCATTCCCAGCTAATCAGTAAATCATAAGTTTGTGAAACATTTGTCACACCAGTGCCGTATCTTTCTGATTTTCACCTCATAAATTTTTTTTAATTAATTAAAATTTCCTTTTCTTTAAAAGTTAAATAATAACCTATTAAAAATGACTGACAATCAAGTCACTAGAAATGAAAATCAGAACGTTACAATGAACGAAACAGTAAACATCGAACTCTACAAGTTAAGTGAAATCTTTTCTATAATACCTGAGTTCGATGGGAACCCCATATTTTTACATACATTTATCTCTGCGTGTGTTCATGCTCAAGGCATGGCAGTAGACGATCAGAGAATTTTAGTGACTCTACATATAAAAAATAAGCTTCGCGGAAAAGCGTCAGAACTCATAAATTCGCGAAATCCTGCTACTTGGGCAGAAATAAAAAACTTGCTCGAGGCACACTTTGGCGATTCACGCGACTTAACAGCACTTATACAAGATCTGCAAAGAGTTCATCAATTGCAGAATGAAACCGCACTTATTTTTATTTCTCGACTTCAAACTCATAACGCCAAAATGCACGCCGCTGTGCAAAAACAATCGTTGACATTAGAAGAGAAAAATGCACAATCACGCCTTATCGAAACGATGACATTGAATACGTTACTTACCGGACTTGAACCCAAATTAGGTCAAATAATTCGTGCAGGTAACCCCAGAAATATGTTAGATGCTATTAGTAGAGTTAAGCGAGAACTCCAACTCTCATATTTCGAATCGCAAACATTTCCTAACAAATCAGTTAACAAAAATTCCGTGCAAACTCAGCAAAGACGTCCAAATCCACAGCAGTTTTGCAACTACTGTAAACGAAATGGACATAATTTTAATGAATGTCGCGCAAGGCAATTTTCACAGCAAAATCCCAACTACAGGCAAAACAATTTTGGTGGAACTCCAACACAATTTCCTAGGCCCAATTTCCAACAATTTTCTAGGTCAAATTTCCAAAGTCCATCAAATTATTATAGCCCAGGCAACTTTGCCTCTTAACAAAATTTCTCACAAAATAATTCTTCACAACAAAACAGGCCTTCTGTGATAAGACCTAATCCAACTTATCAACAAAGACCTCCCAATCAACAACCTTCAAATTTTAACCGTCAAAACCCTCAAAAAACTCACCATGTAAATTTTGATAATTACTATGATGCACAAAATTATGACAATTATAATTCTTATTGTGATCAAAGCTACCAACAATTTGATAGTTTTGAAAATTTCCAAAATAATTCTAATTTTAATGAGGTACATTCCCAAGAATATTGTACTGGTAATGGGGATTATCAAAATCCACATGCTTATAATCAACCAGACCAATACGAGAATCATATTGATTACCCACCAAATCAATATGAAAATTGTTTCGATTATTCACCAAACCCTAATACGGATTATTCTTTTAATCAACCGGATTTTCACCAAGGCCCGGAGTATCCTACAGATACTCCAACACAACAACCGGATTCCCAAATCGACCAAATGTCGAGCCAAATTCAAACCATGAATTTAAAGGACAACCCCAGTCCGTCCCTGAACCATCTAGAACAAATTTTAATGTAATCTCGTATCCATCTCTAACTGTAAATTCAAGAAACCTTTATTATATTAAAGACGTTACAAATAGATTCAAAATGTTACTCGATACCGGTGCAGGCATATCAAAATTTAAACCAAAACTTGCCGAAAATTAGATCTCCCGAGAACGTTGTTATACAAGGTATAACAGAACAAAAAATTGCGATAACCGAATCTGTTCTTATACCTTTTACAGCTAATGATCCGCATAAAGTATACATTTGCGATTTAGACATCGAATTCGACGGATTATTAGGAGCCGACTTTTTCAAACATTATAGATGCGTTATTGACATGAATTACAACAAGTTAATTACTAACTTTAAAACTGTTCCTCTTTTTGAAGTAAATCGAGATCTACCGGAACCACCAATAAAAAATATTAGTAATTCTCAAACTCCAATTTCAAAAACCCCTCATGAAAACAAAAATCAAAATTTAATTTCCATAGAACCACGTATGGAAAAAATATTTAAATTAAAATGTCATTTGCGAAACACTGAGGCTATACTGTTAGCCCAGGAAAAAGAGAAAGTTCGCTTACCCAATGCTCTCGTTAAGGTTGACGAAAACGGAGAATTCTTAACAACAATAATTAATGCAAATGCCATACCGAAATCAATCGAATTTTCAAATTTAGATCTAGAACCAATTCAAAAATTTAAATCGATTTTTAATTTCAACACTGACAACTCTGACCAACAAATACCGACAGACAGATCATTTGAAATTAAAAATCAGTTACGTTTAGATCATCTAAATGAAGAAGAGGCCGAATTAGTAACGCAGCTTTGTTTAGATTTTCAAGACATATTCTATTTAGAAGGTGACAACTTGACATTTACAAACGAAATTAAACACCCGATTGATACGAATGATTCCCGACCTATATTTACAAAATCTTATCGTTACCCTCAAGTCCATAAAGAAGAAGTCAAAACTCAAATTTCTAAAATGTTAGATCAAGGTATTATTCAACCCTCGATTTCACCCTGGTTATCCCCTGTTTGGGTAGTCCCCAAAAAACTGGATGCCTCTGGCAAACAGAAGTGGCGAGTCGTAGTTGACTATCGGAAACTTAACGAAGTTACCATCGACGATAAATATCCTCTTCCCAACATCTCTGACCTTCTTGATCAACTAGGCAAATGCCAATATTTCACAACGCTAGACCTTGCATCTGGATTTCACCAGATACAAATAGACCCGAAAGATATCCAAAAAACTGCTTTCACAGTTGAGAATGGTCATTTCGAATTTGTAAGAATGCCATTCGGACTCAAAAATGCCCCATCAACTTTCCAAAGAGTAATGGACAATATCTTGTTAGGTATTCAAAATGAACGATGTCTTGTCTATATGGACGACATTATTGTCTACTCCCCTACCATCCATGACCATATTTCACGTCTAACAGAAGTTTTCAAACGCTTACAAAAAGCAAACCTCAAAATTCAACCCGACAAATGCGAGTTCCTTCGCAAAGAAGTCGCTTATTTAGGCCATCTCATCACTAAAGACGGTGTAAAACCGAATCCCACCAAAGTTGATGCAATTTTAAATTTTCCCCAACCGAAAAATCCCAAGGAAATTAAGTCATTTTTAGGCTTAGCCGGATATTATAGGCGATTCATCCCCAATTTCTCTAAAATAACCAAACCATTAACGAAGCTACTACAAAAGGACATACCTTTTAACTTCGACAATGACTGTTCAAATTCCTTTCAAAATTTAAAACAAACTTTAACGACAACACCGATTCTCATTTACCCTAATTTTAACGATGAATTCATTTTAACCACCGATGCAAGTGCATTCGCCATTGGTTCTGTCCTTTCACAAGGCAACATAGGCAAAGACTTACCTATCGCATACGCATCTCGAACTTTATGCGCTGCGGAAACCAAATATTCCACGATCGAACGCGAGCTTTTAGCCATAGTATGGTCAGTAAAGCATTTTAGGCCATACCTATTCGGCAGAAAATTCAAGTTGGTAACAGACAATCGACCACTTACCTGGTTATTTTCAATAAAGGACCCAGGAAGTAGACTCGCACGTTGGCGATTAAAATTAGAGGAATATGACTATGAAATCGTATACAAACCCGGCAAGATCAATAAAAACGCGGACGCGCTATCCCGAATTAAAATCAACCATTTTTCGGAATGTTCGAAACTTTACTCAAAAATTCTAGCCGCGAACGAAACTGACGAATCAGAATATGACGAACAAGACGATGACGAAAACCCAAACGAAAATGCCCAAATAACTAACGAGCAAATCGCTCAAGAATTCGATATTTTTGTCAATTTGTACAAAACAAAATCTCTAATAGACTATTCGAAAATTAAAACTTCCAACAAACAACTTTTAGATAGAGAACATAAAAACATCATAACCTTTTTTCAGCAAGATAACTTGCAAGACTTACATCATAAAATAATCGAAGACAGTTTCGAAGAACATCCGGAATTTTACAAAAACACTATTAATATCGTTTCGAGTAAATCAGTCAGGCATAGGAAATACTACATAGTCCCTCTGCCATTCGACGTTAAGTTTACAATAGAACATTTGTTCATGGTGTTATATAAGAGACAAAACCTTTTAGATCTTTCCAAAACGTATTACGTTGAGAACAACTTAGATCTCCCTATTCTCGAAATGCTATCGTTCATTTTCGCAGAAAAAGACCTAAAAATTGTAATATGCCAAAATATCGTTCAGACCCCTGACGAAGATCAAATTCCGATCATTTTAGACCAGCATCACTGCGGTAAAAATAATCTTCACCGCGGAATAAATGAAACGATGCGGAGAATTAAAAATAAATATAATTGGCAAGGATTAACTAAAGATGTCGAAAACTTTATCAAATCTTGCGAAATTTGTCAAAAGAATAAAGTATATCGTAAGAACATGTCTAGTCCTTTAGTAATTACAGAAACACCAAGAACGCCATTTGAACGAATCAACATCGACATATTCCAAACCCCAACTCGAAATTATGCTCTTACTATACGCGATGAGTTAACCAAATTTACCCAAGCTTATGCTATACAAGATAAATCTGCAAAATCAGTAGTAAACACCTTACTACTATATTTCCAGCATTATGGCACCCCTTTGAGAGTCCATTGTGACTATGGTGGCGAATTTGATAACAGACTATTAAAAGATCTCTGTACCTTATATGATATAAAACTAACGTATTCAAGCGTAGGACACCCTCAATCTAACGGATCGATAGAACGATTTCATGCTACCTTAGCTGAAATGATTAGGGTCCATAAAGCCGAAAACCCCGACGAACACCCACTGACTATTTTACCCTACGCAGTAATCTGCTACAATAATTCGGTCAACAAAACTCATGGTTTTAGTCCATACGAATTAGTATTCGGACACACATCTTGTAGACCACCCGAAACGTTGTACAATCAAAAAGAACTGATAACTAAGTATGTTAGAGACCTCAACAATAGAATCTCGCATTATTATAAAATAGCACGTAGTCGTACGCTAGACCAAAAAGCGAAAGCCAAAATTCGTTTTGACAAACACGTCCCCGGAAAACGACCAGATTACCAAATTGGAGACAAAGTCTATGTAAAAGAATCCCAGATTAAAGACAAACTACAAAACAAATTTAACGGCCCATTCGAAATTAAAGAAATCTTTAAAAATTCAGCACTTTTATCTAATCCCGAAACAGACCAAACTACTAAAGTTAACTTTGACAGAATGAAACCATATTTTGAAAATTAAACTTTATTTTCAGGTTTCTCTTGCTGTTCGGATCAGCAGTATCCCAATATTCAATAACGTCCATAAACAACACTATCGGAGTGTATTACCACCGAGACACTGACATTGTAATCTCCCACAAGAAATGGACATTACTAGTGCATAAAAATATCTCAACACTCAAGACAGCTATTGACAGAAACGACAAAATTTTAGACAAAATCTTCGTAACCCTTGATCCGGCATATTTAGACATGGTAACCTTCACAAGTGAAGTTAAAACACACCTTAGTCTATTAACGCAAATTTCTAAATCCATAAAGAGTAAATTCGACGAAATACTGTTCGACACGAAACGCTACAAACGCGGACTCTTGAACGGTATAGGTTCAATATTTAAATCAATCACCGGCAATCTAGATGCTGAAGACGGCGAATATTATCTAAACTGTATTAATAAACTTAATAATGACGAACACCAATTGGAAAACTTACTTAAAAACCAAATTTCAGTCACAACATCAGTCATAAAGAATTTCAATGTAACTGTTCGACAATTACAAATTGACGAAGAGACATTTAATAATGATATAAAAGAAATCGAAAAACAGATCTTAAAAATCGAAGACGAAACGCGAATAGCTTATACAAAATTAAAATTCTTAAGTATTTGCGAGCAACTCATGGCAAGCTATTTATTTATCGAGGATAATTTAAACGATATTTTAAATTCTATCACTTTTGCTAGACTCAAAATAATTCATACATCGATCATCAATCCCCAAGATTTAGTAAACTCTTTGCAAGAGATTTCACAAAACTTACAAAAGAATAATTTACCACTACCGATTAAATTATCAAAGGTTTCACAATACTTAGATATTATTGAATTAAAAGCTTTTCAGGCAAATTCAGAATTAATATTTGTATTAGAAATACCACTAATAGACCCTCAAACATATTCTGTTTTCAAACTATATCCTATCCCTATTCTGGATAATAGAACTGGTCTATCTCATATTTTATCAACTTCTCAAAAATATATCGCGAGAGATGATGATTCTTTGATGTTCATACCCATCGCAGACCTCAAAGATTGCAAATCGATTCGTTCTAATATCAAGCTATGCTCAAATTTATTTGCATATCCAATTGACAACAATGCCATATGCGAAGCCCGTCTCTTCAAGAACCTCGACACACTACCCGAAAACTGCCAGACGTCACTTATCATCAGTCAAGGTTACAACGTGCAAGAACTAGGTGAAAACAAGTGGTTAGTGATAAACGCGGAACTTTTACATGTGACCATTAACTGTCCCAAAATAATTTCGACTGACACAATCTCCAAAAATTCAATTATTAGACTCCAATCAAATTGCTATGCTTTTGTAGGTATTACCAAAATCCAAGCTAGCACAAGTGACTTTACCAGTGTAGAAGACAATAATCACCCAATTCGAGTCCCTTTTGAGTGTTGTGGCCAAATTCCCGAAAACATTCGAGTGCCTAATCTAAAACCTTTAGAGTTGAACAATTTAAACACCGAGGACCTCGAAATCGCTAAACATAAGCTGGACCAGTATTCAAAAGACTTAGACGATCTAATAAATGAACCCTTCATTACCAAACACATCTCTTGGTTCACTTATTTAATAATTGTTTTAATCTTTGGACTATTATTTGTGTACCTATTCTATAAATATAGAATACACCGAAGAAATTCAACCACCGATGTCTCCACATCGCCCCCAGCTCCTCCGAGACCTAGTAAACTCTCCAGGACATTTACTAGCTTACTCCCTCAACGAAGACGACCTCCACTAAGAAGAGAAGACGAAGAATCCGAAGACATAGAACTTAATTAAACAGTTTTGTGCCTTTCATAAACTTTTGTACTGAGACTCTTCAGTGAAATTTATTCAATTTTATTTCAATATTTTTTGTGCTTTTATTACATGCACTGTATTGCATTTTTACGCTTACCATTTTATATTCTATATTTTTACATTTTATACTTTTACAATTTTACATTTTTGCACCTTTTACATTTTTGTCACATTTTATTGTACTTTGTATTTCATATTTTTCAATTAATTTCAATTTCAAAAGTTGCTGTATAATCACCAACTTTTTCTATAAGGGGGAAGTTGTTATATAAAATATTACCAAGTAACTTACAATATTTAGAGTCATATGAAAGTAGCCTTATCAGGCGTATCATATTACATATGGCAGCTGCTCCTTTTGCTAACTCAACATCACCTGATTCACAGGCTCGTTCACAATATTCCTTTGTTCTAAGACTCTTCAAGTCAGCACTTTTAAACTTATAAATATATGTAAAGGAACGTTTGCTCCTCAGTTATTAACTCACCTTTATATTAAAATCATATTATGTCAGGATAGTACGTACTATCCTAATAATTAAATAAATCTTTTTAAAAAGTTAGTTGTGTCGCTTGTGATCTAACATATATACTAGAAACTAAGGTCTCAGATTTCTTTCCAATATTTTTCAACCCCCCCACACCCACCGACTCTACTTCATTATTAAAGGGGTTGATACCATAAAATTGAGATATTCGCTTGAAAGTTAGTTCAGGTATGCATAGTATCTGGTTGATACGATTCCGTTGAAGGGGTGAGAGGTGATAGGTTGTGAATAGCGCAAAATAAGTAGATCAAGCTAGAAACTTCATTTTTAACGAACCAACGCCTCAAATTTTTCTATGATATCTGCCCCTAATATTATTAAAATTCTATGGCCAATAATTTCCACATACTAGAGTACAAATGTATTCAAGATGTTTCCTTTAATGTGACTTGACGAGAAATCTGGATGTGGAAGTAGTGATTCCTTAGGTATCGATTTTTTTAGCTTGAATTCACCGAACTGAAAAAAATTAATGAATGTATCGTGCGACACTCATGTACTCGTGGGGAATTGTTCAATAAGAAAAATTATTCAAGGCAAACAATATGCTAAGTCAATTTTTTATTGTCTTTACTTCAAAAACAACTCGCTAGCTAAGCAAATTCTGTTTGCGCTAGTAGTACTTTATACAGGAGTATTAAACGTCTCTTGGGATCTGTTGAATTTAGAAATTTGAAAATTAGTTTGAGGGGATTCTTGGATATGGCGGATCTAACTAAAATATTTTGATGCATGTGTTACTTCCGCTTACACCAGATGGATCACCTAACTTTGTTATTTTAAATGGAACTCCCTATAATTCGTCTATTTACAAATAATGATGTAAGTATCTCAAAGTAACCTCCTATTGCGAACCCCTACCAAATTTGCTATATATTTGAAAATTAAGGGAAAACTAGATTAACCTTCATTAACCAGAGCTAATGCGCAGATCATAAAATGACTCCAAGCGCTGCAACTCGGTCAGAGGCCCATATGTACATTTTCGATCTGAAAAGTGAAATTTCGAAAAATAATTTAATTGCCATTCGATTATGGGTATGTCCATTAAACGTAGTCTCTTATAGGTATATGAAGGGATATTTGATTTTAGGTACTTAATAGCTATAAATAAGTTAGTTAACAACCTCGCTGCTCGCCAATGTAATACAACTGCTTTACGAGTTTCGCGCTATCGGATAATTCTACCATGGTCTTTGATACCACACTCAATACAGGGTGCATTAATAAAAAACTCCCAGGCGTAATATTTCAGAAAATAATATAGATATTTGAGTTCTGCAAAAGCCAATTGCTAGATAGAATATGTAAATGTTTCATTTCTGGATACAACTCATTTTACAATATGTTAAAATGTAGATGGCGCTGTGCTGCAAAGAAATTTCTCGATGACAGGTACTTTGAAATGGTGGGCGTTTAAAAAGTTCTAACTTTCAGTTAAATTTCGTTATATGAAATATTTTCTAAAATCCAATCTGTTTTGAGATATTTGAGTTGGAATATTGTAATTGTGTAATTTTAAAATAAATTTTAGACGATAGGCTACTAGGAAACTTTATTCATGGAAAGTTAATGCGAATCATGCTACAACAAAACAAAATTGACAACTTTCGGTTTAACCGATAATGACCTTGACTTTGGACTTTTAAATGGGATACTCTGTATTTTATCACAAAGTATTGAAGAAAATAACAAAACGATATGACTATGATCATAAATTTAGTCATAATGGAAATATTAATTAAATGATACGTTAAAAAGGAAAAGTTAAAGTAACTAAAAAACAAATATATGGAAGGGGTTCAAAATTCCTGCGTAATGAGAACCTATTAATCAATTCAACTCTACTCAACTCAGTAGTGTGTTCCTGTTGATAGTTGCAACACCAGCATATATTGTATTATGAAGATCGGCCATGTATTCTATTGGATCCTTATGTAACATTTTTTGATACCTAAATATTAAAATATGTTATTCCGATGCGAACGGCAGCCGATTTTTGGTGGAGAGCACAAGGTCGTGGGTTAGGATTGTGTGTGGACACTCAAAAGGGCGCCACCGGCTGTATGTTACGTAATGCGATTTAAATAATTTTGCCAGCACGGAACAAAATTAAGTTACTAGCAACCATGCGATGGAATTCTCAAGATATATCTGTGATATCAATACTCTTACTTTACTCTATAAAGTTTCAAAATTTAAACAAAAATCAGGTGTACCAGTGCAAATAATAAGAACATGTAGACATTAGACATTTATTACAACACACATGAGATGTACAACAGTAAAAAGAGTAAAAATAAAAAACTTCAAAACTTACCTAATCGTGGTTCATACGTATTAAAGAAATTCTATGCAGTTGATCAAAAAACTTAATTTGGATTCAAGCTTAGATCTTTGACTGAGACTTTCTTGCAACTACGAGTTTGCCAATATACAACTATGAGTTATAACTTACAACCATGAATTAAAAATTTACCATGAATTAAATTTTATATGTGTGACGTAATAATGGGCAAACTAACATCTCACGGTACCATGGGTGTTTTACAGTAAAACTCTTAAATATATTATCATTCTATACACATAACTTAGAGCTTGATTTATAGTTGCAAGATTGTGTTATGACTTACTTCAACATATGAACTAAAACCACTGAATTAAACTATAATATTTTCTTTAAAATATTTGACTAAAATGAACAAAAAAACCTGGTTAAGGCCTTGGCATTATCTGTGACGACTGCAGTGTGACTTGTCACCATTTCATAGACGTTCTCGACGTTGGCTGCAACTGCAGTTCCGTGTTGCTCAAATTGCTACCTGAATCTCCGGGAGACTGCTGCGAACGACTCTGCAAGTCCTAAACTTCTCAAAGTGTCAGCGGAACCCACATGAAACCAAACATCTGAGTGATAGACTTCCTCCTATTGCTCCTCTAACTACTTGGCCCCCTTACATAACCAAAATTTCAGCATCAAACATGTGCTCATCCCAATTGTAAGCCTCTCCAAACACATGCTTATACCAAACACATATATCCCTCCAAAACATGTGCTTATACCAAACCTAAGCCTCTCCAAAACATATGCTTATACCAAACCTAAGCCTCTCCAAAACACTCTGTAATAATTACAATAAATAGGAACCAAATAAAATCCCAAACTAAGTTAAATAAAAGCTCACCTCATATAGAGAGTATGGTATAACCTGACGAAACACGTGGCGATCAGATTTATGGCAACCGACAGAACTCCTTCTTGGAAATTCGCAAAATCTTCACAGCAAGACGGTGAGGATCATTGGGTACATCAATCAAATCCCTTTTCAGTGTAAACGATGTAAAACCCAAAAATTCCACACAAAATCGGAACCGCCGCTGTTCACTCGTGGCTGTCTCAAAGACGAATCCTCGACGGAAATCCGCTTGACAGTTCTCCGCGTTGCCAACTTGAACATCTAGAGAACACTTTCTCTAGCCAATAAAAATGCGCCAACAAAAAGGGCTTGTAATTTAAAGACTGAATTACACCATTGTGTAATATCCCAATAACAAGAATACGTGGGTAACACCTCCGACTCAAAAATAATACATAAAAGAAAGCACGCTTTCTTTCCTTGTTGAGAATTTCAGATATGCAATCTGCTATGCCCCTTTGAAGTACGAGTGGTTGCCTATTAAACAAATGAACTAATGGGTTAATCTACTGTATTCAAACTGAAATTATTAATGTAGATTTTTCAAATGCTACACTTATACACTCCACAAATAATAATCTAATGGAGTCATATCAGGAGATCCAGCGAGCTACCAGAGTACTTTGTTTGTTCCTGACCATCTTCTTGGACAAGTATGGTGAAGATAATTACTGACGTTGTTGCTCTTATGTGGACCAACACCACGTGGACGAAACCACATTGCCTCTAATTGGATTGGTGAATTATGTAAGAGCAAAGGTAAAACATTTTTTAGAAACTGTAAGTAGTGATCGTCATTTAAATTTCCATCATTCAGATATGGTTTAACATATGAATCCATTTGCAATTCCACACCAAACATTTACCGCATATATTTTTGAAATCTCGTATGTCTGAGTCACTTAGAACTTTATTGCGACCAGTATTGATAGTTGTGTCTAGTTGTAGCTTCATTATTATAGACTCGAGGTTCGTCACTTTATATTATTTATTTAGGTAAATTAGGATTTATCTATAAAATAACTGAATATTGTGCCAAAAAATTTAGCCTTCGTTCATTATCTCCTGGTTTTAAGTGATGCAGCAAATGAACTTTATATGCGAAAAATTTATTATTTTTTAAAATTCTTCTACTCGAAGCTACAGAAACGTTGGTTACTACATTTAATTGGCTCAATGACGTGTGGGGATTATTACACTCTTCGCAAATATAAAACGAAGAGTATATTGCATTCGATCTGTACATTTCTAAAACCGGTAATATTGCTCGTAGAGAAAAAAAATCATCAGTGTTTTGATGAACGAATTCTGAACAACTTTCAAAATGTCCGCCCGTCTGTCTGTCCGTCCGTCCGTCCGTCCGTCCGTCCGTCCGTCCGTCCGTTCGTTCGCCCGTCCGTCCATCACGTTTTTTGTAAGCACGATCACTTAAGAATTAAAAGTTTAATTGTATTGAAACTTAAACAGTAAGTTAGTGTTAGCAAAAGGAAGAATCTTACTGTTATTAATTTTCGAAATAAAAAAAAAACTTGTTTTGTGATTTGTAATTAAACGAAAAATCTCTAAAACTAACATTATTCACAAAAAAACTACGAAGAGTATCCTATAGAATGTGCAACAATTATATAAAAAGTCAGTAAGTCGGCGAAGATAATGGTTAGCTTGTTTCTTATTGTTTTTAATGTTGCTGCTTTGTTATCTTCATTTGTAGCCCTCTTTCTCATTTAGGTTTTCTAACACTTCCATTATTAACTAAATTATCATATAAACTTACAATTGTCTTACGATCAGGCTTTGGTCTCTCAAGAAAACATCTTTCAAATAGGACCACAGTTGCAGAAGTAATTTTACAGCAGTTCCACTCTCCGTAAATTGAAATCATATTTAATTTGTCTAAGTATGTATGTAAACCCATTTTTTATAACAATTTTACCATCACAAAATATAAACATTACATTCACAACAATTGACATTTGAAATTGAATCTAAAAATCAAATGTCAAATGTTTCCAAAGAATTACAAAGACACCTGTGATTATTAGATTTTTATTCTCAAATAGATAATAGTAATAATTTGTAGACCATTAATATTTCTTGTATTTTCACGTTTACTGCTAAATAATAAAACAATTTATATAACGAAATTCGATTGAAAGTTAAATATTTTTTAAATGCTTTCCATTTCAGAGTGCCACTCATCAAAAATTACGTGCAGCACAACGCCATCTACATCTCAACATATAAAACACGTTTTGTATCCAATATTGAAGCCATTTACACATTTTAACAACTTTGTAGAACTCAAATATCTATGTGTCTAAAAATTCTATACCTATATATCTACTTATATATTCTTTTATTCAATCATTTTATTTATATTAACGTCCTGGCGAAGTTTAGTTATTGGTTTCCACCAACCAGGACACGTACATAACATAAACACTACATTTAGTAGGCAACCCCCAAATCCAAAGCCTCTCATAGGCTGTCCGGAAGAGGGTTACACATTTGAAAAAACGCAGGCAACATCCATTACCTACCAACATTGCCAGTGCCGGTGCTGGGGATCGAATCCAGTACACGTTAGACAGCCTGACCAAGAGCTACCGTGCCAGATAGACATCAACACAACAACCATTCCCTGTAATATTTCCAGCTAAGACTCGAACTCAGGAGAGATAACAGCGACTAGACATGCGTGCTACTTAACAGCAATCTAGCCCACTGCTACCGTCTCTGTACTACATTAAGAACGTCACTAAACATCTATACCCTGCCAAGGTTTGGAACATGGGACTGCGCCAGTGAGCTGTGGGAGTTTTTACCGTGTACGCTAGAATCATGTGCCATAAGTAGACGAAGGGATCTTGATAGAATTAGTCACATTACTTCCTTCATCTTTCTTCTGTTTTAAGAATATTTATCGACGAAAATTTAGGATATCAGAGAAATAGTATGTTTCAACGTTAAAACTTGTTTATAAGAGAACAGAAACAATGTGCAGTAAAACACATATACCACTAGATTATAGATATACTTGATAACTAAAAATAAAGTAAATGGCTGTGTCGAAACGACTTCCTAAAAGATCATTGGCCGGCGTTGCTTTATTTACTTCCTTCCGGAATTTTTATCTATGGTAAATATTCTATACAGGATTTTTTTAAATACATAAAATCTCTCTCATACATTTAATTAGGAACTATATTAAGCTCAGTAATGTACAAGGTTGCTTAATATGCATATTTATTTCTTATAAAACTGTTTATAAACAATATTAACTATTTGTTTAAATAATGTTACTAAAAATAAAATATTATGTCAATATTTCAATTGCTTATCGACTGCTACATTCTCGTTTCATATGCCTTATTTTCAAAGTTGAGGATCTGTTGCCTCAAGGAATGCATTGAAGAAATCTCATATCGTATTGTTGTTACTATCTAATTTACCTAGTATTCTCGAAACTAAATGGCTTAGGAATTTGTTTCAACTGAGAGTTTAAAGTTAAAATCTTTGATATTTTTATATTCGTAGTAGTAAACAATAATACTTATTGAACGACTTTATTATGAAAAAAATTTACACAATATAAGGCGAAGTATAGAATATTATCTATTCTTATATATTTATCTGTTCGAATACCTGCAGCTGTTTGGGTGACAGCGTGCCTCCAAAGAAACGGTGTCACATTTATAACTTTAAACCAAATTTTTTGTGTTAATAAGAATGATGTAAGATAAGCGTCTCTTGAGCTTTATTATCTTAGTTTTATATCCCGAGACATGGTATTATTGGTAGGAGAATAGTGATGTTAGATAGAAAAAAAACTATCGTATACGATTTTTCTCAGCGCCCGATATGGTGACATCATATTTCTTATCTCAAGCGGACATTTTTTAAAAGAGCAACAAATTATGCAAGAACAAGAGATAAATATGGCCACTTAAACGAGGTGACATCAAGTACAGGGATAAGTTCTCTCCTAGAATACCAGTCCAAGTGCTGGTGGAAAATTGTTACTGGTATCTTCTATAGGCGATAAGATACGAATTTTCAATGATCTAGATATGGATATTTCAACTGCTGGGATTATCATCCCTAACAAAATATGTGTCATCCGAGAACAACGTAACTCGAAATTAAGCAGGATCAAATTGTGACCTAATAATCATTAACAGAAAGCGATCCGATGAGGGTAGTCTGCAGAAGCCATAGTTTGTACTCTTCATGAACAGTAGGGATAATTGGGTTAGGCATGAACAACATGCTATTCCGTCGGTCTTGAAGCCTACATCTGGTGTGCAGTTAAGCAAACACTCGTGGAAGGCAGTTTAAGACTTATCCTTCACTAGCCCTCATGCACTTCTTGGACAGCCACTACTACTGAAACGTTTCAAGGTGCCCCTTCCTGAAAGGTGGTGATAAATGTAAGCAAATGTGATAAATCGGAGAACGAGTCAAACAAACGTGCAGTTTCTCATCCATTACATTTTACTGCACTGTAAGTAAAATGCATGTCAGCCCGTTCTTGGGAAGGAAAATTAGTGTTCGTTTTGAAGACGAGTTTCGAATAAGTCCATAAAGATACGCTTAGGTAAGTGTGGCAAACATCATAGCAAAATTCGAAATACCTTGGATTCTAGTCACGAATTTCATAAATAACACTGCACTTCATAACGGACGCTTCCCAAGCTAAATTTTTTACACAACCAACCATCATCGCCATGATACATTGTCAACTTATTTAAGTTTGGCAAGATCCAATAAAAATATCCACTGCTATAACTCTGTTATCTGGACATAGTTGGTACCGAATGCCCCATTACATTTTGACCCTCTTTAAACCTATAGAAATTTTAGGAGTTTTTTTCTGAGTAATCGTCTTTTTTTGCTCACTTCCACTTTAACCGGAAATGACAACGTATTTTCGGGGATACGGCAACTTCGTTATTTTAAGTGGAACACCCTGCATGTTTTTTCACAGTTAGAAAGCCCATTGTTTCCCCTTTCCGAAAATGCCATTTTGTCATGGAAATTATACAGAGTGGTGATTTTATTAGTTTTAAATTGGACACTGCGTTTTATCGAAATGCCACGAAGAAAATAATGATTCACATAGTAGACTATGGAAAGAAAAGACAACATCACTTGTAAACGTCAAATTAGTTTATTAATAGTTGCATATTACGTCAAAATTTCTAATATTGAAAATATACATATGATATTCGATATAACAAAGTGTAACAGAATATTTATTAAACAAATAAGAAATAAACACCATCTCTTGGTTCACTTATTTAATAATTGTTTTAATCTTTGGACTCTTATTTGTGTACCTATTCTATAAATATAGAATACACCGAAGAAATTCAACCACCGATGTCTCCACATCGCCCCCAGCTCCTCCGAGACCTAGTAAACTCTCCAGGACATTTACTAGCTTACTCCCTCAACGAAGACGACCTCCACTAAGAAGAGAAGACGAAGAATCCGAAGACATAGAACTTAATTAAACAGTTTTGTGCCTTTCATAAACTTTTGTACTGAGACTCTTCAGTGAAATTTATTCAATTTTATTTCAATATTTTTTGTGCTTTTATTACATGCACTGTATTGCATTTTTACGCTTACCATTTTATATTCTATATTTTTACATTTTATACTTTTACAATTTTACATTTTTGCACCTTTTACATTTTTGTCACATTTTATTGTACTTTGTATTTCATATTTTTCAATTAATTTCAATTTCAAAAGTTGCTGTATAATCACCAACTTTTTCTATAAGGGGGAAGTTGTTATATAAAATATTACCAAGTAACTTACAATATTTAGAGTCATATGAAAGTAGCCTTATCAGGCGTATCATATTACATATGGCAGCTGCTCCTTTTGCTAACTCAACATCACCTGATTCACAGGCTCGTTCACAATATTCCTTTGTTCTAAGACTCTTCAAGTCAGCACTTTTAAACTTATAAATATATGTAAAGGAACGTTTGCTCCTCAGTTATTAACTCACCTTTATATTAAAATCATATTATGTCAGGATAGTACGTACTATCCTAATAATTAAATAAATCTTTTTAAAAAGTTAGTTGTGTCGCTTGTGATCTAACATATATACTAGAAACTAAGGTCTCAGATTTCTTTCCAATATTTTTCAACCCCCCCACACCCACCGACTCTACTTCATTATTAAAGGGGTTGATACCATAAAATTGAGATATTCGCTTGAAAGTTAGTTCACGTATGCATAGTATCTGGTTGATACGATTCCGTTGAAGGGGTGAGAGGTGATAGGTTGTGAATAGCGCAAAATAAGTAGATCAAGCTAGAAACTTCATTTTTAACGAACCAACGCCTCAAATTTTTCTATGATATCTGCCCCTAATATTATTAAAATTCTATGGCCAATAATTTCCACATACTAGAGTACAAATGTATTCAAGATGTTTCCTTTAATGTGACTTGACGAGAAATCTGGATGTGGAAGTAGTGATTCCTTAGGTATCGATTTTTTTAGCTTGAATTCACCGAACTGAAAAAATTTAATGAATGTATCGTGCGACACTCATGTACTCGTGGGGAATTGTTCAATAAGAAAAATTATTCAAGGCAAACAATATGCTAAGTCAATTTTTTATTGTCTTTACTTCAAAAACAACTCGCTAGCTAAGCAAATTCTGTTTGCGCTAGTAGTACTTTATACAGGAGTATTAAACGTCTCTTGGGATCTGTTGAATTTAGAAATTTGAAAATTAGTTTGAGGGGATTCTTGGATATGGCGGATCTAACTAAAATATTTTGATGCATGTGTTACTTCCGCTTACACCAGATGGATCACCTAACTTTGTTATTTTAAATGGAACTCCCTATAATTCGTCTATTTACAAATAATGATGTAAGTATCTCAAAGAAACTCCTATTGCGAACCCCTACCAAATTTGCTATATATTTGAAAATTAAGGGAAAACTAGATTAACCTTCATTAACCAGAGCTAATGCGCAGATTATAAAATGACTCCAAGCGCTGCAACTCGGTCAGAGGCCCATATGTACATTTTCGATCTGAAAACTGAAATTTCGAAAAATAATTTAATTGCCATTCGATTAGGGGTATGTCCATTAAACGTAGTCTCTTATAGGTATATGAAGGGATATTTGATTTTAGGTACTTAATAGCTATAAATAAGTTAGTTATCAACCTCGCTGCTCGCCAATGTAATACAACTGCTTTACGAGTTTCGCGCTATCGGATAATTCTACCATGGTCTTTGATACCACACTCAATACAGGGTGCATTAATAAAAAACTCCCAGGCGTAATATTTCAGAAAATAATATAGATATTTGAGTTCTGCAAAAGCCAATTGCTAGATAGAATATGTAAATGTTTCATTTCTGGATACAACTCATTTTACAATATGTTAAAATGTAGATGGCGCTGTGCTGCAAAGAAATTTCTCGATGACAGGTACTTTGAAATGGTGGGCGTTTAAAAAGTTCTAACTTTCAGTTAAATTTCGTTATATGAAATATTTTCTAAAATCCAATCTGTTTTGAGATATTTGAGTTGGAATATTGTAATTGTGTAATTTTAAAATAAATTTTAGACGATAGGCTACTAGGAAACTTTATTCATGGAAAGTTAATGCGAATCATGCTACAACAAAACAAAATTGACAACTTTCGGTTTAACCGATAATGACCTTGACTTTGGACTTTTAAATGGGATACTCTGTATTTTATCACAAAGTATTGAAGAAAATAACAAAACGATATGACTATGATCATAAATTTAGTCATAATGGAAATATTAATTAAATGATACGTTAAAAAGGAAAAGTTAAAGTAACTAAAAAACAAATATATGGAAGGGGTTCAAAATTCCTGCGTAATGAGAACCTATTAATCAATTCAACTCTACTCAACTCAGTAGTGTGTTCCTGTTGATAGTTGCAACACCAGCATATATTGTATTATGAAGATCGGCCATGTATTCTATTGGATCCTTATGTAACATTTTTTGATACCTAAATATTAAAATATGTTATTCCGATGCGAACGGCAGCCGATTTTTGGTGGAGAGCACAAGGTCGTCGGTTAGGATTGTGTGTGGATACTCAAAAGGGCGCCACCGGCTGTATGTTACGTAATGCGATTTAAATAATTTTGCCAGCACGGAACAAAATTAAGTTACTAGCAACCATGCGATGGAATTCTCAAGATATATCTGTGATATCAATACTCTTACTTTACTCTATAAAGTTTCAAAATTTAAACAAAAATCAGGTGTACCAGTGCAAATAATAAGAACATGTAGACATTAGACATTTATTACAACACACATGAGATGTACAACAGTAAAAAGAGTAAAAATAAAAAACTTCAAACCTTACCTAATCGTGGTTCATACGTATTAAAGAAATTCTATGCAGTTGATCAAAAAACTTAATTTGGATTCAAGCTTAGATCTTTGACTGAGACTTTCTTGCAACTACGAGTTTGCCAATATACAACTATGAGTTATAACTTACAACCATGAATTAAAAATTTACCATGAATTAAATTTTATATGTGTGACGTAATAATGGGCAAACTAACATCTCACGGTACCATGGGTGTTTTACAGTAAAACTCTTAAATATATTATCATTCTATACACATAACTTAGAGCTTGATTTATAGTTGCAAGATTGTGTTATGACTTACTTCAACATATGAACTAAAACCACTGAATTAAACTATAATATTTTCTTTAAAATATTTGACTAAAATGAACAAAAAAACCTGGTTAAGGCCTTGGCATTATCTGTGACGACTGCAGTGTGACTTGTCACCATTTCATAGACGTTCTCGACGTTGGCTGCAACTGCAGTTCCGTGTTGCTCAAATTGCTACCTGAATCTCCGGGAGACTGCTGCGAACGACTCTGCAAGTCCTAAACTTCTCAAAGTGTCAGCGGAACCCACATGAAACCAAACATCTGAGTGATAGACTTCCTCCTATTGCTCCTCTAACTACTTGGCCCCCTTACATAACCAAAATTTCAGCATCAAACATGTGCTCATCCCAATTGTAAGCCTCTCCAAACACATGCTTATACCAAACACATATATCCCTCCACAACATGTGCTTATACCAAACCTAAGCCTCTCCAAAACATATGCTTATACCAAACCTAAGCCTCTCCAAAACACTCTGTAATAATTACAATAAATAAGAACCAAATAAAATCCCAAACTAAGTTAAATAAAAGCTCACCTCATATAGAGAGTATGGTATAACCTGACGAAACACGTGGCGATCAGATTTATGGCAACCGACAGAACTCCTTCTTGGAAATTCGCAAAATCTTCACAGCAAGACGGTGAGGATCATTGGGTACATCAATCAAATCCCTTTTCAGTGTAAACGATGTAAAACCCAAAAATTCCACACAAAATCGGAACCGCCGCTGTTCACTCGTGGCTGTCTCAAAGACGAATCCTCGACGGAAATCCGCTTGACAGTTCTCCGCGTTGCCAACTTGAACATCTAGAGAACACTTTCTCTAGCCAATAAAAATGCGCCAACAAAAAGGGCTTGTAATTTAAAGACTGAATTACACCATTGTGTAATATCCCAATAACAAGAATACGTGGGTAACACCTCCGACTCAAAAATAATACATAAAAGAAAGCACGCTTTCTTTCCTTGTTGAGAATTTCAGATATGCAATCTGCTATACCCCTTTGAAGTACGAGTGGTTGCCTATTAAACAAATGAACTAATGGGTTAATCTACTGCATTCAAACTGAAATTATTAATGTAGATTTTTCAAATGCTACACTTATACACTCCACAAATAATAATCTAATGGAGTCATATCAGGAGATCCAGCGAGCTACCAGAGTACTTTGTTTGTTCCTGACCATCTTCTTGGACAAGTATGGTGAAGATAATTACTGACGTTGTTGCTCTTATGTGGACCAACACCACGTGGACGAAACCACATTGCCTCTAATTGGATTGGTGAATTATGTAAGAGCAAAGGTAAAACATTTTGTAGAAATTGTAAGTAGTGATCGTCATTTAAATTTCCATCGTTCAGATATGGTTTAACATATGAATCCATTTACAATTCCACACCAAACATGTACCGCATATACTTTTGAAATCCCGTATATCTGACTCACTTATAACTTTATTGCGACCAGTATTGATAGTTGTGTCTAGTTGTAGCTTCATTATTATAGACTCGAGATTCGTCACTTTATATTATTTATTCCAGTAAATTAGGATTTATCTCTAAAATAACTGAATATTGTGCCAAAAGATTTAGCCTTCGTTCATTATCTCCTGGTTTTAAGTGATGCAGCAAATGAACTTTATGTGCGAAAAATTTATTATTTTTTAAAATTCTTCTACACGAAGCTACAGGAACGTTGGTTACTACATTTAATTGACTCAATGTCGTGTGGGGATTATTACACTCTTCGCAAATATAAAACGAAGAGTATATTGCATTCGATCGGTACATTTCTAAAACCGGTAATATTGCTCGTAGAGAACAAAATTTCATCAGTGTGTTGAACGAATTCTGAACAACTTTGAAAATGTCCGCCCGTCTGTCTGTCCGTCCGTCCATTCGTTCGTCCGTCCGTCCGTCCGTCACGATTCTTGTAAGCACGATCACTTAAGAACTAAAGGTTCAATTGTATTGAAACGTAAACAGTAAGTTAGTGTTAGGAAAAGGAAGAACCTTATTGCTCTTGAACAAAATCGATCAATAAATAAGAAAGTTATTAATTTTTGAAATAAATGATTTGTAATTAAACGAAAAACATCTAAAACTAACATTATTCACAAAAACCTGCGAAGAGTATCCTATAGAATGTGCAACAATTATATAGAAAGTGCAATAAGTCGGCAAAGATAATGGTTAGCTTGTTTCTTATTGTTTTTAATGTTGCTGCTTTGTTATCTTCATTTGTAGCCCTCTTTCTCATTTAAGTTTTCTAAAACTTCCATTATTAACTAAATTATCATATAAACTTACAATTGTCGTACGATCAAGCTTTGGTCTCTCAAGAAAACATCTTTCAAATAAGACCACATATGCAGAAGTAATTTTACAGCACTCCCACTCTCCGTAAATTGAAATCATATTTAATTTGTCTAGGTATGTATGTAAACTCATTTCTTATAACAATTTCCCAACACAAAATATAAAAATTACATTCACAACAATTGACAATTCAAATTGAATCTAATACATCAAATGAGGGGTCTGGAATCGAAACGTACAATGTCCTTGTATGCTCTTTTTATGAGAATCGAAAAAAACTATTAATAATCAGAATATTGAGAAAAACATTATTTTCAATAAATTAGAAACTTAATATAGTTATGGTGCATGTCTATCAATTCGAAAATTTAAAGAAAAATTACAGGTTTGGTCTCTACTGGGCAAAATAGTTTGGAGATTGTTCACTTTGAAACTAATAAGTGGAGATTGTACTTTTTGAAAGTCAATGTCTACAAAATAAACACAGAATAATAGACAAGCACGGTTAGTAATTGGATGGGTGACCTCCTCCAGGGAAATACAGCGTTCTCGCTCCACCTTCTAACAGCTTGTATATCAGCGCATACGTAGAAGGTATGTAAATTTAGACGGGGGTTGCATGGAGGATATACCATGAGGTTCGGCAAAATTTCCAGGTTGGGGGTTACTCATCTCCTGGCGTTGGTGGTTGTCTTTAGTAGAGGAAGTGGTCTGACGTTTAATAAGCAAATAATAAAAAACGTATATTTCAATTTGTACACCGTTGGTGCTAGTATTCAAGAAATGGGGTTATGCGACATGTGATTAAGTCGTCGCTTCCTATTGGTTGTTTGGGGTTTGTACGTTTTGAAGCTCACTTGTCAGTGGAGATTGTACATTTTGAAACTATATCTAATATTTTAATGCAACATACCATGGGATATTGAATGTTTTGCAACTGTAGGAAGCTATAGTTAGCTTCAGTTTAAAATCCTTCATAAGAAGCATATTTCATCTCAAATTTAGTAAAAAATGGAGATTGTACGTTTTGATACTACACCCCTCAAATGTCAAATGTTTCCAAAGAATATTGAATATTGAAGCCATTTACACATTTTAACAATTGACGTTTGAGAACTCAAACATCTATATATCTAAAAACTCTATCTATCCATATATCTATCTATTTATATGTTCTTTTATTCAATTATCCTATTTATATTAACGTCCTGGCAAAGTTTAGTTAATGGTTTTCCACCACTCAACCAGGACACGTACATAACATAAACACCACACTTAGTAGACAACCCCCAAATCCAAAGCCGGTTGTCCGGAAGGGAGTTACACATTTGAAAAAACGCAGACAACATCCATTATCCTCCAACATTGCCAGTGCTGGGGATCGAACCCAGTACACGACAGTACACGACAGTCTGACCAAGCGCGCTCGCCACTAAGACGCTTAGCCAACTGAGCTACCGTTCCAGATATACATCAACACAACAACCATTCCCTGTAATATTTCCAGCTAAGACTCGAACTGGGGAGAGATAACAGCGACTAGATATGTTGTGCTACTTAACAGCAGACTAGCCGACTGCTACCGTGTCTGTATTACATTAAGAACGTCACTAAACATCCATACCCTGTCAAGGTTTGGAACCTGGGACTGCGCCAGTGAGTTGTGGGAGTTTTTATTGGTGCACCCTGTATACTTGAATCATGTGCCATAAGTAGATGAAGGGATACCACGATGATTATCTTCCGTATTTCACTATCAACCACTCGGAGGACTTTTCATAGGCCGGTGCCGTGTAGCTCTCAATATTCAGAGCAATGGAAGCTTTGTGATTTTGAGAACGCTGCCGCTGTGTATTAAAATGACTATATCGATAGAATTAGTCACATTACTTCCTTCATCTTCCATCTGTTTTAAGAATATTTCTCGATGAAGATTTAGGATATCAGAGAAATAATATGTTCTATCGTAACAACTTGTTTATAAGAGAACAGAAGCAATGTACAGTAAAACACATATACCACTAGATTATGGATAACTAAAAATAAAGTAAATGGCCGTGTCCAAACGACTTCCTTAAAAAGATCATTGGCCAGCGTTGCTTTATTTATTTCTTTCCGGAATTTTTATCTATGTCAGAAATATATAATATTGACATGTAAATGTTATATTCTATACAGAATTTTTTAAAATACATAAAATCTCATATTATATATTTAATTAGGAACTATATTAAGCTCATTAGATAGATAGATAGATAATTTATTGGTGCTAATATACATATTAAAATGCTTACACAAGTCAAAACAAATTGGAGTAAATGAAGTGTATAAAATAAGAAAACAAAATACAGACAATAGTATAACTCGGTACATAAAATATACGAACAGAAAACATACAATAGTATAAAATATAAGAATATTAGTAAAATGTAAGTATTGCATATAAGTAGTACACCTTTGTACATGTATACAGTGCCTAGGCAATATTAAGTTAAATCAGAGAAGTTATTCTCCAGAAATTCATTAAACGTGTAGAAGGCTTTGACTTTTAGGTAGTGTTTGATTTTGATTTTGAAATTCAAAAAATTCAAGTTTTTGACTGAATATATTCTGATATATTCTGATTCTATAATGTTCTACCTAGAACATTATAGAATCTGGTAGAATAGTAGCCTGTTCCGTTTCTTGCTTTGGTGAGCCGAAGAAAATTTATATGTATTTTATCACAGTTTCTCGTATTATGTTCATGAATATGACTGTGTGTAACGTATAGGTGTTCGTGTTGTTTAAGGTATAATAGACACTCTAAGATATAAACACAGGGGAATGTTAGAATTTTAAGTTTAATGAATTGATCTTTACAATCATCTCTATACCTTAAATGCGAGAGTATCCGAATGCATCTGCGTTGCAAACCAAATATTTTAGTGGTATGAGTTGAGTGCCCCCAGTTTAGGATACCATATGACATATTTGCATGAAATGAGCCGTAGTAAGCCATAATTAAGAAGTTTTGAGATAAAGTGTTAGCTAGATTCCGTAAAAAATAAATATTTTTGGAGAGTTTAGTTGATAGTTTTAAAATGTGTTGCTCCCAGGATAATGCAGAGTCCAGATATACACCTAAAAATTTTACCACTTTATCTCTTTGAACAAATTGGTCTGCTGGGTCAAGTTTTCGTAAAGTGAAGTTTAGAGTTTGTGTTTTGTCTTCGTTTAGTTTTAATCGATTGGATAAAAACCATTCGTTAATACTCTCGTTTGTCGAGATAACATTCAGTTTCAGTTCCCGAAGCACAGTATTCGTGTTAAGTGTTATTGTATCATCAGCGAACAATGTGAAATCAGTATCATCACTGGTGTTGGCAAGGTCATTTATATAAATGGTAAAGAGTAACGGACCTAGTACAGATCCCTGGGGTACACCATGGGAAATTCTCCTGGTTATAGAAGTGGAAAAATTATAGTTAACATACTGCAACCTGTTGGTTAAGTAGGTTTTCATGAGTGTTACACTACCGTTATTGAAGTTATATGCCACTAATTTGTCTAGGAGAATTTCATGGGATACACAATCGAAAGCTTTTGTTAGGTCGTAAAAGCTAGCAGTTGTGAATTTCTTGCTTTCGAAAGTATCAAGGATGGTTTGTACGACATTGTTTATTGCCATTGTTGTCGATCGTTTGTTCCTAAATCCATATTGGCAAGGGTGAAATAAGTTGTTAAGCTCAAAGTATTCATTGATTTGGTTTTTCAGTGCCGATTCAAATATTTTGCCTAATATTGGTACCAATGAAATAGGACGGTAGTTATTTAGATCTTCATATGAGCCCTTCTTGTGTATTGGAATAACCTTTGACAGTTTTAGTGCATCAGGAAAGACATTGTTTACGATACACAAATTAATTAGTTTAACAAGGGGGTCAATAATTAAGTTTACTATGCACTTGATAAGTTTTACATTAATACCGTAAGCATCATTGCTTTTACTATTTTTGAGATTAGTTATTATAGTGCGGACATCATCATGGGTTATCTCCTTGAAACTAAAATTTATTGTATTATTGACAGGTGTTAAATGATTAATGTGATTAGTATTGCTTTTGGGCAAGTTACTAATTATATTTAAAGGGATGTCAGTAAAATAATTATTGAAATCGTTGGCAGATAGTGATTCGCTACTATGATTAGTTTGGTTGGGGTTGTTATTTTTAATAATATCCCAGAAGGCTGCTTGGGAGTTTGGGGAGTTTCTAATATGATCGTCATAGGCTTTTCTTTTTGCTTTGGATATTTCTGAGCGGTATTGCGCTTTGAATAATTTTATGGATTCATTGGTTATTAAGTTAGGGTCAGTCTTGTGTATTAATGTACAAGGTTGCTTAATATGCATATTTATTTCTTATAAAACTGTTTGTAATTAATTAACTATTTCTTTAAATAATATTACTAAATATGAAATATTATGTGACGCCAATATTTCAATTGCTTATCGACTGCTACATTCTCGTTTCAATTTTTAAAGACAAGGTACGTAAATAAATTAATATCAGGCCTTTGTTCTCATTTTTAACTGAATTTACATATCGAAGGGGATCATGTAGATACTAGTTTAGCCTGCTTAGCCGTAGGGGACTAGGTTGGATGCTAGTGTTAAAATGAGAATGGCAAATCAGAATTTTACTTGTTAGCATAACCAGAAGTCAGGTTATCGAAAGAATGCAAAGATTTCACTAATATTTTTATATATAGTTTTTCCTTTAGTTCTCATAGATAGCTTTTCTTTCCACTGTTTGCAAAATCCTATAAAGAAAATGTTTCACCTTGGCCTCTAGTCACGAATTTCCGAAATAGAACTGTAGTTCATAACTCACGCTTCCCATCCTAAATTTTGTACACAACCAACCATCATCGCCATGATACGTTGTCAACTTATTTAAGTTTGGCAAGATCAAATAAGAATATCCACTTCTACAACGCTGGTTATCGGGACATAGCTGGTACCATTATATTTTGACCCTTTTTAAACCTATATAACTTTTGCACTAGTTGAGATAAACAAATGCGCTTTTCACTAGTCTTCTTTTAATTCTGATAGGTCTTTTCCTGAGTAATCGTCTTTTTTTTGCCCATTTCCAGTTTAACCGGAAATTACATAGTGTATTTTCGGGGATAGGGCTACTTTGTTAATTCAAATGGAACACCCTGTATATTTTTTCACAGTTGGAAAGTCCATTGTTTTCCCTTTTGGAAAATACCATATTAGTTATAGAAATTGTACAGAGTGATGATTTTATAAAGTTTCAAAATGAACACTGCGTTTATAGAAATGCTACGAAGAAAATAATGACTCACAAAGTAGAGTATGGAAACAAAAGACAACATCACTTGTAAACATCAAATTAGTTTATTAATGATAGTTGCATATTACTTCAAAATTGCTAATATTGAATATGTACATATGAAATTCGATATAACAAAGTGTAACAGAATATTTGTTAAACAAATAAGAAATAAACAAAATAATACACAATATGTACAAAAGATGTTCAAAATGCTGGCCATCAACTTGGATACATTTATTTATTCTCATTACAAAGTTGTCATAGCTTCTACTTAACCGTTCGGGGGTAATGTTATTAAGGAAATTTCGAATGTTTTCTTTAAGTTCTTCTAAATTTTGTGGCATAGAGCTATAACACCTGTCTTTCACATAATAATCTTATGAAAAAATCTGGAACTGTGAAGTCTGGGGATCGAGAGGGCCACGTTGTAAGATCTCCCAGTCCTATCCAATGATTTCCAAAGGTGGAATTTAGGGAATCTCTAGTTACCATAGCATAATGAGGCATAGCACCGTCTTGTTGGAAATAGACAGTCCTCAACAAATGATCCTGCTCAAGTTGCTGATAAAAGAAATTCTATAACATGTCCAACTATGATGGGGCATTGACAATTGGATTGTTAAAAAAAGGGACCGTAAATTTTTTGTTTTGATACCACACACCAAAGTATAACTTTTGAAGAGAATCTGACATACTGATGGAAATTTCTGGAATTTTCTGATGCCCAGATTCTACAATTATGCTTATTCACCTTGATATTTAAGTGAAATGATACTTCGTTTGACATGATTAACATATCAAGAAAATGCCTACCTCTTCTACGTAAATCAATAATTTGTCTAAAAAATTGTACTCGTTTTGTAAAATCAGTTTCCTTTAATTCTTGATGAATCTGAATTTTACAAGCATTCAATTTTCGAATATTTTTCATAACAGTATGAACAGTAGTTTTCAGAATACCTATTGGAAACAATTTCTCGTAGAATAAGGATCATTTTACGTCATTTCTAAAATTTCAGTTGCATTATTAAGCCCATTTTCATTATTTAGAGTTCTTTTGTTACGGTCAATACAACCCGAATTCCAAAAGTGTGGAGATCACTAAAACTACCTGATGGGCCTGGGCCCCACATCCTAAGATGAGGGCCCCAGAACTAAGACTGACTGTCGACACTAAGACGTCGAAACTGAATTAATGAAAAGAACCAAGAGCCTCGTTTATTTTGATTATTCGTTTTATATACTTGTTTATTTAGCAGACCTTTATACCGGTCAATGTTATGTTTATATATATTAATGTTTTATCATTAAACAATTCTACTCTAGGCATTGACATTATTTAATTGTTTTTTAATTCCTGACTAGGGTCAAACATGTTTAATTTATACAAACATTTGCTACTTTCCCGGATTTGGCTATTTCCTGCGTGACAATACGCTATGTCATTTCCGGTTAAACCGGATTTTACTATAAAAAATATTTATGTTATCACCTTAGGCGATAAAAGTACTTTGCAAATAGTTTTTGATATATAGTGAATATTACTTTTCTCATGTGTCATCCTCAGAAATCATTGTCTCCTCCGGTATAATAGACTATAACTGATAAAATTTAATTATAATAGGTGGAAAAATATATCTATTATCTTTTCAATGCTATTAAATTTTCGTTATTATAGTTCGCTCATGCCAACACAGGATAGGTACACATCGCGTTAATGAAAACTTAAGTTAGCTTTACGTCATAGCTGACTAGCTCTTTCTTGTAATGAGGTCAGGCCAGTTCTAGGCTGAAAACATTATATTAGTATCTTGTTTTTTAGTTTCTGTTATTCTGCTAGTGGATTTTTTGGGGCAACAAAGCTTTATGGATTGATTCTTAATTTACCTAACCCAATTTTATTTGGTAGATCCAGATATATTGATTTACTATCAAAGTCGAATATATTGTATATATTACGGGAAAACTTTAATAACGCTAAATAAATACTCATGTTCTTACTGGTGATGTAGAACAGGCTGTACAAAATTATTTAGGATACACTATATACAAAATTATTCGAATGTATTGATGATGACTCAAAACGGTAAAAATAAAATGTCTCATAATATAATCATTAATCCATCAATACAAAGCAAACTACGAGTCGAGCTAGAATTTGGTGTCAGGAACTTCATCAAATGCCACAGGATGATGTTTGGTTTAGTTGGACTCATTGCTGTTATATCAGTTTGTATAAGCGTTTAAATGCATCAAAGTTTGATCTCTACTGAATTTATTGTCGGCACGTTTAAAACACCACTGTAAATTGACGATGGAGTTGAGACAAACTGTATCAGCTTTCTCCGTAGTTTATTATGTCAGTTTGTACTGAATTATTCGATAGGGAAACAAGTGATGTATTAATGCATTCCAGATGAGAGTCTAGACCCGTTTATTAAGATTTCCTTAGACAAATCAACGTGATCAAGAACCCTATCACGGCTAGAGGAATTTGTTCTTCAAAAACACTATTCTGTGGCCCTAACTTTGTAAACAACCTGCATATGGATGATTCATGTCCCGATCGAGAAGACAACCAAGTAGACACACTGGTTTTAAACTGAATAAATAACTGTAATTTTATTTCCAGATCACGATCTGACAATCAAATAAAATTTTATTGATTAAAGTTCACTAATTAACCTCTCATATCAAAATAATTAACCACACTTAGTTTCGTATGCCGAGAGAATAGTTTATTAGTATTTTGTTTCGTTACTTAATGTCGCGCACCATTTCTTGAACTGTCGATCCCGCGACTGAGTTTATATGCTTATATAGCTGGATAGAACTGTTCTAGTTCTTCAAGAGAAATTCTGTCCTATAAATTTGGAATGGACCAATGGAGTATCGAAGCGTTTCATGTTCACAAAATTTACAAGTATTGAGATTTGCTCAAATGGCTCGGATGAGAGAAACAAGTCCGTTGAATTTAGAAATAAATTATTTGACGACTTTTTGTTTATGTATTAAGATGTGCTAAATATTAAGCAATTGATTAAATTTTGAAATGTACGCAACGTTAACATCAATTTCGGATAATAAGTCGTATAAAATGATAGTGTTAATTGGATGGAATGGGTTTTCTCAGGAAATGCAAATGTTGGCATCTTTCCAATCAGCCGTACCCTAATCGACAACGCTCACAATGCACTGTCAAATGTAACATGGTGCAAAATATTTCTGAAGATGTACAGAACAAAGTCAAGGTAATAAGAACTGGTGCTAATTGTGCTAATTCATAATAAGCGACGAAGAATATTAGTTCTTAGAAAATATAGAAATTAAATAAACTTGTTTTTTTCTTTAAACGCTTATATCTCGAGAAGGATGAGGTGAGGTAAAAAATATCAAGAGAAAAAAAAGTCTAGAATTTTCGTAAATATAATGTTTTAATCCATACATATAGTGGCGTGTGTGAGTCGGAATGAAATTACCTTCCCACCCGTTTTCGAGGATGCTGAACACGATGGCGGTGTCAGAATTTCTCTTTGGGGTTGCACAACCCCTCAGACATGCCAAAAACCACCCCCTAGAGGGGTTAAACGCGATTTAATAGGTTTCCCTTCAGAAAATAGTACTTTCCTCCCGTTTTCAAGGATGATGAGCACGGTGGTAGTGTTCTCCATCGCATCCGACCCCTACCAACCCCTCCACCGACCAATACTCGCCCCCGAAAGGGGTGAATTTTTTTTCTCGGATTATCAGCGGCAAATATATATTCCCCCCGTTTTCAAGGATGCTGAGCACGGTGGTGGTGTTCCCCATCGCGTCCGACCCCTACCAACCCCTCCACCGGCCAATACTCGCCCCCGAAAGGGGGGATTTTTTTTTCGGATTATCAGCGGCAAATATATATTCCCCCCCGTTTTCAAGGATGCTGAGCACGGTGGTGGTGTTCGTAATCGACTCTGACCCGTACCAACTCCTCCACCGGCCAATAATCGCCCCCGAAAGGGGTAATTTTTTTTTTTTTTTCGAAATATATATTTCCCTCCCCTCCCCGTTTTCGAGGTTGCTGTTTACGGGAAGAATAATCTTATTTCTTTTCTTGGTTGTAATGTCCTTTGTTTCCCGTTTATCTCAAAAAATATCATCAAATACCGCCAGTAGGCCTGTTGAATAATTGTTACATACTTTTATTTTTACATGTAAATAATTGTGAACATTTATTGCGTTGCATGAAATCGAATTGCTACAGTGCCTTTAAATTACAATAACTGATACCTAAATATAACGTTATACTACTTAAAGCTAAAGTCCGCTTACAATAAAATATATTTTTCGTTTATACCTTATCTCGACTAATTTAACCTACGCCTCTTACAAGTAGAATTACAAGGTTGACACTCTTCGAAAAAAAAATTCACCCTTTTCGGGGGCGAGTATTAGCCGGTGGAGGGGTCGGTACGGGTCGGACGCGACCACAAACACCACTACCGTGCTCAGCATCCTTGAAAACGGGGAGAATATATATTTGCCGCTGATAATCCTAGAAAAAAAATTCACCTCTTTCGGGGGCGAGTATTGGCCGGTGGAGAGGTCGGTACAGGTCGGACGCGACTACGAACACCACCACCGTGCTCAGCATCTTTGAAAACGGTGGAGGGGTTGGTAGGGGTCGGACGCGATGGGGACCACCACCACCGTGCTCAGCATCCTTGAAAACGGGGGGGAAAAATATTTGAGGCTGATAATCCGAGAAAAAAAATTCACCCCTTTCGGGGGCGAGTATTGGCCGGTGGAGGGGTTGGTAGGGGTCGGACGCAATTACGAACACCACCACCATGCTCAGCATCCTTGAAAACGTGAGGAAAGTACTATTTTCTGAAGGGAAACCTATTAAATCGCGTTTAACCCCTCTAGGGGGTGGTTTTTGGCCTGTTTGAGGGGTTGTGCAATCCCAAAGAGAAATTCTGACACCGCCATCGTGTTCAGCATCCTCGAAAACGGGAGGGGGAGGTAATTTCATTCCGGCTCAAAATATTTACCATTTTCGCGTTTTTTCCGACTCACACACGCCACTAATAATAAGCGTCCATAAATAATTGTAATTACTAGTTAAGAAAAAAAGCTTAAATACGCGTTTCTTTTTTAAACGCTTGTATCTGGAGAACGCTGAAATTAGATGAAAATATCAAAAAATGCTTAGAATGGTCCAAAGCATAATGTCCACATGTTTTTGTTCATAACAAGTGCTCAAAATACAGTTTTTTGGAAAAAAAAACAAACACACGTTTATTTAAAATGAGTGAGTGAGGGTAGGTAAAGAATGTCAAGAGTCAGAGAATGCTTAGAATTTTCCAAAATATAAAGTACATATAATAAGCTCTCAAAATACTAGTTTTTTGAAAAAAAATGTCTAAATACAAACGATCAAACGTTTTTTTAACCGCTTAAAACCGCTCGAGGAGTGAGGTTAGTTATAAAATATCAGGAGTCAAGAAATGCTTAGAATTGTCCAAAATATAGAGTCCACATTTTTTCGTTCGTAGTGAGCGTCCAAAATACTAGTTTTTTGAAAAATGCCTAACGTTCTTCTTTTTAAACGATTATGTCGAGAAGAGTGAGGTTAGGTAACAAATGTCAAGAGTCAGAGAATGCTTAGAATTCTTCAAAATATATGTTTTATTTCATAATAAGCATTCAAAATACTAGTTTTCCGAAAAAAAAACCTGATTACAAACGATCTAACTTTTTTTTAACCGCTTATATCTCGAGAAGAGTGAGGTTAGGTAAAAAATGTCAAGAGTCAAAAGATGCTTAGAATTGTCCGAAATATAAAATCCAATGGTTCTTTTTCCACTTAATAAAAATTTGTTGGTGACCGGAAATAACGAACTTCTGTCCTAGTTTACGACCGGAAATCGAAGAAGAACCAGTTCCCATGCATGACCCTGACTTTGTTCTATATATCTGTAGGAATACTTTGCACCATCTCACATAAAAATCTGGTGGGGAGGAGTCTCATTGGGGTTAAATGCTTCATTTCCTCGACTAGTTATAGTTTAAGTAGCGGTGAAGCTTAGCCTCACTTTGTTTCATTATTTGGTACTCGTCTGCTTCCGGTAGTCTATGATATTTCCGTTTAAAAAAAATTATAGAATAAATACATGTTGATATTAAGGTGGCCATTCCCTAGAAAGAGACATCCGATAGGGAAATATTGATTATTTTTGCCCATAACTTTTTTTACTTAGTACGTATATTTAAAAAATATATAAGAGTACCTAAGTAGAACTATAACAAGACTATTGCTATGAATTTTCACTCAATAATTTTAGTGGTTTGCAAAATAGCTCGATTTAAAACTACGAAATAGGAAGATTAGCACAATTTTTAAATTTAAATCGAGCTATTTTGCAAACCACTAAAATTATTGAGTGAAAATTCAGAGTAATAGTCTTGATATGGTTCTACTTAGGTACTCTTATAGTTTTTTTAAATATGCGTACTAAGAAAAAAAAATTATAGCTAAAAACAGTAAATATTTCCCTATCGGATGTCTTTTTCTAGGGAATGGCCACCTTAAACGATTTTTGATAAATAGTAAGCTTTTTGTGAGATGACATTCAGTAACTTGCTTGACACCGTTTAGGAAACTCAAAGCAGGTTACTAAAATCAAACAGTAATCAGGTTAAGTGATAACCCTCAGAAGTTTCATTCCCTAAACACCCAATGGTAATAATGATAGAACCATATATGATCTGAAATAGTGTGGTGCTACGGCAAACCCTCGCTAGTGGTACGCAACCAACGTTATATACACAAATCTGTCTTAGCTTCTTAGTATCTACAAACTAAAGGTACAGTGGTATACAAGCGTCTAGGTAAACGAGGCCTCGAGCTTCGAGCATGCGCATTACCTTTCATAAATTCCGCAATTCAAGAAATTGAAACATTTCGTGTTATTTTGTGATGCTAATACTGCCAAAGCTCGAGACCTCGTGTACCTAGATGCTTTTCAGTGGTATGCGAGACATGTAATAGAAAATTTGCACGAAACGAACGAGTGCCCAATTTGTATTAGCAGATCGTACATGGTACTTTACGTAACAAATTTAGAAAGAGCATCTAAACAGGAACCATAGGTAAACGGGCCGTTGCACAAAGCTAGAAGTCCTATAAAAGTTGTTTCCGATTACATACAAACTTAATGTTTTAGTATATTTTTGCATTATCTTGTATACTTATTAAAACATTATAACAATCCATCATTACCAGTACCAATGAAATATAAAGGCAGTAGGTCAATAAATATTTAACAATATCAAAATATGATGCGTTTGGGTTATGTGGAACTGGGAATTTACAAAAACGAGTGAGAACAGCTATTCAGTAGTTCAAAGTGATCTTAGTATAGCAGCGCAAACGTACAGCGACAATTTGCTACCCGATAGAGAAAAACAACATAGACACTTGGAAGCGCGAGTCGAGGTTGAATATCTTCAATCTCTTAAATGTACTTACTTTCTTTGTATAATACTGTAATTCGATGACTAAAGACAATTTATGATTACAATTATATTTCAAAATTTTCTAAATTGACTGAGCATTTACAAAGAAGTCTCAAATGATGCTGAGAAAATCCTATTAGAAGCCCGAATGAAGCTTTCTTGCATAATAATATGAAGATCCCAATCCGAGTCCCAATCGATAAACTTTTTTCTAAAATTACCTCACAATCTGGTAATTTTTAGCAACAGGTAGACTGATAACCGATCTAGTATAACGTGTCGATATAACTGTTAATATCCCTGTCACTAAAATTTTCGTGAAGAGAACGTTTATTGTTACAGGTGGGAATGCTTACCTTTATTTGAGTTACTACCTACGATTCCCAAATACCTCGCACAACCAGCTCTTCACAAACTGGACTAAGAAACACTGCGGAGTTCAAATCACTTCCATCCGTACATTTGGTAAGATTACGAGTAAAGTAATTGAGACTACCGAACTCAGAGCAATACATCAGACATCCTTTCTGTTATAGTTTGGCTACATTTTCCTAGACCATGTTGCTGATATCAGTAACTCGAAGATACAGAAGGTTATGAATCTTAAAATGTGGTTGAAGAGTACATTAATAAACATCCATTCAGTGTTAAATGGATATCGTGAAGAAAGCACCGATAAATGCTTCATTTTAGGAAAAATCCAATGAGTTCTTGGTGGTGTTGTTTTTTTAAGGGCCGTCTGCAGCACTGGCTCCGGGGGTACTGCTGCTATTAATGCCTATTATGCCATTCCCTGTCATTTGCCAGTTATTTTCTATAGCCCACTGAGTTCTATGATCGGCCGGTGTATTTTGTAATCCTCTGCCTCGCATTCTGAACAATTGCTACTGTTCCCATATTATTTTTAAAACTTGCAATTGCCTCTGAACTAGTTTCCACAAACACCAATACGGTTGAATACTACACTCGAGTATTATTACTTGGTGGCCGTTTCGCCAATCACGTTGACACTATCTCGAGATGACGCCAGTTTGATTGCCGAAACACATGCTGAGTGACAATAATCGAGTGTTTTGGTACTTGTGGAAACTACTTCAGAGGCAGAGTCTCACCGGCGGTTTCAGTCTTCTCTCTGGAGAAGGGAACAAGGGAAGAAAAAATTACAATAGACAATTCAGCCCCGTAATTGTTAATTGCAATTAATATTTACAAATAGATCTTAATAGACAATTAATTCCATTTTGCAGACTATCTTTATCGAGAAATACGTTCCAGTTTAAAAATTGTTCAACTACAGAACACGTAATAGTTCGGAGACAACCGGTAAATAGGATGCTCTACCAACATCAAGATAATATCTTCAAGGAACTGATAGGAGACTGTTCGGTAATCAATCGTTATGGACCATGTAAGACTGTGGGACATACCATACAATAATTGGAAGCACATATCCATATTAGAAATATTATATTCAAAAGTTGGTTATTGATAGTAAGTATCTATAAATAGTTACAAAGTGCATTTTAGAATAAACTGAGATAATTTGTTATCGTCCACTATCTGACATTTTTCTATTACCACCACATTGGCAATATTTTCCTAGGAATATATGAAACTAATATTAATTGTCCTTATTACAAAGAAATACATAACTATAAGGTTTTGGTTTAATATAGTAAAAGTATTCCTACAGAAAAACAGTCAATACTAGAAAAATAAAGCAATAAAGAAAATAAAGAACTATATAAAACTTGACCTACATAAGAACTATTTGTAACTCAGTATCATATAAAATAAGTTTCTATTGTAATAAATCCATTTGCATCTATTTTACTTCGACCCGCTTCATTATAGGGAAATATTTTATGAGTTGTGTGAGTGTTATTGTAAATAATAGAAAAGTACCGTACAGGGTGTTACGTATGCACTGTAGTTACGGTGTTATCACTATCACCCAATACCGCAATAAACTTATAGTATGTTATAGATTTATAGCATATTATTGTATCGCGGTATCTTGGGAATTATCATTTATGCAGTTTGCTACTATAGGTTTAAACAGAAGTTATATTGAAATAGAAAATCTAGAACCCTGGAATTACTACACCGTACTTACTATCTCCCAACATTACACTTCTGAAGATTACAAAAAAGAGCCACAAATATTTTCCAAGCTTAGTAAAGAATATGTGTATCTTTATAAGGTCGCTAAAGCCAGTCGCACTGTTAATTGAACTTATTATTAAACTATTACCTAATATGGATATTGAAGTGATTATACGTACTTTTGCTTTCTTGGAACTGAAGTTTTTTTTTTTTGTAGAAAACCGTTTTATACTATTAACCCATATAAAAGCTGACCAAATTCAACTGTCACATCAATGAAATAATCGAGCTTTAAACTTTAAAGTATGATTAAAAATTAAAGGATGCACTAATAAAATCATTTGGATAGTAAATAAAGGGAACCAACCTCTCAACGAACTATTTGAAGAAACTGCATTTGAACACGCATTTAATCACTGAAGCTGCTCTAAAATGAAGAAAATAATGTTAACAATAAAAATTATTGTGTTAATAAATGTAAAAGCATGGGGCGCCCGATGAGTATAGTTCTGTTTCTTCAGGTGTTTTAAACGCCTTGCGCTTTTACATTTATTAACATAATTATTATTACTAATATTTTTTTTTTTTAGTGCGTTTTAAACAACTTCAGTTTGTGTTTAAAAGCGTGCTTTTGTTTCTTATCTTTTTTAGACGGTATGACAAAGGACACTACTTTGTTTCCTATCACTGAATTTATTGTAACATACGCGTTACTCAGTTTTGGTACCTTAACGTACCATTTTCAAACATTGGTTCAAATGAATGAATTTGAATTGAATCAACGTTTGAAAATGGTACGTTAAGGTACCGAAACTGCAGTAGGTAACGTGTATGTTACAATAAATTCAGTGATAGGAAACAAAGTAGTATCCTTTCTCATATCATCATGATTAACTATCACAATACTTAGACACTTTTTTCAGCAGTCATTGCTGTTTTGAATTATTTTTTTTATATATGGGGGGTAGTTTTCGACCCTCCCTGGGGGTGTGTTTCAGATCTATTCTATGTAACCTTAATTTGTATAATTCGATTGATTAAGATGTACCAACTATTCTTGTAGCTTAATCTACTTTTTACCCCATTCCAGGGGTGAAATTCAGTTCTTTATATTTTATTACCTACAGGTTGTCCTTATAAAAACGTGCTAAAAAAATAGTACTGTTTTTAGAGTAGAGGTTTCCCTTATCAAAAAGTTAAAAATTACTCTTATCAGTAAAACTGCGAGGTGGCGTACAGAGCGAGAATAAAGCACATACCCAGCAGAGCGTGCAATATCAAATGTTAATATATTGTGTTCGGGAGGTTAGCAGAGGTTGAAGATGCACCTGCATTGAAAACCTTTGTACATTCCATTTTTAATTAAGCGGGATTCAGTTCGTTTGCCAAAGAGCCTTCATTTTTTTTTATAAATCCATTAGATTGCTCATGAAAAATACACCCCTTGTATCAAAATTCCTTGTTTTGCTTAGAACAGTTTTTGAAATAAAAAATGAAGAGCAGATTTTGAACGTCATGATCAAACTAGGTCGGTTCTTAAATCTCTTTATATAGTTTATTATCTCGGACTCTCGACGTGTTACGTTCTACACAAAACACCCAGTTATGTGCTGTTATTGGTGCATATATGTTATATTAATAAATAACAGTAGGACACTGAGTTATAAGTAAGCTTCTCAGTAGTATCAAATTACATAAATTGATAACGACTTCTCTTGGTAATTGCTTATCTCACATATCATATTTCACACATTGTTATACTTCCATTCTCACAGTAATGCCAAATTGCAACTTTGCATTTCCCTTGTTTAACGTCTAGCTGACAAAGCTTTTGAAATATTATAAATATGACCAACAGACGATTTTGTATTCAGTATTATACTCACATTCATATTCAATTCTTTAACTTACAATTGCACATTTTATTCAGAGTCATCGATGACTCCAAATTAACCAAATAAATATTTTTTAAAAGTCTATTTCAAAATAACAAATATAACATATATGGATATTATCTCAAACTAAATGTAACATTACAAAAAACTAGCCGCAACATTTTTATTTCAATTGTATCTAAAAGATTTAATGCTTTTAGATGGTTAGTATCGATTTCAACAATAAATTCGCTAGGCGCCAACAGTTTTCAGAGAACTTAGTTGAGGTTGCCAACCATTGTAATTCCTATTCGTTTGAAGTCAAGTTTTCTTCCTGATTCAGATATCAAAGATCTGAATAATGTAAAAGCGTTTCAATTTAAAGAACAGATGCACATAGGCTACATCCATTATTTCCTTGTTTCTTTTATTGTATTAATGAAACAACAGAAATACGCTAGGAAAACGATATTTGTTTGTTATTCTTATCGTAGGTCATTCGTTTCCTATTTGAAATGAAAACATAACAAAGTGTTTATATTGAGGATGCTATAATAATTAATAATATTATGCAGATTTTTTTCAATTGGTAACATTATATTTGTTGAATAAATAACCAATCTCTGCTGATGTTTTGTTTTTGTTTATTTATGATTCGTTACACAATAATAGATTTGTTCCAACTACACAGTTTAATCGTCCGTCCGTTGAAGGGTCTAAAGAAGCCGCTCACTCGTCTATTACAACCTTCATTCACTGACATATCCATGCTAAGACTGGGCGACACCATTTGACCGTTCAAGGGATCATCAAACTATGCAGTTGGAACAAACCTAGCAAATATTTTACTACCATATTATTTCACATACTTAGAGCATTTTAAAATATGGTTTCCTTCTGAAAAAAACCGAAACCCTAGGAATTCGTGGCGATGTTAATAAGTGGACAGAATCTTTCATCTGCGGTAGGAAAACTGTTGTTAAAATAGACAACAATTTCTCCCACGCTAATATCGGTTTGCCATCCTAATATTCATCAATAATGTAGAATTAAATCTTGATAAAAATATTAAATTAGTTTTATACGCAGATGAAGTTAAAATCGGATTTAAGGTCGATTCCCCCGAAGCATTAAATAAAGTTGCAAGTGTTCTATCAGCCGTGCTCGATTGTGTGAACGTAACAAATTAGTTCTAAACATAAGTAAACAACTCTCATATAGTTTTATAAAAGACGCCATCTACCTACTCTAAATCTAGCAAAAAATCAAAATACAGCTCCACGATCAGAAAGTATTACATTTTTAGGTTTACTATTGGATGAAAAACTCATGTGGATTACTTACAAAGAACATGTATGGATGAGAGCCAAATTCAGCATTTTCGCAATAAGAAACCTTAATCGAATATTATCGAAAGCACAATTGTTAAATGTATTTTACGGCCTTGTATACTCTCGTCTCAAATACTTAATTATTCTCTGGGGTGCTGGTACAGAAGTTGAGAGTCTTTATTTTACAAAAGAAAATCAGTCATCTTATGTTCTCTCTAATGCTATTAGATTCATGTTGACCAATGTTTGTTGAGAATAATATTCTAAAGTTAACCTCAATTTTCATACTCGATCCTGCACTTTCGTTTAATAAAGCGAAAATAAATTTACGGTAAATTCTGACATGCACATTAGGGTGGAACGAAAAATTCTTTCTTTTTAAATTGTTTTGCATAGGTGTTAAAATGTGCATTTGGATAAATAAAATTTATTCTCAAAAGCTGAACGACCTATCTTAGCATCTTCAGGTTTCCCACGGGACCGAAAGTTTAGAAATTTTTGTGATTTTGCAGGTTTTTATTACCTTCACTGGTTTATTTAAAAAATATATTCTCTGGTAGACATAGTACTTAAAATAATTATTAAAGTATGATAAAAAGCCCCTTCAAGTCAATTTGTTCTATTCTAATATCTTCCGGTTCCTCATTGTCTTTGAAAATTGCGTCGCTCATAGGAATTCGCGACAAATAACACGCCCGAATACAATCACAGTTCAGGCGACAGACATCTCGTGTGTGGAGGTAACCAGTTCCAGCCTACTTTCATTTGTTTGAGTACTTCTACTAAGTATTGGTTTTAGTTGTGAGTGTTTTGTGGGTTTTACGTGTTTCGTGGTTTTATGTCGATTGCTCGTTAAGTGTGACAATATTTAAGTTATTATGGCAACTACAAGTCAACGCTGTTGCAAGATATTTGGTCAATCTAAAATATTGAGTTACCGTGTGTTACCTACTTTTAAGGACGTTATTTTTCGTTATTTATTACTTTAGAATGATCTAATGATCTAAGATATAAATGTGCTGAGAGAGATCTAGGTGTTTCTGAAATACCTACTCAAAAACGTTCGAACATATCGAAAATTGAAGAGATTTGGCAAAGTACATCAATTCCTACTGTTTTTCGAAATCGCATCTGGGATAAACTTAAAAAATTTCATGGACGTTATAAGCAAATTCAGAAGAATTTAAAATCTAGAGAAAATACTGCGACCATGGTAACCAAGAAAATAAAAATGACAAAAGAAAGGAAAGCAGTGCCAGTATACAGGGCATTGAAAAACATACCATCAAATAGACATTCCACCGTTATTAAAGAAACAAACCGCTCACCTGTCATTCAGCTTTACTAATGGTACGAAATTAATGAAGATAAGGAAGATGGTATCCAAAGTGTCCTTACGGCAAGAGACGTTAAAACAACAGCAATTCGAGAATTTAGTATACCTAAAATAAATTTTGAGGCTAAACATTACTCGGAATTAATTTTTGGGAATGACTTAAATTATACTGAGCCGCCAGTGACTGCTAACCTCTTTGTGCCTGAATTTTTTTGAGACCCAAAAAAAAATTTGAGCATATGGTGTTTATTTAATTAGTCTTTTGGGCATATTGATACCCTACAACATCGCCTTCATAACTTAATCTACCCCGTTTTTTGGCAAACAATTTTTTTTTCAGCTGTACTCGCCTTGAAGCTCGACCAATTGATCTTCAATATCTTTCTTGTATAATTCGGAATCTTTGCAGTCGATTTTATACAAAGTCCATGCATTCTGTCGTCATGTCAATAAAATGGTAAAAGAAACGCATATAATATTTCTTTGAGTGTACACCAATTCGATAATACGCAATTTGACCTCCCACGAGTATTCATCTAAAAAAATGAAAGACTTATGTTACTAGTGCCGAGAATATCAGATTTGATACGCACATGTTTTTTTTACAAAATTAAATATTTTGGATTTTTGTATTCACAAAATATTGACCATCTATGATAATTTCATGCCTTTAGTAATTAAAACATATTTTATTCTTACTTTCTGCACAAGGATGGAAATAATACAAAAGGATTACTGTATCACTGATGACTGATATGCAACTAAGTGTCACTATACCAAATGACTATAGTTTGAAACTGTTCATGAAATTGCCTGTTTTAGCTGTACACTACAGTTCTAGTAGACTTTTGCTATTATAAGCTAGAAACCGCTGACTATTCTAAACATCCAAAAAAATAAAATTGGTTGAATATTATGTTCGTCTCAAACATGATACAATAGACACGAAGAGGCTAAAATGTGTTACCAAACCGTTCGATGTAAATTTTCACACTCCTTGCAATACCGAAGCTGTTGACCGATTCGCGTGTTCCATTCAAGCCCATATAAAATCAAGAAAAATATTGCCCATCATTTAATACGATATCAGATTAATTTGAAAATGGATAATTTCTATTTGTTTTTTTTTTTTAATTGAATGTGTGATAATATTTGACGATCTCCCATTGCTGAATATAGAAAAAAAACCGCTGCATAAGGAATCACTACTTCCACATCCAGATTCTTCATCCAAGTCACTTTAAAGGAAACATCTTGACTATATTTGCACTCTAGCATGTGGAAATGATTGGTCATAGAATTTTAATATTATTTGGGGAAGATGTCATAGAAAAGTTTGAGGAGTTGGTTTCTACCATATACGTTAAAAATTAAATTTCTAGTTCACCCTACTTATTTTCTACTATACAGAACTTACCACCTCCCACCCCTTCAATGGAGTCATCTCAATCAGATGTCACTACAATGCATACGTGTACTAATTTTCAAGTGAATATCTCAATTTGATGTCATCAATCCCATTAATAATGAAGCGGAGGTGGTGGAGTTTGAAAAATATTAGAAAGAAATCTGAGGCCTTGGTTTCTAGTACATACACAGAATCCCAAATTTCTGTACTCTTATCAGCTTGATTTACTTATTTTCCCCTAGTCACTCCTATTAACCCCAACCCTTCTACGGAATGATCCCAAAATATAATCTAGTTTCAGATGTCGTTATAATACATACGTCTAGCAAATTACAAGTGAATACCTCAATTTTATTTTATCAACCCCTTTAATAATGTAGTAATGGTAGTGGAAGGGTTGAAAAATATTATTATAAAATCTGAGACCTTGGCTTTTAGTACATACACCGAATTTCATGTTTCTGTAGTCTTACCAGCTCGCTTTACTTATTTTCCCTATTTACCCCTATTTAACCCCCACTCCTTCAACGCAATCATGTCAAAATATAATCTAGTTTCAGATATAGTTATAATTCATAAATGTCCCAAATTTCAAGAGAAAACTTAAATTTAATTTTATCAACTCTTAATAAGAGAGTGGGGGTGGTGGGGAGATGGAAAATACTAATAAAAAAACATGAGACCCTCGCTTCTAGTATATACACCAAATCCCAAATTTCTGTACTTGCTTTACTTATTTTCCCCTTATTTTCCCCTATATACCCCTATTTAACCCCCAACCCTTCAACGGAATCATCTCAAAATATAATCTGGTTCAAGATGTCATTATAATACATACGCATACTAAATTTCATGTGAATATCTCAATTTTATTTTATCAACCCCTTGAATAATGGAGTAAGGGTGTGGGGTGATGAAATATATTATTAAAAAATCTGAGGCCTTGGCTTCTAGTATATACACCAAATTTCAAGTTTCTGTACTCATACCAGCTTGTTTTACTTATTTCCCCCTATTTACCCCTAAATAACCCCAAACCCTTCAACGGAATCATCTCAAAGTGTAATCTAGTTCCAGATGTCGTTATAATTCATACGTGTACCAAATAACAAATCAATATCTCAATTTTATTTTATCGACCCTTTTAATAATGAAGTAGGGGTGGTAGGGGTTGAAAAATATTATAAATAATCTTAGACCTTGGCTTCTAGTACATACACCGAGTTTCAAGTTTCTGTAGCCTTACCAGCTTGCTTTACTTATTTTCCCCTATTTACCCCTATTTAACCCCCAACCCTTCAACGTCATCATCTCAAAATATAATCTAGTTCCAGATGTCGTTATAATACATATGCGTAGTAAATTTCATGTGAATATCTCAATTTAATTTTATCAACCCCTTGAATAATGGAGGAGGGGTGGTGGGGGGTTGAAAAATATTATAAACAATCTGAGACCTTGGCTTCTAGTACATACACCGAATTTCAAGTTTCTGTAGTCTTACCAGCTTGCTTTACTTATTTTACCCTATTTACCCCTATTTAACCCCCAACCCTTCAACGGAATCATCTCAAATTATAATCGAATTCCAGTTATCGTTATAATACATACGTGTACCAAATTTCAAATGAATATCTCAATTTTATTTTATCAACCCTTTTCATATTGGAGTAGGGGTGGTGGGGGTTATAAAATAATATTATAAAAAAATCTGACGCACTGGCTTCTAGTACATACACAGAATTTCAAGTTTCTGTACTCTTACCAACTTGTTTTACTTATATTCCCCTATTTACCCCAAACTAACCCCCAACCCTTCAACGGAATCATCTCAAAATATAATCTAATTTCAGACGTCGTTATAATACATACGTGTACGAAATTTCAAATAAAAATCTCAACTTTATTTTATCAAGCCCATTAATGGGGTAGGGGTGGTGGGGGGTTGAAAAATATTATAAAAAAATCTGAGGCCTTAACTTCTAGTACATACACCGAATTTCAAGTTTCTGTACTCTTACAAGCTTGCTTTACTTATTTTCCCCTATTTACCCCTATTTAACCCCCAACGCTTCACCGGATATCCTCAAAAAACAATCCAGTTCCAGATCTCGTTATAATATATACGTGTACAAAATTTCAAGTCAATATCTTAAACCGTTCCGGAGAAAACGTGCGGACAAAAAAAGTTACAGACAGACAGAGAGACAGACAGACAGACAGACCGACAGACAGAAAATTTTTTTTCGCTCAAATTTAAAATCTCGACGTTTCGTGACATTCTAAACCTATTTCACGAATAAAAATTTTTGAAAATTTTTTTGCGATTACTATACTTCCAATCCACTACGTGGATGTGGAAGTAATAAATAAATACGACCCAATCAAATAAGTTATATTTTTGGAAAAAATTGCTTAGAAATGCCTAATTACTTTTACATCCACGTAGTGGATTGGAAGTATAGTAATCGCAAAAAAATTTTAAAAAATTTTTATTCGTGAAATAGGTTTAGAATGTCATGAAACGTCGAGATTTTAAATTTGAGCGAAAAAAAATTTTCTGTCTGTCGGTCTGTCGGTCTGTCTGTCTGTCTGTGTGTCTGTAACTTTTTTTTGTCCGCACGTTTTCTCCGGAACGGTTTAAGATATTGACTTGAAATTTTGTACACGTATATATTATAACGAGATATGGAACTGGATTGTTTTTTGAGGATATCCGGTGAAGGGTTGGGGGTTAAATAGGGGTAAATATGGGAAAATAAGTAAAGCAAGCTTGTAAGAGTACAGAAATTTGAAATTCGGCGTATGTACTAGAAGTTAAGGAATCAGATTTTTTTATAATATTTTTCAACCCCCCACCACCCCTACCCCATTAATGGGGTTGATAAAATAAAGTTGAGATATTCATTTGAAATTTCATACACGTATGTATTATAACGACGTCTGGAATTAGATTATATTTTGAGATGATTCCGTTGAAGGGTTGGGGGCTAATTTGGGGTAAATAGGGGAATATAAGTAAAACAAGTTGGTAAGCGTACAGAAACATGAAATTCGGTGTATGTACTGGAAGCCAAAGCGTCAGATTTTATATTTTATAATATTTTTCAACTCCCACCACCCCTACTCCAATATGAAAAGGGTTGATAAAATAAAATTGAGATATTCATTTGAAATTTGGTACACGTATTATAACGAAACCTGGAACTAGATTATAATTTGAGATGATTCCGTTGAAGGGTTGGGGGTTAAATAGGGGTAAATAAGGGAAAATAAGTAAAGCAAGCTGGTAAGACTACAGAAACTTGAAATTCGGTGTATGTACTAGAAGCCAAAGCGTCAGATTTTTTTATAATTTTATTCAACCCCCACCACCCCTACTCCAATATGAAAAGGCTTGATAAAAGTACAGAAATTTGGAATTTGGTGTATATAGTAGTAGCGAAGGTCTCAGGTTTTTTATTAGTATTTTCCATCTCCCCACCACCCCCACTCTCTTATTAAAAGAGTTTATAAAATTAAATTTAAATTTTCACTTGAAATTTGGTACATTTATGTATTATAGCTATATCTGAAACTAGATTATATTTTGACATGATTGCGTTGAAGGAGTGGGAGTAAGTAGAGGTAAATAGGGAAAAATAAGTAAAGCAAGCTGGTAAGAGTACTGCAACTTGAAATTAGGTGTATGTCCTAGATGCGAAGGCCTCAGATTTTTTCATACTATTTTTCAACACTTCCACCACCCTACATTATTAAAGGGGTTGATAAAATAAAATTGAGATATTCACTTGTAATTTGGTAGACGTATGTATTATAACGACATCTGGAACTTGATTAAATTTTGGGATGATTCCGTAGAAGGGTTGGAGTTAATAGGAGTAGGGAAAAATAAGTAAATCAAGCTGGTAAGAGTACAGAAATTTGGAATTCGGTGTATATACTAGAAACCAAGGCCTAAGATTTCTTTCTGATATTTCTCAAACTCCACCACCTCCGCTTCATTATTAATGGGATTGATAACATCAAATTGAGATATTCACTTGAAAGTTAGTACACGTATGTATTGTAGTGACATCCGATTGAGATGACTCCATTGAAGGGGTGGGAGGTGGTAGATTGTGAATAGTGGAAAATAAGTAGGGTAAACTAGAAACTTCATTTTTAACGAATATGGTAGAAACCAACCCCTCAAACTTTTCTATGACATCTGCCCCAAATATTATTAAAATTCTATGACCAATAATTTCCACATACTAGAGTGCAAATATAGTCAAGATATTTCCTTTAAAGTGACTTGGATGAAGAATCTGGATGTGGAAGTAGTGATTCCTTAGGCAGCGGTTTTTTACTTTCTCGAGGAACCTGAAGTGTGGATAATATCATTTAAAAGTGTGGTACAGTGATTTGTGGTACATGAATATGATATTACCAATATTCAAAGAATAGAAAAATAACTAAGAAAAAATTAATGATATTAAAAAAGTTTTTCTAAAATTTTGAACTCATTGAGGAACCTGAAAATAACAAAGTAGCGTTTACAATTTGTGTACAGTTATTAATGACAACCAAATGCGCATTTTGATAACAATGTGGTAATAATTCTCGAATAAAAATTAAAAATCTTAATTTTCGTTCTACCTTAATGCACATAATACCCACATAGCCGATCATATATCGATTAATACTTACAATATCTCTCTTTTCAAGAAAAGTCCGTACGTCTGCTACGCCAATATTTTTAATTCACTATCTGTTAATGTGGAAAATCAACAAAGTGTTTCTGCATTCAAAAATAAATTAAGAGAGCTCCTTGTGACCAAATGCCTCTACACTGTACAAGAGGTTTATCAAAGAGTAGTGATGAATAAATAATTATAACATAACGATTGTATATGTATACATAATATGTATAATATTTATTAGGCATGTACATTAATTTATTACCGCGAGTTAATACTCGCAAATTTTAAATTTTCGTAATTTCCGTGTTGTTTATTTTTATTATTTGTCCATATTTAAATATAAATTTAAAATTATTGTTTGTATATGTTCTCCGTATATTTTTTATGAACAAACTGTATTCTACAAATTGTAATTTTATATTTTATTAATAGTGTTATTATTGTTAGTAATTAATAGTATTCCTAATATGTATTTCTACATATGATTTGTCACACCTGTACTATTGCAAGTATAACCAACGTGAAAAAAGAAATTATTATTATTTCCCTTACTTTTGATGATAGTATACTGAAGTGTATTTAGATGTTAGGTTGGAAATTAATTCGAGCTGAATTTTGTAGAAAACTGTTGTTTAGGGTCTCGTAAAAATGTAAAAAATTTGACTAAAATTGGCGGATAGCTAAACTTTTGAGGAGGGGGGATAGGATTTTTGCAAATATCTTGGGTACTACGAATTTTGTCAAAAAATGGTAAATATAAAACTTGTAGATTATGAAATTAAAAATTTGAAACTAGTCCTGTTCAACTTGGTTAAATACTTATGGAGACGCAATTTTAATTAAATTAATGGAGAATAAGTAAGTGAAGTCGAAGACAAATGCACAAGATGGAAAGAGAAATAGACTGGCTTAAAGGACAGTTGAGGGGTAGAGGAAGCCAGCAAGTGATACCGTCAAGTCAGCGATTCAAACCTCCCTCCTTTGACGGCCAAAGTTCACGGACCATTTTCAAGAGCCAATTTGAGACAGCTGCATGCGCGAATAGTTAAAGTAACAAAGAGAAGGCTATGGTGCTAGTCCTGGCCTTAAGGGTCTAAGCATCGGAAATACTCCAGACAATCCCGACATAGCAAGTTTTAGAAGCTGCCATAGACTTGCGATACGGTGAACAACACCTTGCCCGAGTGTATCAGACCCAGTTGAAATTACGTGTTCAAGAGCCTGGGGAAAGTTTACGAGATTTCGAAGCTGCCGTGTGGAGACTGGCGCACCTGGCTTACCCGGATGTACCGAAAAAAATTCCAAGACCAACTGGAAGTAGGTGCTTTTCTGGACGGTATGAAGGACAATAGGACCAGGAGAGTCCTCAGGATAACTCGACGTCAGAAGAGCAGCGAAGCATTCGTGCATTTGAATTGGAAGCTGTCTTTAAGGATATCCCGAGTCCAAGAGTGCGAGCTGTGACTATCAAAGAATCGCAGCCAAAAGAGAGAAGTCAGAACACTATCTTGACCAAATGCAGAAAATCAATAAAATATTTAGTCAAATACAGGCTAAATTGGATACTACAGGAAGACAAGGATCGCAACAAAATAGAGGAAAGCTAACTGGGAATATTAATTGTTACACCAGCGGCAAGGTGGACATATTAAACGCAACTGTCGACAGCGAAACTCGAGAAGAGTAAATTCTGCAAGTATGGAAGAGACTCAGAATAAACAAAGTAGTGGAAGGCCAAGTGGATGACGTATGAAGTGTTATCACAGCGGAGAACTAGGACATATCCAACTAGAATGTCCACAGAGGAAATTGGAGAGAATGACAGGTGATGCTGTGAAGCCGAGTGGAAAACCAAAGCAAGCTGGTACCAGAGAGGTTTTGTCAGATAAGGAACGTGGTGCCCCTACAGAAGTAATGACTCCTCAAGTTCGAAGCGTTCCGACAAGTCCACCACTACAAGAATATGAGAATAAAACTCCAGAAAGATGCTGACATTTTATCAGGAAGAAGGTGCAAGGAAGATTGCAAGTACTACCACAAAGAGAATGAACTGCAGGTCACGGGAACAGTCGATACTGTTAAGGTGGAAGGTTCTGGATGACAGGAGAAACGAAGCACGGAGCAGGTGGTCCAGGATGAGAATTGTGCATTTGGATGGACTGGCGCAATACATTGATGATTCTGAATTGCCTAACCGGGACGGGCTTATGGAGGGGGCAGTATTATGCACTACACTCCCTAGAAAGTGGAGACTGATACGCCCATAACTAATAGTGACTGTTCTAGAAATTTCTATAAAGAAATCGTGTGTGGTGGGAGAAGATTCTCGATTGTGTTCTAGATAACTCTAGAGGCAATTTTAGAGTATATAAGGTGGGATTTCCGGCGAAAGAAGTTGAAAAATGACTATTGTGACAAGTGAGAGGTTAGAAATCCGAGGTGATAGAAATACAAAATATAAACATTGTGAAGGTTATTTTAGACAGTTAAAGTGCATTTTAGTAGATAATAAGAATCTTGTATAGTTATCAGTGAATTATTAAATAGTGTTAGTGTTTATCACTTGTTGAAATTATTTGGAATCCACGAATCCCGAAAGGTGGTTTCAGGGATGAAAATACGCGACGGTATTTATTGCGTTCTGACAAAAGATGTATGTATACTTTTTTGTAGCTTTTGAAATAATAAATAAAATACTTTCTTAATTCATAATTTTAAAAAATATATTTTTTTTAAAGGAACGTATTTTTGTCCGAATTTTTTATAATAATCAATCATCTTTAAGCAAAAAATATTAACATTTTTCTTTTTTTTTCACGGTAAATTAAAGCTGTAATTGTTCTTTTAATGACAATGCTTTTTCAGTGATACTGACTAATAGGTAATAAACAATTCTCACTGAAATAATCGACGACACGATTAGAAAATAGAAAAATGTATTTCATAATTGAAGTATGCGAATATTTTTCGTCAATCGCTTTGTAATAATTTTATTCAATTTACAAATTACTATAATATGGAAACAGTGGATATAAGGTATCAAGGTGAACACTATTATCCGGAGTATTATCGAGATATTAATAGATTTAATATAGTTAAGAAAAAAATAACATGTCCTTATTCAGTCGCTAAAACAGAATTCATGAATATTAATTTCAATATCACGTAAAATCACAAAAATGTTGCCCGTTATTGAAATCTGCGGTAATCAAATATCACCTGAACGTCCAACAAATATCATGCTATTCAATTCAAATAGCTATATGAATTTCGCTCCTCTGATAAGCGTTGAGTTAAAACTGAACAATTTAATTAAAAGTTTTACAATTGAAAAATGTTCTAAACACGCTAATGCAGTACTTTCCACAGCCATGGCTTCGCAATATAAAAGTCAAATTAATAGTCCAAGAGATTGCGTTGAATTTTAAAAAGTCATTTCCTACTGACCGAAAATAACTGAATACGTTAGTACTCATTATTCTAAAGAAGAAAATGATGAAATAAGAAAAAAATCTAAGTCACGTCCAACCGGCTCAATTTTTTTGCGAACTGTTGAAGTTACGAATTAACAGAACAAAAGCTTCAGTTGCGCTGTGAGAAAAATTCAAGTGATTTCCTACCGCATCAACTTGAAATATACGATAGCTAAGATCATAAAAACTGTGAAAGAATTACTCAGCTGCATGTTTAATGGACTAAAGAGTTCCAGCTGGTACTATGAAGATTCGGCTGACGGTATTGAGGTCAAGTTCCACGCGAAAAAATAATTAGATCATCTGAAGATGTTTGGCACAGGATACGATCAGCTGAAGTTTCTTTTCGTGAATTAGATAATTAGTCAAGAAAATTTTCAAAATTTTAAGGAGTGGGGTATCACTTTCGCTTATCTACGGGGCTGCGTAAATAAAATTATTATTTTTTTTTGTATTGAATTATTGAAAAAAGTGGAAGAATTTGCCTGCAGAATATATGTGTTCAAAAGTAATAATAATATCAATGCTGCATGCGTAGCTTCATTCACAAAAGCATACGGAATAAATAATGAAAAAGGTTTGTTGAAGTTAAAAACAAATACTGATAGCACGATTCTTCCTCCGTGTAAAAAGGAGCCAAGAAAACGACTTTTACGTGCTTCATACATTGCCACGCTCTGGAGTAATGCACATCAATAAAAATCCGACTCAACTTCTTCCAACTAAATATGGATTGAAATAAGAAGATGGAAATTGTATTTTTGAATGGTTTAAGGATGATCAACTCCCTCGGGCACATAAAATTATATGCTCCGAAGTACATAATAATAATGGTTCGCATCAGTTTTATTATTTTTCGAAAGCAAAAAATTTCGTAACTACCAGAATGGTGTTAATTGATTTTGTTTATTGTTGTCTTTCATTTTTTTATAGATGGACTGGAAGAAGGAACAATAAATGAAGAGGAAGATGACGATTTTCTACTGAACGACTCGATTGATGATAGTTCCGGTGAAAATGTCCAAGAAAATTTTGATTTGGGAACAGATAATTCAATGGATATTAATTATTATTAATATTAGTAACTACATTACAAGAAATTACAATTACAAGAAAATGAATAATTTTATTTAAATTCTTTGCAAATATAAAACTATTTTAACTATTCACATGCCCATAAAAAATAGCTGACTTTAGTATAAGTTATAATTACATCATCTTTTAGTTCAAGGTAGTACTTCAATGCAGAAAAAGTTAGAAATAAAAACATTCACATTTACAAATTTACCAGCATGTCGAAGTTAGCCAAATATTGGCCAATTTTCTATTGTATCCTAAAAATTAAAAAAAGACCAAAACATCTTGAAAATTTAGCTCAACATTTTTTTTTCATTCATTATCATAAAATTATTGTTCTTAATCATTTAATAGTTTAAAAAATGCATTAAAAAATATCATAAAAAAAATTGAATATGCAGCCCTTTTTGGATTTTCTTTGGCTAACTTCAACATGCTGGTTTTGTAAATGTGGATATTTTTATTCCTAACTTTTTCTGCATTGAAGTACTACCTTGAACTAAAGCATAACTGCATTTATAACTTCTATAAAAGTGAGTTATTTTTATGGGCCTGTGAATAGTTAGATGCATAAAAAATCGAGAGATTATTATTATATTATATTGTTATTTTTATTTACTAATAAATATCAATAGCTATCAAAAATGGCAACACAAGAGAGTATTTTATATCTCCTTTGATTCTTCTTTCTAGCTTGTTTGGTATTTGAGTAATTCAATTTTTTCTACAGGCCGCGCGCAATAAATTTCAAATAAACGAAGATTGGCGCGCATTAAAAAAACCATGGCAGAACAGCCATATATAAGAAACATATTTTTATATTGAAGTAATTAGTGTATTTAGTAGCACTCTACTGGATAATAGAACTGTTAAAGATAAAAATGATTTTAGTAATGAAATCTCTTGTGTCAAATTGGTAAGTTCTGTGTAAATACCTTTACAGATTTCCATCATAATTTAGTTATTTTTCAGGATGACCACCATATATATTTCCTTCCTAGACAATTGTACCAGATATTATTGCCATGTGTCACATTTTCTTCATTATTTATTCCTTATATTTTCTAGTGGAAGTCTATCCAAATTTCATTGTTCTCCATCAAATAGTTTTTTTAGTTAATGCACCAACAGACAGACAACAGACAGATTGAGACTTGAAAATCTGAAAAATCTCGGAGTGTGATTTTTTCACGATTACTTCCATTCGGTAAGCGAAGGAAGTAAAGTGCAATAAATATTTCGGTTTTATTTTACATTACTGGACCAATAAGTGTTCTGCCACCTCTATCAAAACTTCTGGAAAAAATAATGAGTAGAAGACTCACTGATCATATCATAAATAATCATATCATCACAACAGCGCTATTAAAAATCACCAATGATCATTTAGGAAATATTGACAAATCACAAACCACATTCTTAGTGCTCTTAGATTATAGCAAAACATTTGATGTCATCAACCATGGTCTCCAAACTCCACTATAATAATATACATCCTAGTGTTAAAATGGGTTGATAATTATCTGTCCGGTTGTACCCAAATGGTGAAAACTAATGATACCCTTTCCCTTGACTTGCCATTAGTAAAGGCATGCCCCAAGGAAGCATTCTTGGTCCGCATCTATTTATAATATATATATTTCAGTGATCTGCCCAAAAAGATTGTCTTCTTTGTGTACTATGCATCTGTATGCAGACGATGCGTAGCTTCAAATTGCATGTGATCCACAAAATCATGATCATTCAGTTGTAGTGTTAAATGAAAATTTAAAGCGGCTATCTAATTATTCTATGAACCACGGTATGGTGATTATTTCTTCCAAACAGTAGCTCTGTACATTGGAAATAAAGTGCTGTGTGCCATAACTAAACAAAATATGTCTTTTGACATTATTTGGATAACAACCACATTAAGTTAAGTGATACTGCCAGAAACTTAGAACTTATCATTGATCAAAACATGAATTTTGAAAAGCAAGTGATAAACAAATGTAGCATAGCATATTCTAAAATTAAATATCTTTATAAATATAAGTACATTCTGCCTTGTGATATTAAATGGAGGTTAGTGACTAGCTCGATATTAAGTCATTTGGCCGGTAGTGTATACTTTCATCTTCTCAGCAAAAACTTCCAGAATAAAACTCAAGTTGTGCAAAACTGCTCTTTTATATAACACAACATAGATAAAAAGAATCATATTACACCTTATTATTTTGATGAAAATGTTTTAAAAATAGAAAACAGATTTTCTTTCCTGTACGCAGAGCTGGGCACTACTTCAAGTAAAAGTAGTATAAATTGTACTTCAATTACGTTTTTAACTTGAAGTATTTTGCTTCAAATACCCAAGGAAATGAGTACTTGGTACTTGATACTTAGTACTTAGTTAGTATTTGTTCAACGAAATGACAATACTTAAAGTACTTTACAATTTACTTCAAGTATTTAAAATACTTGATTAATACTTCAAATACCTTAGGTACTGCAAGTATGTTTACAATCCAGCTGAAACCTCCAGAGAGTGATATTCGGTATTGCTCAAAAGAGCATTTGCCTTTAGTTTGTATTAGACAGTATAGTATAGTATAGTATAACACTTTCTGACCAGGCGGAAAATTTTCGTTGTCAATGCTCATTGCTGGAAAGCCATATTCCAACATCTTCTGCTTCCCCGTTTTCAGGATTCTTGGTAAAAAATTAGACTTTTGGTCAAAAACGGGCCAAAACTGATGCTTTCCAAAAAAAAAAAATGTTGGCACGTTGTCAAACTTGTAGTTTCTTTACCAAGGAATAAGCTCTGTCAGTGCCAACATTTTTTCTCAATACAACCTCCCCCAAACCATCCCCCAAAACCCCAAAATATTTTAATATCGTCAAATACCGATTATTATGGTAAAAAAATACAAAATGACACATTTAGCGAGTAATGACCGAGAAATTATCCTTTTTAACATAACAAAGTATTTGAATGTGTTTTTACAGTGAGAAAGAAATGTTGGCACTCATGGAGACTATTTTTTAGTAGATAAACTACAAATTTGAGAAGGTGCCAACATTTTTTTTTTTTGAAAAGCGCCAGTTTTGGCCCGTTCTTGGCCAAAAGTCCAATTTTTGATAAATAATCTGGAAAACAGGCCTGCAGAAAATGATGTCATATGGTTTTCCAGCAATGAGGATTGACAACAAAAATTTTCCGCCTGGTCAGAAAGTTATACTATTAGTACGTTCCCTCTTCACTAGCACCAATCTCCAGAGTGTTCCACAATTGAATATTTTCTGGGGAGGCTAACGCCAAAACGGGCAGGGGGGCAGGTCTGACTCACATAAGATAAAATACTCAGAAAAATATTCACTAAAACATAACAGCAATGATAAACATGTTATATCCCAGGCCCCTTATGTCGAGTTATCTGCTAGAAATTTTCTTGGCTATTTTAGAATACGTTAATGAAATGAAATGTTATGTTTTTTTTAGGAGCAAAAGTTTCTCATTAAGTAAATAAATAAAGCGTATTAAAAAAACTGTATCATTATTTAAATATACCCTAAATATTAATAAATATATCAATGTATAGAAATATTACTAGATAAAGATTGGTTTAGATAAAAATAAAAAATGTAATGTTCTTGAAGTAGTTAAATGTACTTTTAAGCATTACTTGATACTTGATATAAGAAAATACTTGAAGTATTTACATGTACTTGTTAGAACTAAATGACTAATAGAAGTAGTACAAGTAGTACTTGCACCCAAAATTTCAAGTACTAACTCGAAGTAGGTACCTGATATTGAAGTATTCTGCTTTTTGAAAAGTAATTGATACTTGATGCAACAAGTACACCAACTAACTATTTGGTACTTGATACTTTAAGTAGCTTAATACTTTGCCCAGCACTGCCTGTACGGTACGCTCTTTTATAATATTGTCACCAATAATACATCCAAATACTTATCTGTTCTTTTTGGACTCAGATCTAATGTTCATAATATACAGTTAAGATATATTGATAATTACAACATTCCGAAACATTGTACAAGTAAATTTGAGGGTTGTTTTTCTTACGTAGCATCTAAACTGTTAAACAAGCGTCTTAGTATATTCATTTCGCCAAACTCTATGTATCAATTTGAAAATAAGTTTGGGAAAGAATTACTAGATCAGCAGCAAAACATGTTAATGTAATTTACTTTTATATTCTTTGTCTATAAATTAGTAAGTACCAGTATTTTCGATCGGGGAAGTTGCAATAATGTTACTTTCGATAGTTCCTCCTATTTGATTTGTATATGTATTATAATGAGACATGTTCTTTATAGGATTTTGCAAATAGCCTAAAAGACTATCTATGACAACTAAAAGAAAAACTGTTTGCAAAATTATTGATTTACAATCTTTGCATTCTTTCGATAACCTAAATTCTGGTTATGCTAGGAATTAAAGTACTCAAATGAATTTGTCTTTCTTATTGGACGATTCTGATTGTAATACTAGTTTCCACACAGTCCCCTACGGCTATGCAGAGTAAAACAGTAACCACATAACCCCCTACGGCAACGAAGAGTCAGTTAAAATGAGAGCAAAGGCTTGAAATAAATTTATTTACATGCCTTATTTTTTGGAAAATTTTTCATTCCCATTCATTACATTTTCATAAAGTCTATCATTTTATTTCTTGGAAATGTTTAGTAGGGGAGTCAGACGAAAAAAGGCATATACCTCGTAATAATTCCTCGATCCATATTTTTTTATGAAACCTTCTGCATTTACTTGTAAATAGTGTCAATGAAAAATGTCTCCTCTTAAAAATGGGTGCTAACTGTTCATTTGTTTAATAACAACAAATAAGTGCAAAATTAGTGGTAAAATTGTGTATCTCAAATATAAATCGATAAAAAATTTCGAAAATAGGTTCCTAGGGGTTTTTGGGTATGGTTAAATATTCCAAAATTAACCGAAAAAAAAGATTTTTTGGGACTTTTTTGGGATATCCTTCTTAAGAGATTGATGGGTCACGTGATGAAGCCCGTTTCTTCGTTGTGTGATCGGTTAATACTGATCACGTGGTTTATTAGAGCGGGTTAATTCAAAAATAAAATTTCGAAAAATGAAAAATGAAAAAAAAAAGAAATTTTAATTTGTAGGTTTAGCAATATCTGTTATAATAAAGCCGATATTTTTTTTATAAATTATGACGCCCCTTAGTATATACAGAGAAAAAATAAAGAAATCGTATTAAGCATTCTTTATCGAAAAACTTTATTAATGAAAGTTGTTCAGAATTGTCCAAAAACCTAGAGTCCAAAATTACAGCAATATTAAAAAATATTGAATTTTGTTGTTGAAGTCCAAAATTTCGACAAAAGTTTAAAAAAATCGGACATTGTTTTAAACAAAATATCAATAGTCTTTAATATTGCTGAACTTTTACACTCTAGCTTTCTGGACAATTCTGAACAACTTTCATTAATAAAGTTTTTTGATAAAAAATGTCTGATATGATTTCTTTATTTTTTCCATTTATTTTGGCACCACAGGTGGCTTTGCATTTGTAAGACGCGAATGTTTTTTTTGTCATAAGTAGATCCTAATTTGTTCTATCTTTTGGTAAAATTTGATTCAAGTCAGACAACAGAGAAAAAAGTTTTAAAGGGACCCCGCTTTTAAACGGGTTATTCTGTATATATAAAATTGATTTAAAAAATTTCAAATACCTACTTTTTCATAGTTTCCAAGCATGGAAGTTACAAATTTAACGTTAGACAACAGAAATTTGCGATGGCTTGTCTAACATAAAATATCATAATATACTACTATTGTTTTATAATTATATTTCTAGTATTTTTAGGGAAAAAAATGTACCTTGTAATATCTTTGATGTATCTATTTCAGAACTATAAAATTATTGGGTAAACTTTGATTTTAATAAATTTACAATGTATTTTTATGAAATAAAAATGAAAAAATTTAACCATGAATAGAAACTGTACACATATTCAAGAAATTGGGCCACTCGCCTAACGGCACGTGGGCTCAAACATCATCTTCGTGAATAATAGCTATCATAATCGCTCATATAATAAGCTACTAAATTATTTAACCGATAATTGTTCAAAGAAACTGGATATGTTAAGCGCAACGTGTTATTACGCAGCTACTTGCCGAAAGAAAATGTACCGTTTTGAGCTGAATTATAAGGCTTGCCCACTCTAGATACAAGAGAATATATGGCTCTCTCCCTTTCAAGCATATACATCAAAAGTATACATCTTACATACACGGGTCAGGTTAGCTTCCATTGAATTGCCCTGCGCTAGTTGTAGCCGTACTGAAAACATGTATATTTTAACTATTTACCGCTCATTTTGTTTCCCATTTGTTTTCACATAACAAATAAAATATTATAAAGCTTATCCTTCAAGGTTTATATGTGAGCTACCACCTCCATGTGGCCAGAGTGTTAATTTTTTTTTTGTAACGGCAATTTATTTATAATGCAATTTTCAGATTTTTATAATTATTTTTTCTTTTTCATTAAAAAAACTTACGAAAAATTATAATTATCAAAAAACAAATTTTTGTATCTTAAAGTACACATCATGAACTTTAATTTAACTCCCTATAGAGTGCTGATATCATTATCTAATACTTCGTTATTTACAATCAAAGTTAGAAGTCAAAGTGGAAAAATGAATTTTTCATAAATCGACCAACTTTGAGGGTCCGATTTCCGTAAAATAGCCTTTTCTAATTTTTTTGACGAAAGACGTATTTTGGGTAATCCCTTTAAATGCAATATCCATCTGTTTGGTTATTTTCTTTGCCTATTTTATTCGAGTAACGTTAAATATTATGAAATAATCGAAAATTCGTGCAATGCTTAACTTGAAGCTTATGTAAGAAATGTTTGAAATATGAAAAAAAATATTTAAATACACGTAATACATAAAAAAATTGATCATTTTCAATATACGCAGCGCGAATCGGAACGTTACTTAACAAATTACTGGTCGCTCAATTTATATTGAAAAAACAAGTATTGTATATGTTTCATTTGTAAAATTTTCCGTTCTTTCGAATGACGCTATTCATTTTTTGATGTAAATAAAATTTCTAAAGTTATTAGCAAAAACTGCATTTTTGCATACAAATTGTTAAATAAAAAATTTTGCACCCACTTTCTCGAGAAGACATTTTGGTATGATATTCTACACACTTTCGCGAACGCGTTCCAAAAGGAATCATCGATCGAGGAATTTTTCCGAAGTAAAAATCTAACATGACTCCCCTATAGCCTTTGAAACGTTTTTCGGAGCTCATCAGAAATGCAAAAAGCCACTCACACGATGCTTCCGCAAGAACCAAGACAATTACCAAGTTCTTGATATTAATTTTTGACATTGACTGAACGAAAAAAACAGATTTTCACCTAACTAGTAATATAGCCTATATACTCTATACATGTTTAAAAGTTAATTATTTTTGTTTTCTTATACTTGTAATGAAACCTATTCTTTATGGGATTTTGCAATCAGCAGAAAAAACTGTCTATGAGAACTAAAAGAAAACTATTGTTTTGTAATCTTTGTATTATTTCGATAACCTGAATTATGCTAGCAATTAAAATCCTAAAATGAATTTGTCTTTCTTATTGGACAATTCTCATTGCAACACTAGTTTAAACATGTATAGAGTATATAGGCTCCATTACTAGTTAAGTAATACATAGGTGGAAATCTGTTTTTTAATTCGGTCAGTATCAAAAATTAATATCAAAAACTCGGTAATTGTCTTGGTTCTTGCATGAAGCATCGTGTGAGTGGCGTTGTGCCTTTCTCATGAGCTCCAGAAAAAGTGCGAAAAACGTTTCAAAGGCTAAGCATTTCCTAGAAATAGAATGATAGATTTCATTTGAATGAAAAATTTTCCAAAAGAAGAGGTATGTGAATAAATTCGTTTTAGGCCTTTGTTCTCATTTTAACTAAATCTTCAACTGTATGGGGTTACGTGGATACTGGTTTACTCTGCATAGACATAGGGGACTGTGTGAAACTAGTGTTACAATGAGAATTGACCAATAAGAAAGACAAATTCATTTTAGGATTTTAATTGCTAGCGTAACCAGAATTCAGGTTATCGAAAGAATGCGAAGACTGTAAATCAATAATTTTACAAATTGTTTTTCTCTTAGTTCTCATAGATAGTTTTTTCTGCTGTTTACAAAATGCTTTAAAGAATATGTTTCATTACAAGTATTAGCAAACAAAAAATAATTTACTTTTAAACGTGTATTATATTTTTATATACACTTATATATATGTCAAATACAAATTTTTATTATTATTATTATTATTGTATTTTTTTTCTCTTTGTGTTTACATAATTGCCGGGGATTGTTATTACCCAAGACAAATATGAATTGTGGTGACAATATTTAGATAATGAAGGCAAATGTTCTTATTATTATTATTATTATTATTATTTTACATTTCAACGACCTCCTTGAAATCGCTCAAATACCAATTTATTCAGAACCGACTTATTTAGGTGAGATACTTTGCATTTGTTTCTGCTCTATGGAAAATATAAACCGCATTATTTGGTTGTTATGATGCGACGTTATGACAAATGTATCTGGCACATAATTGGAAATTCCAGTGGTAATAGGAAATAAACAACAATAAATTTCTGAATTCTGATTTTCTTAGGAAGTATATTCTGTTACAGTATCGCCACAAATCACATTTTTGAAGTTAATTGGATCCCAGCTACTACTCTTAAAATTTAAAGTGACAAATTAATGTTAATCTTCTTCGTTTATCTTAATAATCCCTAAACTTCTAGTGGAAGACGGTACAAACGTTCCTAGTTAACGACGCTGAATTTCTATTTTAAGTGGTTCTCTAGCTGCTAGCTCTAACGTAAAAGTGGTATTAATTTAACTTCTTATGGCCTGAAAATAAATGAACAGCTATTATTAAAAGTTGTAGGAAAGTAGGAACCAGGGATGTTGGAATTTGGATCGTTCGAGGCGGAGATTTAAATAATTTGAACTAATTTTTGTGGAAAAGAAAAGAAAATTATTAACGGATGGTAAACATATTAAATTAATTACACAGGCACACAAAAGAAAAGTGACCCGACATAATATTCCCTATGTATTTCGACCTGCTGAACATGAATTCGATGTTTGTTTAGCTCTATCACCCGCCAATTTTATGTAAATCGCGAAAATAATCTAAAGAAATCAGATTTCTTAGGTTATTCTCGCCATTTACAAAAAATTAGTGAGTGATGGAGCTAAACAGACATCGGATTCGTGTTCAGCACGTCGAAATAGATAGGTATTACTATGTCGTATCCCGGGTTCTGATAATTTTTTTGTGTCTGCACAATGCAGTCACACAAGAAATGTTATCTGATCCTAAGTGACGACCTTGTCTAACAGCGAGATGAAAGCCGCCAAAGCCTGGTCCATAATCTTGTCGCATTTTTGAAAAATTATTGTTGTTAAGTTGATAAACATTAAGGATTATAGTCTAATTAGCCAGTTCTGCAATGTAAAATTATTATATAATATAAATATATAAAGAAATTGATTGAGGAAGCCGTTACTCTGTGGTAATCCATAATTATAACGAAATTGAGTAAAACACTACTATGTTCTTTACCAGTATATTTGCACAAATCGTGACTGCAGTTTCAACCCTTTTTAGGTCATTTTCAAAAAATGATTCAACTAAGAATTCTTAGTTGAATCATTGTTTGAAAATGACCTAAAAAGGGGTTGAAACTGCGGTCACGATTTGTGCAAATATGGTGGTAAAGAACATAGTGGTGTTTTACTCAATTTCGTTATAAATATATAAATTTGGACCCCCTGATAAAAATTCTCTTTCACCGCCAGTCCGATCGAATTCGATTTTTTTATTTAAAAATTCAGGCTCATTTTTTGGAGAATAATACGCATCTTTTGTTTCTTGGTAGGTTTTTTTCAAGGTGCTTCCATCTCCCGGAAGACAATAACAAACAATTTTTTTTTTTTAATATTTTTTTACGGGAAAAGGAAGCACTTTGAAGAAAAAGTGGGGGGGGGCATAAGTTGATTATTTTTACCTAAAGAATATGCCTGAATATTTTGGGATCTTTCTGAAGTAGAAAAAAATAAATATCTAGGGAAACTCTTGGTCGAAATTATTTTTGTCTAAGACATTCTGAAAACCGGCAGGCGTTTTCTTTGAACAAAAAAATAAGCAACTTATGCCGCCCCAACTTTTTCTTCAAAGTACTTCATTTTCTCGTAAAAAAATAACAAAAAAATTCTTTTGTTTGTTATTTTTTTCTGGGAGAAGGAAGCACGTTGAAAAAAAAAAACACCAAGAGACAAAAGATGCTTATTTTTCTCCAAGAAGTGAGCATATTTTAAGAATTTTTGTGGAACATTTAAGCAGACCTTCGAAGATATTCACAGTTTCAATCGCTTCTAGATCAAAAAATTGGATTCGGTCGGACTGGTGGTCAAAAAGAATTTTAATCAGGGGGCCAGGAGAACATTTTCACCAAGTTTCAGAACAATCGACTGAAGCCCATTTTTGCTATAGAAAACTGTGGGGGTCCCTTAAATAATTAATAACATATTTATTCATTGATCGATTTTGTTAAAAACAATTGGGTTCTTCGTAGAGCTGACACTAACTTACTGTCCAAATTTCACTACAATTCGACTTTTCGTTCTTAAACTATCATGCTTACAAGGAACATAACGAACGGACAGACAGACAGACCGTCATACGGACGGACAGGCAGAAAGACGGGCGGACAGACAGACAGACGGACGAACATATTGAAAGTTGTTCAGAATTCACATAGTGATATAGAAATGTTTTTCCTACGAGGGATATCACCGGTTTTAGAAATGTACAGATCGACTGCAACATACTCTTCCGTTTTGAACTTACGAAGAGTATAAAAATATATTTTTAAATTAAAATAATTAATAACTCTTTTATTTACTGGTCGATGGTGTTATCTAGCTAACATTAATTTGCTCTACAAATTTCATTACAACCAAGTTATCGTACTTACACAAATCGTGACGGACAAACGGACAGATAGACAGACAGACAGCAAACAGGCAGACAGATGCACGGAGGCACGGACTGACGGACGCACGGACGGACGCACGGACGAGCATTTTGAAAGCTATTCAGAATTTGATCACCAACACAGTGATATGAAAATATTTTCTCTATGAGCAATATTACCGGTTTTAGAAATGTGCCGATCAAATGCAATATACTCTTCAGTTTGTATTTGCGAAGAGTAAAGTAAATAAAAAAATAAATATGAACAAAGGTAATAAGATAATAATTATTTCTATTTTGTATTCCAAAAATCTTGAACAAATAAAAAAAATGCTATTTTAATATTCCAGCGCATTTAGATGAAGAAGGTGCGTTATTACAGAAATACGTTGAATATGAGAGACTTGTACTGAACTTTTGCAACGTACTCGAAAACGACGATTCTAAATGTTTACCCATAAAAGACGTACCCAAATTTAAATATTCTGAAAAACAAAAAAACGGCTACAGTTCAAATGATAAAATTACGAAAACATTAAAACAAGAGTATTTGAGATTGCTGATGGCGATTTTGAAATAATATCAAGATTTAGAATGGCAAATTCAAAATTGCTGACTTTAACTTGTAAATCATGCAATCATGCATGTACCTCGTTCTACAGCTCGAAATTCTTAACGAATCCTTCATCTACTAATTGCTTCATCTACTATCAGAATAGTCATATTCAAGCCAATACTGATCCGTTGAGTAGTTTAATTACTGTAGATTTAACATCGTTTCCGCGGACCATTTCTTTTGTCACTCTGATTTTGAGCAAGTTCGGATAATTTCAGAAACTATTTTTTTTTAAATAAATTGAACTATAATTATAGTCCAGTTACCAAAGGTTTTGACCTCGGGAAAACTAGGACGGCTAATTTTTGGCACAATACTTTTCAAATACACTATTTAAAAAACAAAAATATTAACATCTATATCGGGGGCGCTTCATTGAAACAATTGAATATCTAGTTTTTCGTTTTATCCTGTAAAAAAGAGATAAATCGTTTTTAAAAAAAGAGGATATTTAGAAAAAGAAGCGCATGTACTTTATACGAATATTACGAATTTACTTTTGCAAAGCTAAAAAATCATAAATTTCATAGACATCATCATAGTCTGCTGAATCTATAAAAAAAACAATTGAAATCATCTTAAAGAAGGGTAGACTTTCAGATGTATTGTTTAGTTCTTTAAGTGATTGCTCCTGAAGAATGTATATGCATTTAAAAAAATTACTTCCCGGAAAAAAGCACATTACTTGAAATGTTACTTTAGTTTAAAAAGTTGATCAAAATGTACTATTCCTGCCGGGTTACATTCTTAAAAGTGTATATTTTAGTTTAATATTGGTGCAAACGGTTTTCCGTTTATTGAGAGAGAGCACTTTGAAATTTGTATATTTCGACAGTTTCGAAATTTACCACAAAATTTCAGTTCAAATCTGCTGTGAAATCGAAGAATTTATCCCTAACAAAAAGGAAAAAATGAAGTTAGAACTGTGTATAGTGCGTAACATAGTGTTTAATTTCATATTAAACTTTTGTTTTAAATTCGCTTTTATGTGGGCACGTCAACAATGCGGGTTTTTTACATTATTAAACAAAATTCGGTGTAATTTTAGGACTTGTAACATAAATTTTGTTCATGAATTCTTATGCTGCCGTTCATAATAATTCATTTTGACAATAACCCAGTCATTAGACATATTTACCTCGAAACAAATCGGGGGCTGATGATTGCTTTAATCAGTTCTTTAAATGGCAAGCAATAAAATCACGTAAAGTTTGAATGATGTCCAGACCGACAACAATTCAAGAACTTTGTTTTTCCGGTATTTCCACAAAATTTCGAAAATTCGTCAAAGCAGGAGAAAATAAAAAATATAAATAGAAAGAGTATATATTTTCACACAAAAAATGTATCTACAGAAATTTCGTCTAATGCAACGAATTTTTCAAAAAAAATTAGTAACGTGGAAATATTGGTGCAAGGTCGAACGCGCGTCATGCAGTACTTGGTGTGCGAAAAACCCTTTGCCTAGACGAACAAAATTAACACAGATTAAAAGGTAAAGAATAAAAAAAATATTGATTTATTTTTTATACTTATTGAATATATTGAAAACATAAAAAGATATTAGTAAACTAACGTGATCAAAATTATAAAGAATATAAAGTATATAGGGTATATAAAGAATAGAAAATTTATTTCTTTTCATATCAAATATCAGATATTGGGTGTATGAAAGCTAAATATCAAAATAACATTTTCCAATCAAAAAGACAAACTATTTATTATTACATAACTTTAGATAAACCTTAAAATATTCATGTTACAACTTATTTTACTTCCACATCCACGTAGTGGATTGGAAGTATAGTGATCGCAAAAAAATTTTCAAAAATTTTTATTCATGAAATAGGTTTAGAATGTCATGAAATGTCGAGATTTTAAATTTGAGCGAAAAAAAATTTTCTGTCTGTCTGTCGGTCTGTCGGTCTGTCGGTCTGTCGGTCTGTCGGTCTGTCGGTCTGTCTATCGGTCTGTAACTTTTTTGTCCGCACGCTTTCTCCGGAACGGTTTAAGATATTGACCTGAAATTTTGTACACGTATATATTATAACGAGATCTGGAACTGGATTGTTTTTTGAGGAATTCCGGTGAAGGGTTGGGGGTTAAATAGGGGTAAATAGGGGGAAATAAGTAAAGCAAGCTTGTAAGAGTACAGAAACTTGAAATTCGGTGTATGTACTAGAAGTTAAGGCCTCAGATTTTTTTATAATATTTTTCAACCCCCCACCGCCCCTACCCCATTAATGGGGTTGATAAAATAAAGTTGAGATATTCATTTGAAATTTCGTACACGTATGTCTAGAATTAGATTATATTTTAGGATGATTCCGTTGAAGAGTTGGGGGTTAATTTGGGGTAAATAGAGGAATATAAGTAAAACAAGTTGGTAAGAGTACAGAAACTTGAAATTCGGTGTATGTACTAGAAGCCAAAGCGTCAGATTTTTTAATAATATTTTTCAACCCCCACCACCCCTACTCCAATTTGAAAAGGGTTGATAAAATAAAATTGAGATATTCATTTGAAATTTTCTACACGTATGTATTATAACGACATCTGGAACTAGATTATATTTTGAGATAATTCTGTTGAAGGGTTGGGGGTTAAATAGGGGTAAATAGGGGAAAATAAGTAAAGCAAGCTGGTAAGACTACAGAAACTTGAAATTCGGTGTATGTACTAGAAGCCAAGGTCTCAGATTATTTATAATATTTTTCAACCCCCACCACCCCTACTTCATTATTAAAAGGGTTAATAAATTAAAATCGAGATATTCATTTGAAATTTGGTACACATATGAATTATAACGACATCTGGAACTAGATTATACTTTGAGATGATTCCGTTGAAGGGTTGGGGGTTATTTAGGGATCAATAGGGGGAAATAAGTAAAGCAAGCTGGTATGAGTACAGAAACTTGAAATTCGGTGTATGTACAAGAAGTTAAGGCCTCAGATTTTTTTATAACATTTTTCAACCCCCCCACCACCCCTACCCCGTTAATGGGGTTGACAAAATAAAGTTGAGATATTCATTTGAAATTTCGTACACGTATGTATTATAACGACGTCTGGAAATAGTTTATATTTTGAGATGATTCCGTTGAAGGGTTGGGGGTTAATTTGGGGTAAATAGAGGAATATAAGTAAAACGTTGGTAAGACTACAGAAACTTGAAATTCGGTGTATGTACTAGAAGCCACAGCGTCAGATTTTCATATAATATTTTTCAACCCAACCACCCTTACTCCAATATGAAAAGGGTTGATAAAATAAAATTGAGATATTCATTTGAAATTTGGTACACGTATGTATTATAACGACGTCTGAAACTAGATCATAATTTGAGATGATGCCGTTGAAGGGTTGGGGGTTAAATAGGGGCAAATAGGGGAAAATAAGTAAAGCAAGCTGGTAAGACTACAGAAATTTGGGATTCGGTGTATATACTAGAAACCAAGGCCTCAGATTTCTTTCTAATAATTTTCAAACTCTACCACCTCCGCTTCATTATTAATGGGATTGATAACATCAAATTGAGATATTCTCTTGAGAGTTAGTACACGTATGTATTGTAGTGACATCTGATTGAGATGACTCCATTGGTAGGTGGTAAATAGTGGAAAATAAGTACGGTAAACTAGAAACTTCATTTTTAACGTATATGGTAGAAACCAACTCCTCAAACTTTTCTATGACATCTACTCCAAATATTATTAAAATTCTATGACCAATAATTTGCACATACTAGAGTGCAAATATAGTCAAGATGTTTCCTTTAAAGTGACTTGGACGAATAATCTGGATGTGGAAGTAGTGATTCCTTAGGCAGCGGTTTTTTATTATTGTCCAAACTGAAATATTTTTAGGAAGGCAAGTATAAATAAGGGTTCAAGATAGGGTGGAACACTTTTTAAAAAACAATTACAATGTCCGGAGCACGAATGCGTTTATTCAAACCGCTGCCTAAGGAATCACTACTTCCACATCCAAATTTTTCATCCAAGTCACTTTAAAGGAAACATTTTGACTATATTTGCACTCTAGTATGTGGAAATTATTGGTCATAGAATTTTAACATTTGGGGCAGATGTCATAGAAAAGTTTGAGGAGTTGGTTTCTACCATATACGTTAAAAAATATGGTTTCTAGTTTACCCTACTTTTTTTCCACTATTCACAACCTACCACCTCCCACCCCTTCAATAGAATCATCTCAATTAGATGTCACTATAATACATACGTGTACTAACTTTCAAGTGAGTATCTCAATTTTATGTTCTCAATCCCATTAATAAAGAAGTGGAGGTGGTGGAGTTTGAAAAATATTAGAAAGAAATCTGAGGCCCTGGTTTCTAGTATATACACGGTATCCCAAATTTCTGTACTCTTACCAGCTTGATTTAGTTATTTTCCCCTAGTTACTCCTATTAACCTCAACCCTTCTACGGAATCATTCCAAAATATAATCTACTTCCAGATGTCGTTATAATACATACGTCTACCAAATTACAAGTGAATATCTCAATTTTATTTTATCAACCCCTTTAATAATGTAGTAAGGGTAGGGGAAGGGTTGAAAAATATTATTAAAAAATCTGAGGTCTTGGCTTCTAGGACATACACCGAGTTTCAAGTTGCAGTACTCTTACCAGCTTGCTTTACTTATTTTTCCCTATTTACCTCTACTTACCCCCACTCCTTCAACGCAATCATGTCAAAATATAATCTAGTTTCAGATATAGGTATAATACATAAATGTACCAAATTTCAAGTGAAAATTTAAATTTAATTTTACCAACTCTTTTAATAAGGGAGTGGGGATGGTGGGGGGGATAGAAAATACTAATAAAAAAACCTGTGACCTCTGCTTCTAGTATATACACCAAATCCCAAATTTCTGTACTTTTACCAGCTTGCTTTACTTATTTTCCCTTATATGTCCCTATTTAACCCCCAACCCTTCAACGGAATCATCTCAAAATATAATCTAGTTCCAGATGCCGTTATAATACATATGCGTACTAAATTTCAGGTGAATATCTCAATTTTATTTTATCAACCCCTTGAATAATGGAGTAGGGGTAGAGGGGGGCTGAAATATATTATCAAAAAATCTGAGGCCTTGGCTTCTAGTACATACAACGAATTTCAAGTTTCTGTACTCATACCAGCTTGCTTTATTTATTTCCCCCTATTTACCAATAAATAACCCCCAACCCTTCAACGTAATCATCTCAAAGTATAATCTATTTCCAGATGTCGTTATAATTCATACGTGTACCAAATTTCAAATGAATATCTCACTTTTATTTTATCAACTCTTTTAATAATGAAGTAGGGTGGGGGTTGAAAAATATTATAAATAATCTGAGACCCCTGCTTCTAGTACATACACCGAATTTCAAGTTTCTGTAGTCTTACCAGCTTGCTTTACTTATTTTCCCCTATTTACCCTTATTTAACCCCCAACCCTTCAACGGAATCATCTCAAATTATAATCTAGTTCCAGATGTCGTTATAATATATATGTGTACCAAATTTCAAATGAATATCTCATTTTTATTTTATCAACCCTTTTCATATTGGAGTAGGGGTGGTGGGGGTTGAAAAATATTATAAAAAAATCTGACGCTTTGTCTTCTAGTACATACACCGAATTTCAAGTTTCTGTAGTCTTACCAACTTGTAGGGGAATATAAGTAAACTTATATTCCCCTATTTACCCCAAATTAACCTCCAACCCTTCAACGGAATCATCTCAAAATATAATCTAATTCCAGACGTCGTTATAATACATACGTGTACGAAATTTCAAATGAATATCTCGACTTTATTTTATCAACCCCATTAATAATAGGGTGGGGGTGGTGGGGGTTGAAAAATATTACAAAAAATCTGAGGCTTTAACTTCTAGTACATACACCGAATTTCAAGTTTCTGTACTCTTACAAGCTTGCTTTACTTATTTTCCCCTATTTACCCCTATTTAACCCGCAACCCTTCACCGGATATCCTCAAAAAACAATCCAGTTCCAGATCTCGTTATAATATATACATGTACAAAATTTCAAGTCAATATCTTAAACCGTTCCGGAGAAAACGTGCGGACAAAAAAAGTTACAGACAGACAGACCGACCGACAGATAGACAGACACAGAAATTTTTTTTTCGCTCAAATTTAAAATCTCGACGTTTCATGACATTCTAAACCTATTTCACGAATAAAAATTTTTGAAAATTTTTTTGCGATTACTATACTTCCAATCCACTACGTGGATGTGGAAGTAATACCGATATTTTTAGTTTCGAGAATGTAGTTCGCTAAGAAATATAATATAAATTCTGATACTTACAGAATAAATAGACAAGAGTATTATGTATACACAGAATATAGTAAAATGGCACATATGTCTACCTGTATATAATACAAAGCACTGTATTCATGTACCGGCGCGGTAGTGTCAGTTTCCTTCGACTCCGGTTTTACTGCTGCTATTATGTTGTGTATGATTTATTATAGGTTATGTATCACTTATAATAATTATTTTCTATTATTTCTTCCAACAAATATTGTCTAATAGTTTAATTTTCATAACATATTTCGTAACTGGGGTAATGTTTTGCGAATATAAATAGCACGACACAGATTCGCACCTCGCTTGCTCCACTAATTCCACTTCAATAATTTTTTACGGAAAACCTGTGACTTGAATAAAAAAAATTGTAGATATTTTTTGCTTAGAAATGTTTGCTCTTTCTGAAAATATTTTTTATTTCTTAACGTGTATCGACTGATTTCAGTTTTTGTTGGTATGTGTTGGTTATGTGTTGGTTAATAGACGAATTATCGGCAGGTGTCCCCCAGGGGGCAATCCTTTCCCCACTCCTATATAACCTGTACACATCAGATATCCCATCCTACCCTAATTCCAACATCCTTCTTTACGCAGATGATACTGTACTGTATGCAAAGTCGTCTTAAGCGCAGATTTCGACGCAGAAGGTGCGGTATCATCTGCAAACCCTCCAAACATTCCTTAACAAATGGAAAATCAAGATTAACAATGACAAGACCAAGACTATCAATTTTAACAGAAAGTTTACAAACATAAAGACATTTAACAAACTACAAATAGACGGACGGACTATTGAGGAGTGCAAGACGGTCAAATATCTGGGAGTAACCTTGGACAAACGGCTGTCTTTCGCTTCTCATGTGACACAAACTATAAACAGAACGTACGCAACACTTAGCAAGATGTACCCTCTTGTAAACCGGCGGAGTAAATTATCCACAAATAATAAATTGACATTGTATAAAGTCATGTTTCGTCCACTAATGATGTATGCTTGCCCGGCGTGGAATAATATCTCCGCCCATGAAGGCAAGCGGCTGCAAGTAACGCAAAATAAACTAATACGATTACTGACGAACGCCGACCGATATACGCCGATAACTGAACTCCACAGGGCCACGAATCAGCAAAAGAATTTTTTGCCAATAAAGTTCAGTTATCGGCTCTGACAACAGACATCACAAACATACGCGCACATCAAAACCCGACATATCGACATACACTACTACACCAAAGACTACCCATTTTTTTCACAAGCCGATAACATGACCAAACGCCAGAAATGACACAACAGCTCCCAAAATCACAAAACCCACCAACATCCTACCCTCTATCCCACCATGCCCTCAATCATTAAAAATACAGATATCAAGTCTCCTAGCAAAGCAATTAAGTTATCTGATGACAAAAACCAATGTGATAAAAACTCCAGTAAAATAACGCAAGTGAACGAAGCAGTAAATAATGCTGTATCTGTGGCAAATAGGCAACACAATATACACTCAGTACCCCAATGGAATCCGAAAAATAAATTTAATAATCAAAATAGAAGACAACCTATTATTGGTTCTAACACCAGCTCACCAAACCTCGCAGTATATAAACAAGGATATCTTCATGTTTATAGGCTAAGCACTGAATTAAAAGAAAATGATTTACTTGATTTTCTTAAGTTAACTGCACCAGAAATAAAATTTGAATGCAAGGAATTAAACAGATCCACGAAAAGTTGTTCAATGTTCGTGTCCTTCCCAATTATACATGTGAAAGACGTATATAATCCAGATATCTGGCCTAATGGAGCGGCTGTAAATCGATTTATATTTCCCAAGAACAGAAATTTTTCAGTTCCGGCCTCTATGACTCCTCAAACATAAAAAATATACAATCAAGTACACAAGTTAATGAAAAAAATAGTATACTGTCTAGTGAAATTGACACAAACTTTAACCTCCGAGTATACCATTTAAACGTAAGAAGTGCTCGAAACAAAATAGATGATCTTAATCTACTTCTTCAAACTTTAGACTTTCCAGAGGTGTTATGTTTATCAGAAACCAGATGATGAAATCGGACATATAAAGTTAAATAATTATACATTAGGTGATTCTTTCTGCCGAGGCCCCATGAAAGGCGGACGAGTTGCCATATTTGTCAAGCAGAATATTACTTTTAAAACAAAAAATTGTATGATTGTAAAAATTGAATCAATGTTTGAATATGCTTTAATTGAATTATCCTTTGCTAATATAAACATTTTAGTTGGGTGCTTCTATAGAGCACCATCAAATGATCTTGCATATTTTGTAGATAATATAGACCTGTTAGTAAATAATATTTATAAGCCCAATATTCCTACATTTTTTTGGTGGGGATTTTAATACCAATTTTGATGATCAATTATCCAATGATGATGCTGAAGATTTACGTAATATTTTGGAAACTTACGGTTTTCACAAATGTATTTGTGATTATACCAGGATATCCAAGAACTCAAAAACCATTATTGATAATATTTTCTCAAACATTGACAAAAACTTACTTAATCCGACAGTTATTTGCACTGATATATCAGATCATTGTATGCAAGCTGTAAATTTCCATATTAACAACGCTGATGCAGAAGACATGTGTACTTATTATATATACTTCAGGGCATTTAAAAATGATAATAACATACAATATTTCAAATACTTATTATCTGTAGAAAACTGGTCATGGTTAACTACAAATGACAGTAGTGAAACCAAATTCAATAACTTCTTTTCGATTTTTACTCAAAAATTAGACTTAGCATTTCCATTGGAGTTGCGAAAAGTAAAGAAATCTACTAAGCATAAAAACCCTTGGATCTCAGAGGAGTTAATTAATCAAGGGATCTTCGTCAGAGATATTTATAAATTATGTCAAACTTCTCCCAGTGATGAATTACTGAAAATTTACAAAATTTTAAAGAAAAATCACCAAAAAAATGTACTATGATTCGCGAATGCTAAATTCCAAAAATAAATGCAAAACAGCTTGGAATATTATTAAAAACAATGACCACTCAAGAAGTTATAATCTACCATCATCATTTACAGATAAAGAAGGTACTACTATAACAGATTTCAAAAGTGCCGCCGAGAGCTTCAATAATTATTTTATAAACTCGATTAGTACTTTAACTAAGAATATGGTTATCTCAAATACATTGAATTCAATAATCATTCTTTGTTCTTAACACCAGTTACAGATGATGAAGTTAAGGATATTATTAGATCCGTAGCCGCCAAGAATTCGGCCGGATTCAATTATGTCACTGGTTCATTACTAGTACATATAATTGATTACATTTGTAGTCCTCTAAGTACACTAATAAATGCATCCTTCTGTGAAGGAACATTCCCTAGTGTCCTCAAAAAATCTATAGTGATAGCAATTCATAAAAAATCCGATAAATCTCAAATTTCTAATTATAGAGGTGTGGTACTTCTGTCCATCTTCTCCAAAGTCCATGAAAGAGCATATTATAACAGATTGTCAAAATTCTTAAATGATGAAAAGTTACTTACAAATAAACAGTATGGCTTTAGAAAGGGTTTGTGGATGCAGCGTTAGCGCTGTATAATTTCGTGTTGAATAGTTTTGAATCAAAAGAAAAAACAGCAAGCATATTCTTTTACTTAAGTCGTGCATTTGACACGATAAACCATAACTTGTTAATTGACAAACTTTTCAAGTATGGAGTAAGAGGTTCTCCTCTATGCTGGATTAAATCATACTTAAAAGATAGATCACAAGAGGTTCAGTTAAAGCACAACGGGAAATTATTTCAATCTTCTCCCAGCCCCACTGACACCGGAGTACCTCAGGGCAGTGTGCTGGGTGCTCTTTTATTTATTATATTTATTAATGATATTGTTAAAGCTGATATGATTGATGGGACATACATTACAATATTTGCAGATGATACCACATCGTCTGTTTCAGGTAAAAATGTTCATGATATTAGAGATCAAGTAAATTCAGCTATATTCTCGATTAAAAACTATTGCATTGACAACGGACTTGCCCTTAATAACTTAAAAACAGATTACCTGTTATTTTCACCAAAAAAACTTAATGAAAGTTTGCTCGTCAGAATTGACGGACAAAGTATAAAACAAAGTAATTATGTCAAATTTTTAGGGCTTTACGTCGACTCCCATCTATCTTGGGGATATCATATTGACTTTTTAATAAACAAAATTAAAGTCGCATGTTTCTCTATATATCAGTTAAGAAGTCATGTTAGTTTAGATGTACTTAAAATGTATTATTTTGGATTCGTTTAATCGAGACTGAATTATTGTATCATGTGCTGGGGAAATAGCAGCAAAATTAATGAACTGTTCACTCTGCAAAAAAGAATAATACGTACAATGTTATACAAAGACTCGCGACACTCCTGCAGGAACTTATTCTCACAGCTAGGTATTCTAACAATTTCTTGTTTATATATACTAAAGTGTGTCTGTTATTTAAAGTGCAATCCACATAAGTTCGTGACCAACAGAAATGAATCTCATAATTATTGCTTAAGACCAACGTACAATGTCGATGTACCTCAACATAGACTATCATTAATGGCTAATGGGCCCATGATCATGTCAATTAAATTATTCAATAAACTACCACTATCTCTCAAATTACTGAATGACAATAAAATTTTCAAATATAAAGTAAAAATTATGCTGTTAAAATATAACTTTTACTCTGTTGCGGAGTTCTTGGAATGTCCTAATATGGAAGAATAAGTGACAAAAATATTAATTTATATAATTTATATATTTTATCTTATTGTTTTAATATGTCTGTCTATATTTCACCCATATGTATTATGTATTATTGTCCAAGTTTAAGATTATTTTATGATTGTTGATTGCTTGTACTTTCGTTTTGTATCTTGTTAGTAGTATCCGTCATCTTATTTTATTTTATTACTTTATTTTATTAAATGATTAAATTGTTTGACTATATTCTATACTTACTTTGTAAGTCTAATGAAAATAAAGAATCAATACCCTGAGGATTCTGTCGATAAAACCTTAATAAATATTGAAAATAACAATCAGGTACGACAAAAACCTGAGAAACGTTACACAGCGTTAAGTTCTTATGCATGCGGATTATCCGAATAGTTGCGTCTTATCGGTGATAAATTTGATATTACGACGGTATTTCAAACAAAGAACACTTTAAGATCTATTCTGACAAAGACGAAACCGAAGAACCACGAGCAAAATTCAAAAAATTGCATTTAAAGTATTCCGTGTGAGTGCCACAAACATTACGTGGGTGAGTCATCCAGATCGTTTAGTGTAAGATTGGGTGAACACAAAAATTATTTCAGAGAAAATTAAATTCAGAGGTCCAAGATCTGCGAACACACTTGGGAGAACAGACATAGAATAAACTGGGACTCGGCAATAATTTTAAGAAAACAGGCTGATAGCGAAAAAAGAAAATTAAAGAATCAGCGATAATATTATTGAATGAGGATAGATGCGTGTCGAATTGTCTCTAGTCTGTACAAACTGGTTGCCAATGTTAAGAGAACTTCTAAAACTTAACATTGTATAAAAATTTAATAAACTGTTAACTATATCAACAGTTCTATATAAATAGTAAGTATCTATGGATATTGAATATAAGAAATATTCTTAGAGCTGTATATTTATCATACACAGCAAAAAAGATTTAATTTAAAATATTTAATTTTAAGTTTTTATACTTATTTGTGTTATTTGTTTAAAAGAAAGCAATCTCGAACCGATGCTTTGATGTAAAAGTCACAGGCGTAGAGGTTATTTCCCAGTAACATACTGGTTAATTGTGATATTTTATAGATTCCCCGAGCACCGGTTAAAAAGAAAAAAATGCATGTGGCAGGAAGTCCCAAAGAATTAGAAAAAGTAAGATAATGCCACAAATAACATTTAGACAATATTAACAATTGTTAATGATAAAACCGACGTCTATTATTATTATTTATGAGATTTTATAATGTATAAAACTATATGATGATAACTGATAATAAATCACTTGCTACTAAAATATTCACAGGAAACTTAGTTTTACAGATGGACGCACATCGGCGCTAGTGTAGTGTGAATGCATTGGATTCCTTGCAAAATATAAACAGGAAAGCTTTATCGAGGCACCTTGGTTCTAGCGCGCTGAGCGATATTGAACACGAACACACCTTTGTCTATTCTTTACGTAGTGTGGAGTATACAAAAATATAATCAATAAATTTAGTTCGTTACGCAGCATATTTTTATATGTTCATTTTTCTTTATTATACCTAAAGAAAGTAATAGAGCATAGTTACTGTAATTTTTGGACCATGAGAAATTGATGCGTATATGTTGACCCTCACTGAAATTATTCGGCTTGTTCTCTAAAACGATGCCCATCTGTACTTCTGTCAAACTATCCTTCACCTAAAGAAAGTAACAAAGCATAGTTAGAGGTGTTGTAAAACCTCATGAACCGTGATCTTCACATGCGCAGAGACATAATCCGTCCTGTTGACTCAGTTACACTTCTTAAAAATATTATGTTTATTGTTTACAATTTATCCCGAGCTCTTGTTTGTGTATACAGCAAGGCAGCCTCCAGTGTCTTCAAAAACATACTTATAACTCAGATTAAACTTTGCCTTTTGCGCATTTCGCGGCTCATGAGATTCTGAAACACCTCTATTGTAATTTTTGGACCACGAGAAATTGATACGTATATGTGAACCCTCACTGAAATTATTCATCTCATTCTCTAAGACGATGCCCCCTGTATTTCTGTCACACTATCCAGTCATCCGCCTATTTGTCCTTTAATGCTACCGGCCGAAACATAAATATTTGTAATTTATCTGTTATTATACAATTTTTCTAGATTGATAAAACATTTGTTTCCTGAACTTTGATTTATTTATAAATATTTTTTCTAATATCGACGCATCGCATCATTCGTATGAAATATTTTATATAATAGACTCAGCAGGAAATTGGTAAAACCAATTTGATACTGAGTCCATTATTTGATCCTAATGTACTGTGGTTTGAGAATGTATACGTATTCTCTAAGCCATTGTATCAACCTAAATACAAATTGTTGGACGAAGTGATAAAAAGTGTAAAAGATGTTGGTTATTTTCCAAGTAGTGAGACTAAAACTAATTCAGTATTCATTTTTAATGATATGGCTTGTGATTATCAAGATAAAATAATAGCTTATTTCTATATGGGCAGACTTGGTTGTGGAGAGCTTTTATCTCTGTCAGATTTATGCTGGTGTACTTAAACACAACATTTGTAATAACTGTAATTGGATAATTTTATTTAAACAAGATAAAAGGAAATTACGACATGTGTATGGTGATCATGTGGTTCCTGATATGACACTCGAACAATTTGAGAATATGTGTCGACAATATTGGAATGTAATAATCAATACGGTGTAATGGTTATCGTAAAAGTTTTTGATTTACATACTTAATGGTCGTTATCGAAAAAGTTTTGATCAGTATATATGTGTGTAATCTGAACACTTCAGTTATTATCAATCAAGCTCTCAGTTTCAACAGACCTGTTTTAAAGCTGTGTAAGTGTGTAGTTCCCGTTTAGAATCGTACAGACCTGTCTGAAAATCGTACAGACCTGTTTGAAAATCATACAGACTTGTTTACAGACCTGTTTGATTATCGTACAGACTTGTTTACAGACATGTTTTAAAATCATACAGAGCTGTATACAGACCTGTTTTAAGCCGTACAAACCCTGTTTTAAATCGTGCAGACCTATTTGAAAATCATACAGACCTGTTTACAGACTTGTTTTAAACTGTACAGACCCTGTTTGAAAATGGTGTCTAAAAAAATAACTGTTGAGACGTATAAGCCACCCAGGGTAAAACCACATGTATTGGAAAAAGATATAGAACTTAAAGAGAAAACTAGAAAACATCGAAGGCCATTAGAAAGAAGTATTTAGCAATAAAATTAAGAGAAACTCAAGAAGATATTAATTAGAATATTAAAGATAATGTATTAATACCTTATAAATCAAAGTTATTTCCCGATCAAATTAGGCATGTTCAGATTGTATATCACACATTTTTAACATCTTATTTACATTAACATCCTGGCGGAGTTTTTTTTCCAGGGCTCGTCTATTAATAGAAAACTCCGAGGGCACTGCAGCCTCCTGGGCTTATTGTGCTCTCCCTGCCATGCTTCACTCCAGTACCCCTGTACCTCTAATCAGATGATACAGGTCTATGGTCGGACGGGTGCTGATAACTTCCGGGTCTGTTCGTGTTTGCCCGTAGATGCCATATCTTCTGCGAGCCAGTGCCTCGCAGTAAAATATGATGTAGTCGACCGTTTCCGGCTCCTTGCTGCATAGCCTCCAGTCTAGGTTGCCGTCAAATTTGCCGATTGTATTCAGGTACTTCTTTACAGGAAAGTGTCCCGTCAGAAGTCCTGTTATTAGTCTTAACTGCGTCCTGTTCATTGTGAGCAGTTCTTCAGTTTGTTTTGCACGTGGACCTTTAATAAGTGTTTTTCCATGTCGATTTCCAGGAATGTTCCTCCAGTGGTTCTTATGTTTACTCTTTACCCAGTCTTTAATCGCCCCTCTGGCTCAGCTTTTAGAAATGCGCAGCGCGGGTTCTGGGCCATAGAAAATATTAGCTGCCCCTTGTTTAGCAAGTTCATCAGCTTTTTCATTGCCGTCAATTCTGGAGTGTCCTGGCACCCAGAGTAGTTTGACTCTGTTCTGCTCGCCCGGAATTTTCAGCTCTTCATGGCAGTCCCATACCAGTCGAGATGACACTTTGTTAGAGGCTAGTGCTCTAAGTGCTGCCTGACTGTCTGATGCAATGGAGATCTGCTGGTTCACATATTGTCGGTTTGCATTCTCGCGTACACATTCAAGTATAGCCAGAATTTCTGACTGGAATACAGTGGCGTGTTGCCCAACGCCCTGGCGTAGTTTAGCAATAGCTATTCCACTACCCAACCAGGATACGTACACGTCAACATAACAACCATTCCTTGCGACACTATCATCTGCCGCAGCTGGGACTAGAACTTAAGAGAGATAACAACGACTAGACATTTTGTGCCATTCAACAGCGGTCTACTTCACTGCTACAGCCTCGGTAACACATTAAAAAGCCCGTAAAATGTGCATATCCAGGACTCAAACCTGGGACTCCGTGGTCGCAAGTCACGTAGGAGGTGTGCCATTGAGCTGAACTTTATTTATTTTACAATGTATAATAAATGTCTGTACTAAATACTGATTTTAATAAAATAAATATGTTTTAATGACATGACTACTATCGTTCATTCCAAGTATAAACTAAACAACATTGTGACACACAGATGAAAGTTATTTAGTATTGGATGGATTTTGTCATTTTTTTACGTTAACATCTGGACACAAAGCATCCAGAGAGGGACGTCTTTGAAAAAACAAAAGATACAACTTTAATATGGCTCTGAAGTAGTTTTCACAATTACCAAAACACTTGAACAAAACATTCGAACGTCTCCCGATGATGGCGTGGTTGGAGAAAGGGGCATCGAATGTTATTATTCGAGTGCTGTGTTAAAGTGTTTTGATGTTTGTAGAAACTGCTTCAGAGGTAACGGCACGCCGAAGATTCCAATTTTCTCCAGAACATCTATACTAGGTTCATATTAAGTTTTAAAGTTTTTTATAGTCTGGGTTTTAAAAAATAAGACATCCATATTCAAATCAATTCGTTTTTGAAACGTGGAAGTAAATAGGAAATCCAAAGATTGAGGCTGGATTGAAATTAAAGCTATCAACATCTGGCTTTTATTATAACAATGGTCTTCCAGATCCAGATTTCATTATGAATTTAATATTATGCAGTTGCAAGACTTTTTTTAGAAATTATTGTAGCTGTGGAAAATCATCTCATGGTTCTAATGGCCCAATTATGATGGTTCAAAAAGACAAGAACTATAATGAATCACAACTGCTATAAAAGGTTTATGGTAAAAGTTTTCCTGATAATATTGCTACTATAATAATTATGCTATTTAGGTGCTTCATTTATTCAAAATAACACACGAATTAACTAGACATACCTATATTCTAGGAGCTAGTGTCGAAATGTGAAAAATTTGTCAATGCGCTAACCGGAGTGATTTGATGACAGTATTCATCCAATCAAGCAAACTTTTCTCTTGTGAACATGGACCTTAAGGGCCGGCAATTTAAAGTGCAAGCCTGTGAAAAATTGAACGTATTTCATCATAATCGAACCACTAGGTTTCTCGGTTTGACTGTAGTTGTAGGTGAAATGATTATATTGATACAGTCGGCAAGAGTTTTCTTATTGAGCGTTGCGGTGCCCCCACTCAGAAAAACAACCCAAGTAGCATTGCAATCGAACCAGCCAAAGTTGGTGGTAAATGTTTTCAATTATCCAAAAACCGCTGCCTAAAGAATCACTACTTCCACATCCAGATTCTTCATCCAAGTCACTTTAAAGGAAACATCTTGACTATATTTGCACTCTAGTATGTGGAAATTATTGGTCATAGAATTTCAATAATATTCGGGGCAGATGTAATAGAAACGTTTGAGGAGTTGGTTTCTACCATATACGCTAAAAATGAAGTTTCTAGTTTACCCTACTTATTTTCCACTATTCACAACCTACCACCTCCGACTCCTTCAATGGAGTCATCTCAATCAGATGTCACTACAATACATACGTGTACTAACTTTCAAGTGAATATCTCAATTTGATGTTATCAATCCCATTAATAATGAAGCGGAGGTGGTGGAGTTTGAAAAATATTAGAAAGAAATCTGAGGCCTCGGTTTCTAGTATATACACCGAATCCCAAATTTCTGTACTCTTACCAGCTTGATTTACTTATTCCCTTCTACGGAATCATCCCAAAATATATTCTAGTTCCAGATGTCGTTATAATACACATGTCTACCAAATTACAAGTGAATATCTCAATATGCAATCAACCCCTTTAATAATGTAGTAAGAGTAGTGGAAGGGTTGAAAAATATTATTAAAAAATCTGAGGCCTTGGGTTCTAGGACATACACCGAATTTCAAGTTGCAGTACTCTTACCAGCTTGCTTTATTTATTTTTCCCTATTTACCTCTACTTACCCCCACTCCTTCAACGCAATCATGTCAAAATATAATCTAGTTTCAGATATAGTTATAATACATAAATGTAACAAATTTCAAGTGACAATTTGAATTTAATTTTATCAACTCTTTTAATAAGGGAGTGGGGGTGGTGGGGGGATCGAAAATACTAATAAAAAAATCTGAGACCTTCGCTTCTAGTATATACACCAAATCACAAATTTCTGTACTTTTACCAGCTTGCTTTACTCATTTTCCCTTATATACCTCTATTTGACCCCCAACCCTTCAACGGAATCATCTCAAAATACAATCTAGTTCAAGATGTTGTTGATACATATGCGTACTAAATTTTATGTGAATATCTCAATTTTATTTTATCAACCCCTTGAATAATGGACTAGGGGTGGTTTGGGGACTGAAATATATTATTAAAAAATCTGAGGTCTTGGCTTCTAGTACATACACCAAATTTCAAGTTTCTGTAGTCATACCAGCTTGCTTCACTTATTTCCCCCTATTTACCCCTAAATAACCCCCAACCCTTCAACGGAATGATCTCAAAGTATAATCTAGTTCCAGATGTCGTTAATTCATACGTGTACCAACTTTCAAATGAATATCTCAATTTTATTTTATCAACTCTTTTAATAATGGAGGGGGGGGGGTGGTTGAAAAATATTATAAATAATCTGATATCTTGGCTTCTAGTACATACACCGAATTTGAAGTTTCTGTAGTCTTACCAGCTTGCTTTACTTATTTTCCCCTATTTACCTCTATTTAACCACCAACCCTTCAACATAATCATCTCAAAATATAATCTAGTTCAAGATGTCGTTATAATACATACGTGTACCAAATTTCAAATGAATATCTCAATTTTATTTTATCAACCCTTTTCATATTGGAGTAGGGGTGGTGGGGGTTGAAAAATATTATTAGAAAATCTGACGCTTTGGTTTCTAGTACATACATCGAATTTTAAGTTTCTGTAGTCTCACCAACTTGTTTTACTTATATTCCCCTATTTACCCCAAATTAACCCCTAACCCTTCAACGGAATCTTCTCAAAATATAATCTAATTCCAGACGTCGTTATACGTGTACGAAATTTCAAATGAATACCTCAACTTTATTTTATCAACCCCATCAATAGGGTAGTAGGGGTGGTGGGGGGTTGACAAATATTATGAAAAAATCTGAGGCCTTAACTTCTAGTACATACACCGAATTTTAAGTTTCTGTACTCTTACAAGCTCGCTTTACTTATTTTCCCTTATCTACCCCTATTTAACCCCCAACCCTTCACCAGAGATCCTCAAAAAACAATCCAGTTCCAGATCTCGTTATAATATATACGTGTACAAAATTTCAAGTCAATATCTTAAACCGTTCCGGAGAAAACGTGCGGACAAAAAAGTTACAGACAGACAGACAGACAGAAATTTTTTTTTCGCTCAAATTTAAAACCTCGACGTTTCATGACATTCTAAACCTATTTCAGGAATAAAAATTTTTGAAATTTTTTTTGCGATTACTATACTCCCAATCCACTACGTGGATGTGGAAGTAAAAATCAAAGAAGTACAATTGGCGGGAATTTTGAAAGAGAGGAGGAAGAGTTATTGGGGCAACTATAAGCATAAAATCCAGGTTTACACTGTATGTCGTCAAACAAGGAATTCAAGCTAAAAACTATCACAACAATTTTTACATACACCCTATAAAATATTATATTATCATCGGTGAGAATTATTAGTAAAATAAACTCCCCTAAAACTACCTCATTGGGGATGAATCGTAATAATATTAACTATATTGCTGTCTATTGCAATTTCGAGCATTTGTCTAGAACAGAAATCTCCAGGATCATTTTATTCTTGATTATTCAACGGTACCTAGCCCCAAAAATCGCTGATAGCACCCCTACAAGGGGTGAAAACGAGAATCGTCATTGCAAACTGATTGATTTTAATAAAAATAACCTTCGTCCTGTATATTACTTTATGATTACATGTTTTTGAAGACATGATGATGCAACGGTTATTCAACTCTTTCTTCTACAGAGTGGGTGGGGGTGAGGGGTTAATTTCGGATGAACCGAAAAAAATGTTTTACAGCGATGGTAACGAATATGTACAAAGAGGGATTTTGGCTCCCTCGAAACTACTCTCTTCATCACCATTTTATTGGGGGGAGGGGCGGCGAAAGGGGGAGTACTATCCAAAAAAATTTATATATTCCGATTTTTTTTTCATAAAATCGCCAATATCTCATAAAATATGCGTTTTGAAGTAAAACATCAAATAGGTAAAAAGAAAAATCGGCCGGTTTGATTAAAATGCGATCCGGGTTTTCTTTTTTGACTGCGCGCACCGCAACTCTCAATGAGAAAACTCTCGCCGACTAGCGACTCTATCAATGCAATCCATTCGCCTACAACTACAGTCAAAACGAAGAACCTAGTGGTTTGATTACGATGAAATACGTTAAATTTTTTACAGGCCCGCACTATAAATTGCCGGCCTTTAAGGCCCATATTCACAAGAGACAAGTTTGCTTGTTTGGACGAATATTATCATCAAACCACTTCGGTTAATGGTTTGATAAATTTTTCACTTTTCGACCCTAGCTCCTAGAATATTAGACTAATTTTATTCTGTTCGCATGTCAGTTACTATTAAACAAACTATGGCAAACGACACCTTATATTATTCATATTTTAATATTAAATTCATTTTATTTTTTGGGAAATTTTCATAAATCTGGTTTACGAAAAAACGTCTAAAATTTGCCAAAAAGAGATAATGGCTGAATTTTAGAATTTCGGGACCTGTAAGTATGCAGAATTTTAGTAAGGTAATACAATAGTTCACTGGAATACGTTTCCACCGACGCGACAGCCTTATGTTAATCTGTCCGAATAAAAATCATAATATGTACTAAAAGATAAATCTAGAGAAACTTAAACTGCTATCCATATCTGTGAGAGAATGGTTTGCAACATTGTAAAGTGAATTAATTATTTTTTGGGGGATTTTAAAAGCAGCAGAAAAAGTAACATATAACAAATAAAAAGAAAATCTATCAATGTAAATATTAATGTCGAATCATTGTATTCTTTGGATAACCTAATATTAGTTATACTAGACATTAAAAAATTCCAAAATTAATTTAACTACAAAATGATTATCTATTCAATTAAAAATGCAAATCTAATTAAAACATCAAAATTAATCTTTGTATTTCTAAACTGAAGTTAGTCACAATTTGCCAAAAAGAGATAATGGCTGAATTTTAGAATTTCGGGACCTGTAAGTATACAGAATTTTAGTAAGGTAATACAATAGTTCACTGGAATACGTTTCCACCGACGCGACAGCCTTATGTTAATCTGTCCGAATAAAAATCATAATATGTACTAAAAGATAAATCTAGAGAAACTTAAACTGCTATCCATATCTGTGAGAGAATGGTTTGCAACATTGTAAAGTGAATTAATTATTTTTTGGGGGATTTTAAAAGCAGCAGAAAAAGTAACATATAACAAATAAAAAGAAAATCTATCAATGTAAATATTAATGTCGAATCATTGTATTCTTTGGATAACCTAATATTAGTTATACTAGACATTAAAAAATTCCAAAATTAATTTAACTACTAAATGATTATCTATTCAATTAAAAATGCAAATCTAATTAAAACATCAAAATTAATCTTTGTATTTCTAAACTGAAGTTAGTCACAAGACTTATCTCAAACTATTGCTTTCAATTGGATTCACCACAAAGATAATAATCCTATATTTTGGAAATGCCTATCCTTTGAAACGTTTATAGTTCTTGTTTTGAGCTGTTTTCATTTTCTTCGAACTCCGTGGACTTAATTCTGTCGCAAGCTTGACTATATCAGCAGCTGTCCGCTTCTGGCTCTTAATTAGGCTCCTCTGCATGGCAAAAGCTAGTGTTTCATGTTCTATTCCGGGCACGAACAAGCAAGTCTTTTACCTTTTCACAACCTTCTGAAAATAGTTTTTTTGGTCTGCCTCGTTTTTTCTTGGCTCACTTTGAGCTGAACCGTATAGTTGTCTTTCCACTTCGAAATCATTTTTAAGACAAAACTTTTAAGCTCGTCCTAGAGTTTATAGCCAGATTACGTACACTACATTTGTCTAGAAGATACTCAAGAAGTCTTTTAGTACACTTAAAATTGCTCAAACTAAAAGAATTACATCTTTTATTATTAAGAATAGTTCATTTTACGAAATCATTGTATAACTCCTTCGGAATGGCTTCTGTAAACAATGTTATTTCAGAAAGTGATTCATAGTAATAGCCAATTTTTTACTGAAACATTACTGAGTAATAAGGCTTGTATATTAACAAAAAAAGAAAGCGGTGCTAAGTAGTACTTTTATTATATGACTCATTGTAAGATTATCTTGAGGTTACAATCAAAATGTTGTGTAACCGTTAATACACAAGAGAGAAATGTTTTTAAAACTATATTGATATATACTCCCTTACCTGTGGCTATACACTCCATCTGTAAACGTCACCGCAAATCAGATTGTAAACACAAAAATACAAATTTTTATTTTAAACACAATTTCGCACGACTGTCTTCACGCGTTTTGTGATAGTAGGCCAACTTCGGCAACGCCCGGGTTCATGTCATTTTATATATAGGCAAATATTGCTTATCTATTTATGAACTATTATAAATACAGCTTCCGTCAATTGGTAACAATTCGAAATTTAGTTTTACCTAGCTAAATGTGAGATATTTCCGTCTGTGCGTCGGTGATAGGCCTCAGTAGCGGAAATAGGCCGACGTTAAATATGTGAGAGAAAAAAATCACAATATAATAGTGGAGACTATATATTCTACGTGTGATTTATAGTGAATTATTACTTCCACATCCACGTAGTGGATTGGAAGTATAGTAATCGTAAAAAAAAATTCTAAAAATTTTCTAAAAATAAGTAGACCAAGCTAGAAGCTTCATTTTTAACGTATATGGTAGAAACCAACGCCATTTTTAATGTCTGTCCCATATAATATTAAAATTCTATGACCAATAATTTTCACATACTAGAGTGTAAATATAGTCAAGATGTTTCTTTTAAAGTGGCTGGGCGAGAAATCTGGATGTGGAAGTATTCAAATTCAAATTCAAATTCAAATGTTTATTGGTCTTTTTTTGAACATGTACATGGCATAAGACAAGTCACACTAGTTAAGTAATATAACATAATATAAGCGTATACTAAGAGTCGAATACAGTGTAAAACACACAGTTGTGTAAGACGAGGACACAGAACACTGAAAAATGTACAGTAAAAACAAAATTTGTAAACAAGAGTAAAAAAAAACGTTAATTTGCTGTGTATTAGTGTACTTTACATGCAGAAAAACTCTGATAGAGAATAATAACATTTGTCTGATAAAAACACCTTTAGTTTTTTTTTAAATAAATCTCTTTCCTGATGTTTTATGTCATCCGGTAGACGGTTAAATAATTTCGGGCCTATAAATCTTGGAGACTCACTTGTGATTTTTAATCTGGCACAAGGTTCATGGAGTTTATTTTTTTGTCTTGTATTGACTTTATGGTAGTCACTATTTAAAATGAAACTATTTCTGTTTTTAAATACATACATACAAACTTCGAAAATATGTATGCTATGCAAGGTAAGAATTTTATTTTCTATACTTGCACGTGTAAGTATTCGGTATACCAAATATACATTGCAAGACACGTTTTTGAGCAATAAATACATTTGAAGACATGGTCGCCCAAAACAGATACCATATCTTAAACGTGAATCAACTTGGGCATAACATAAATTAATAAGTTGGTCTCTTGGTAAGACCAACCTAATATTTCGGAACAGGTATACTACAGAGGAGACTTTGGATATCAAAGTTTCGCAATGATGCTTCCAATTTAGACATACGTCCAAATATACCCCTAAAACTTAACATTGTCCTCAGTATTAGAAATATTTTTATTGTCTATTTTAATACTTAAGTTATCATATTCCTTTCGCCTACCGTGAAATCTGATAGCTTGAGTTTTTTCGGTATTGAGATACCGGCTATTATGGGAAAACCAATGGTTCAATGTCTTTAAAATAGCATTACAACTTTGTTCCAAAATATTATCAGATGGATTTGATATTATCAATGAAATGTCGTCAGCATACATTGTGAAATGTGCGGATGATGGCAAAAAATCAATATCATTAATAAACAAAACAAAAAGCACAGGGCGAAAAATAGGCCCCTGTGGAACACCTATCATTAAATTTAAACATTCTGAATTAACACTGCATACAGTGTTATCGTATTTATGTTCTAAACTTACATATTGCCTCCGATAATCGAGGAATGTGGTGATCCAGTTTAATGACACACCCCGTACACCATAATCAAATAATTCAGATATTAATAGACTATGATTGATGCAGCCGAATGCCCTGCTGAGATCACAAAATATTCCAACAGGACACTCTCCCGCATCAATGAATTCTAAAGTTTTATTTAAAAAAGAATGCATTGCCGTGCCGATCGACACGCCACTAGAAAAACCATGTTGGTTTTTTGTAATTATTTCAAAAGTTTCTAAGTAATTTACCAGCCTATCTAAATAACAATATTCGAAAATTTTTGAAAGTCCAAAGGGCACGGTTACAGGCCTATAATTTTCTAATAGTTGGACATCCTTTTTTTTTAAATAGGTATCACCTTTCCGGTCTTTAGGCTATTCGGAAACGTTCCTGTTTCAAAAGATAAATTAATGATATATGTTAGTAGTTTAATAATATAAGGTATTACTTTTTCTATTATAAAGCAGGGATCTGGACCAGACGAATTTTTAGCTTCAAGTTTATTTGTTAATAAATTTAGCAATTCTTCTTCGCTGAACGGTTTTAAAAACAATGAATTTTTCTGCTATTGTAGTAGTAGTCTTCTAGTGTAGTGATTCGTTAGGCCGAAGTTTTTTTGTTAGATTACTGTTTCTGCTGTTCGCAAAATCCTATAATGATCAGGTTTTGCCACAACGATTCAAGAAAAAAATTACACCTTAGCAATTCTTAATATCAAAGAATTATTATTATTTTATAACAATTGTTTATAAATTTGCATTTCATAGAGTAAACATTGTTTTAGATAAACTATGTACTATAGAATAGAGGCTTATCAATAGACTATCAGGAACATGCAAACAGTGTTAATTTCTTTTTTTATGTTTACTTGTGTTTCGTGTTTGTGTACTGTGGTTTCAAATATCCTAAGGGGCTACGTCTGAACCTCAACGTGTTGTTTTTAAGTTCACAAATACTAACACATCAAAGAGAATCTGAACAATACTTAAAGCTTATTTCCTAGCATAACAAGTCTATGGACGCTTATATACGCTTATATGCTAACAAAAAATTACAAAATAATTATATAGTTGAGTGAAGTAAGTTCATAGCGTCTACTCTTATATAATAGATAGAAGTTTTGTTAGGCGAATAAGCCAGCCTGAAAGATATATTCTTGAAATCATGCCAGAATACAACCGATTGTATTTTTCCTATCTGCAATTTAGAAATATGGAATATAAAGTTCGTGGTGGTGAATTTAAAGCACAAATAAAGTGGGAGTGAACATCGCTCCCAAACTATCGAATGAATATTCAGGGAATATCTCCGCTTACTGATTTAAGAGGGCTATGGCTATACAGGGTGTCTCACCGGGAACTGAATCGATCGATATAGAGAAAAGCACGCATCAGAAGTTTGTGAAAATTTAGATGGTTACTAATGTCGATGTGGACAATCCAACTAAAATAAATAGATGCATGGGGTACTTCCGTTTATACCGGAAGTCTATACCAACTTGCTTATTTTAAACGGAACACCCTATATATTTTTGACTTTTCGAGATGACAATAAAATTCTGAGTTGAGGCATGTAGCACACCCTATACCTAAACCCAGTAGTTTAGAAGATACTTAACATTTTATAAAAAAATTGACAGGTGTAATGGTTTCCAAGAACCGTTATAACTTTTTCTGTGTAGGACATCCTCATTTGCTCTTTGGCACGGAGAAAGAACACAAGGAGAACTACGTTCTACAACTGAAATAAATTCAATAACACCATACCAAGTGTTCCGTTTTCGCGTTACATTTTGTCAACTTCAAACCGCGAAAACTTGTTTAGGTCAAATGGAACACCCTGTATTTTTTTACGTCAAGTGGTGTAAAATTGAATTCCCTTTTTCTGTGAGGTAATATTAAGAACTTGCAGCACATTTGCTACCCGATATCCAGAAAAACGAAAACCATCACCAAACACTGTAAAACGCATTCTGGAGAATTTTAAAAATTATGGCTCTGTCAAGACAAAAATGCAAAGAAGAAAGCTTGTTCTTGATGACGAAAACATTGAAATAGTCATTCTGGGATATTTTCATGCCTTTCCAAGGGTGTCATTAAGACAAGCTGCTCTGGAATCGGGACTATGCAAGGATTCAATTCACAGAATGTTATTAAAACATAAGTTTCACCAGTTTTCATTCCATATAGTTCAAGGATAAAAAAAACAGATTTCCTAAGAAGACAGAATTTTTGTGAGTTTATTCTAATACGGTCTGAGGATGACGATTCTTATTTGGGAAATATTATATGGACAGATGAAGCAAAATTTACTAAAAATGGACTTTTTAATAGACATAATTCGCATTATTGGAGTGACTCAAATCCCCATATGTTTAGAGAGCGAAACTTTCAGGAAAGTTGGCAGTTCAATGTTTACTATGCCATAAGAAACGATAGAGTTTTGGCATTACAGTTTCATCAGAAACATTTAAACGGTAAATTAAATTTTCCCTCCTGCTAATACGTATAGGTAAATTTTTGTTTTTTTTAGGTGAAAGATATCTGAATATCTTACAAAATTTGAATAATAACTATTTAGAAAATTTGCCTCTCGCTGAACATAGAAACATTTTTTATCAGCACAACGGTGCTCTTCCCCATAACGCATATTTAATTAGTAATTATTTACAAGAAACTTTTTATGATCAATGGATTGCCAATAACGGACTTTTCTTATGGCTCCCTCGCTGGCCCGACTTATCAGTTCTGGATTAATTTATTTGGGGAACTATTAAAAATAAAGTTGATGAGAGCCCATTAACAACCATTGAAGATTGTATGCAGAAAGTAACAAATGCATTTCAAAACATATCACAGGATTCAATTAGAAGAGCTACCCATGAGAAACTAATCCGAAGGTACGAAAAATGTGTCGAGGTTCGAGGGCGGAAATTTGAGCAATTATTAAATTAAAATGGAATCATGTTTTAAATTGAAAGTATCTCTGCTATTTTAGTACATGCCATATCTTCAATTCGATTAATATGCATGTTATAGTGTTAGTGTTATTTTCCGTTTTTGTGGATATCGAGTAGCAAATGTGCTGCAAGTTCTTGATATTACCTTATCAAATTCTCCATAAATAATAAACAAATTTCTTCGTGGTGTCATTTACACGTGCTGGCATTTTGTGACATAAGGTAATGACTGATTGTTTCTAATCATGGCTATTTTGATGACATGATTACAACAATTCATGAATTTCTAATAAAATCGCAAATATTTCAAAAAGTTGAAAATTTTAACTCCTCAATGCTAATATCAAAAAAAAGGGAATTCAATTTTACATAACTTGACGTAAAAAAACACAGAGTGTTCCATTTGACCTAAAGAAGTTTTCGCGTTTGAAGTTGACAAAATGTAACGCGAAAAACGGAACACTTGGTAAGATATTATTGAATTTATTTTAGTTATAGAACGTAGTTCTCCTTGTGTTCTTTCTCCGTACCAAAGAGCAATTGAGGATATCCTACACAGAAAAAGTTATAACGATTTTTGCAAACCGTTGCACCTGTCAAATTTTTTATAAAATGTCAGATATCTTCGAAATTACTGGGTTTATATATAGGGTGTGCTACAAGCCTGAACTCAGAATTTTATTGTCATCTCTAAAAGTCGAAAATATATGGGTGTTCCATATAAAATAAGCAAGTTGGTATCGACTTCCGGTATAACCGGAAGTACCTCATGCTTCCAATTATTTTAATTCCGGTGAAACACCCTGTATACTCAACAGATTATTTTAGGAAACAACTTTTCTATTAAGCATAAAATGTTTCTATGTAAAAATTAAGTTAAACAAGGGGGTGTCGTGAAATGCATGACAGATGTAAGACTACTTAGTACGGCGGAACGATGTTATATGGGATTTTTTACTTATTTTTTGTTTGGATCGGCTGGGGTGCCAAAAGTTGCTAAATGAGTAAAAACTCCTACAAAAATGTATTTAACTACAAATTAAAATGGTGTCATGTTGCACACGTCACATAACCACTCAAAGCGAAAATGTGACTTGTGCAACGTCATTTGCATGTTTAGTTAAAAAAAATTTTGTCGGAGCTTCTAATTATTTAGCAAATTTTGCCACCCCAACACAGCACAACAACGAAAAAAAATAAAAAAATTTTTCAGAAAAATATTTTTATTTTTAAACATGAAATACATTCTTGTGAATAATTATTTAACTAAACAATAGAACATTTTTTATTGTGTACTGTACTGCATACAATTTCGTATTAAAGGTTGGCATGCTGGCTCGAGACTTAAGAGTTGGGCCAATAAAACCGTTTATGGAGTCGTCTCCGCACACTGCAGCTGCTACTTATGTAACTAATTTTACTGTTCGTTCAACTGTCTGTGTGTGACGTGGGAAACCAGAAAATATTTGGAGCGGTGGTACTTCTTTTAAGTTGATCTATTTATTTATTTGAAATGTCAGCACGAGCCAGTTACCTCAACCGTTTGCTATGGCAATGGGTCAGTTTAACCGGAGGCTTCAAAATTGAGGAATAACAAAGAACCTTATATCATTTTTCTTAGTACATCTTGCTTTCAAGAACCGTCTATACACCAATGATCGAATTGCAGGGCGATCATCAGTACAATACAATCAAATGTAATGGCAAAAAGAGCGAGCAACTAGCAAAAAGACTATATGACACTGACAAAGCTGCACAACGAGGTAAACCCTATAATATGCCGGATATTCCTTATCTAAGGACAAAAATGTCACATTTATCACCCGAACAGTTAAATTATATTCGTGTCAGTCCATAAACGGAGAGGAAACCCCCTTCTTCTGTTAGCTCAAACCTATTTTCCAAAAATGAAATATTAGTGCAACATTTTTGACAATCCGTAAATAATAATGTAGATATTATTAAACTTAAAACAAATGATCAGAAACAATTTCGTACTTATACAGTGTGAACCTAAAGAAACGCACGAAATTCATATTTTTGGTATGTGTCATTTGTCAAAAAAATCCTCATACAGGTCGATTTTAGTTTTGTAAATGCTCCATTTTGTCACTATACCAAAATTTATGAAGTCATTGGTTTTTGAGTTACGACGTCTTTATAATTTTTTTTTAATGGAAACAGACATTTTTGTTTACTATTTTTTGTGGTATACTCCTTTAGCTTTCTGGCGATATGAAAAAAATTGATATTACCTAAGCCATTCTTTTGGAAAAAAATATTTTTATTGATTGATACCTTACATACGTAATTGTGAGACAAAAAAAGCATCTCCATTGCTCAAATTGCGCCCCTTTAACCAGTTGGCATTGACCAAGACGGGTGCAGACACTTTGCACGGTGTTCTGAATAATTTCATGTCCAATTTGTCTCATCTCCAATCCAATTCTGTCTTTCGATTCTTGTGTGGCATCCGGTCTGTTAAAATACACTCTTGATTTTAAGTAACGCAATTGAAAAAAGTCTAAGGGGGTAAAATCCGGTGAACGCGGAGGCCACTCAATCGGACCTCAAAGGCTTATCCACCTTCCAGTAAAAATGTCATCTAAAAACTGACGCACTGCTATCCCAAAATGAAGTGTGGCCCCGTCTTGCTGAAACCAGACGTTTTCAGCAGGAATATCTTCATCTTCATTGTTCGGAAACATAACTGGCACTAACTCAACTCGCAAAAACTGTAAATATCTTGCGGCCGTAAGATTTTCTTAAAAACAAAAAGATCCCAATAAACGATTACCAAACATACCTGCCCAAACGTTTACTTTGCCTCGTCACTGTGTATGGCCTTCTTGAGTCCAATGAGGATTTTCGCGTGACCAATACCTACAGTCATGCCGATGTACAGTCCCCTTTAAAGAAAATGTAGCTTCATCAGAAAAATCAATATTCTTTAAAGAATTTGGGTTTTCATCGCACAAGATCATCAACTGTTCACAAAACTGTAAGCGTTGATCTGGATCGTCCTCATTCAATTCGTGGATTAATTGCACTTTTTATGGATGGTATTTTTCTTTTTTCGATAGACGTACAACAGAAGTTTGACTCACGGTATGATTTAAAGCCAGCTGCCTTGTCGAAAGATGGTGGCTTTTCTCACTTTCTAGAAGAATATTTAATTTGGTTTCGTTGCTTGTGCTAGGGCGACCACATCGAGGAAGGTCATCTACACTGCCATATTCATCATATCTTGCCACCAATCTACTTACAGTGAATCTAGAAATTTGCTTTTCGGGATACTTGGCATTGAGAACATCACATGCTTCCTGACACCAGAGGCTCTCGGCTTGTAAGATCGACGCTCTCAGGGCATAAACATCTAAGTAGTCTCATTTAGTAACAAAACACTGAATTTTTTAAACATTATCGATTATTTACTGATGCAAGGAAACATATACCACAATACCTTCGAACAATAGATAGGTAATTATTCTACATAAGAGTTTACAGACTTAATTTTACAAACTACGAGCCAGCAAAATTTTCATTTGGTCCATTCAATACATCATAGCTTACTTATCTACTGAGAAACAGGAATAGATGAGTATGAAGTTATCCACTTGTACTACATTTTACACTTTGTATGTTTCATCAGAAGTAATTTTTAACTCCAGTGATGCTTGAACCAAATATCCTCCAATTCAGCATATATCAGTTCAGTTATTCTTTCTCCGGCTTCTTGCAATGATACGTATAACACGCACTCAGTAGGATTAACGTACATACCAAGTCAGTTATTAAGTTCCACCATTGCATTTGAATTTATTGATTTTGTAGGATCAAGTACCTTGTACATTTAGCGGTTTACAATAGTTTAAATTATTTTTGGTGGCCCTCTGCGTACCCTCTGCGAAGGTAAGCTTACCTTCGAGTACCTCAAATATTACAATTCTTACTATGACAATTTCTCCAAAGTGGCGTTTGTTTTGGTTGAGAACTCCATGTTATACTACAGTTACAATTCTCTGACGGTTGAAATGAATAGTTAAAATTGATAGGTTCCATTCCTGATAACTGACTTAATATCTCTGGAACAATTAAGCTACGCTGGTATTTAATGTACGATATCCGGAAGATTCTTGAAATTAGCAGCGAATACCTCTAACAGCTTTCAAAATTAACCGTCCTGAGGCAGAAGATGGGTGATAGCAGGACTACTAACGTAAACCTTCAACAGTGAAATCAGAAGTAGAGGCAACCATATAAAATGTAAAAACTGGAAAAGCAGGTAGCATTGACAATATCACGATCGAGGGGCTTAAAGAATACCCAAGATATATCAAAATATATAAGAGATAGGAATCTAGTCCGATGATTGAAGAAGTTCAATCCTTGCACCACTACAGCAGAGTTCGCAGATGGCTGTGGTAACAACAGATTACTGGCGTTAATAATACGTGATACTAGAAAGCAAATCCTGAGAGTTTGCAACAACTTGTTAAGAAGATAAGGGAATATTCCGAACCTATATCTCATTGTGTTGTAGAATATTGCCTTTCAGCAATTTGCAATAAAACAAACTGTGTGGTGCTTTATTGGAAATGACAACACCCAAACATCAGGTTTCTATTACCCGCCAACTGTTTATACAGTTGGCGGGTAATAGAAACCTGATGTTTGGGTGTTGTCAAAGCTCCGCTTCCATAATAGTAGATAACACCATTCTCAGAAAATGCAAAGTTAGCAAAGGCGTCACATAGAGCTGTGAAGTGCCACCAATCATCTTTAAAATCTGTAGTGATCATGTACTAGGATGTATTCTGGAGGATTGGCAGGGTGGGCAAGCTATGGGCGAAACAGAAATTTCTAGATTCAGATTTGACAACACCGCGCGAGTAGTAGTAAATGAGGATGAGCTCATATACATTGCTAGTCAGGCTTCAGACAATAAGCTCTGATTATGATTTAAGTGTAAGTTGCAACAGAACCAAAATTATGATTATAGAACGAGCTAATGATAATCACCCAGACACTTTACGGATAGATAACCAATTTATTTACTACATGGTAATAAGAGCAAGAGTTTTAATACAAATTTCTGCAGATTTGACCTAGACTTGTTAAAAGGCGAAGACTAATATTAGAGATGTGACCGTGAACACCCTTGGGGCTTGAATCTACCCTCCCAGGGGGGAGATAAAATATATCTCTTCTCGAAATCTTACCCCTTGCTTTCGTGGATACTAGTGACGAATAAAATATTTTAGGTGATTTCAACCGTTCCACCTCAAATGACTGAAACCCACCCTTTCGCGTATATGCCTTCATTAGTGCTCAGCAATACTTAGAGGATAATGGACGGAAATTAATAGTAGTCGAACTATATGGGAAGGGTGATGATCAGGAAGTGAGAGAGTGGCTTTACTACTCTTCTCAGTTTACACGTTTATCCTCCCGTCTCGATGACGAAAAACAATGCTTTGAAATGAGTTTGACCCTTTCTACTTCCGTAAACAGATAGAAGCCACCCCTTTTAAGTGCTTCCATTCAGTAATTATCGGCAATGCTTAATGCTTATTGTTGTCATCAGCTCCTCGAAAATGGGGTAATGGGTAAACGTACAAACTGAGAAGAAGGATAAAATAATTTTTCCTCCCCCAGAGAGGGTAGAATCAATCGTTGAGAGCTGCCCTAAACTACCCTGGTCGTCACTCTTCTCGTATAGTTCGACTAGTATTAAATTTCCATCCATTCCCCTCTAATTTAGTATTGCCGAGCACTAATGAAAGTATGCACGCAAAAGGGGTAGGTTTTGGTCATTAGAGGGGGTAGGAGGAGTCGAAGTCATCTAAAAGTATTTTACTTGTCATTAGCATCCCCTAGGAGCGTAGATTCAACTCCCAACGTCTCTGACGTTATCTTTCGCCCTTTACTATGTCCCGGTCAAATTTGCAGAAATTCATATTAAAACACTTGCTGTCACGCATCCGTGTACGAAAACCAATAAAAGGGGTGGTTTTTGGTCGCTTGAATAAAAACTTTTTCTACCCTCATTTTTTATTTTTATTTTATTTTAATTGTCTTATTTATATTAATGTCCTGGCGGAGTTTAGCTATAGCTACTCTTCCACTCAACCAGGACAGACGCATCCACAGACATCTTCACAACGACCATTCCCTGCGACATTGCCATCTGCCGCAGCTGAGACTCGAATTCAGGATAGGTAACAGCGACTAACCGTTGTCTCTTACACAATCGTGTCTAGCCCACTGCTACCGTCTCGGTAACACATGAAAAACGCCACTGAACATCCCTACCCTAGTCAGGATTCAAACCCGGGACTCCGCGGTCTCAATCCTAACGTGTTAGCGCTGAGCCACCGAGTCGCGTTCAAGACCCTCGAAAACGGGGGGAGTTCAGAATAATACTAATTATATATTATGTCATTAAGTAAATGACACAGTGTGAAAATGATAATTGATTCGTTTTATTGCTTCACTCGTTTCAGAATTAAATTGAGTATATTTTACTATTGAAACGTCATTTTAGTACATGAATTCATTTATTATTTAATATCTGAAAACACAAGCGAATTCTGCAAATAATTGAATAAAATCAATGAATGTGGGTTTTATTATGTTCCTTTTATCTCTTATGGTAAATGTACATTCAAATACATTTCAATTAGCTCACATATTTAGAAAAAGAACTAATGGGTCGTCACTTTCTAAATTTTGTCACATGAAGAATGACCTGAATTGACATTGTTTGCTTACAGTGTACATACAGGGTTAGTACATTTTAAAATAAAGATCTTAATAGTGTATTTGTAAGTCGCTAGAAGCATTGTACTGTTGTTGTATTTAAAAAAATTGATTGCCAAATTTTGCCAACTGTGAATCTTACAAATGTGCCGGATTTTTGACAATATGCAAGGACTTAAACCAGCCAGCCTCATTCTAGTAGCGTGAAGACACTCCATTAAGTAGAAACTTTAATAAACAAAAAATAATTTTTCAGTCTACACCGTCTTACTTTCAGTGCCTGATTATAGGCACAGGCCCTTGTGACACTTATTTAGGTCTTTACAACTAGTGGGGCCTCAGAGTTAGAAGATAATATTTCAGATATCAACCTTGTGTCATTATTTTGTCACTACATACTCACTTTAAGTGAAATTATTATCGAGTGCTAACACTGTTTTCATGTATGAGAATTGTTGTTAAACCCCAACTTCATAACCTATCCGGCACTCTTGGTACCCACAAGATGTATTGTTCCATATTTACTGGTAATGACACATGTATTGCATTTATGATGATAGTAAATTGGATTAATTAGGCAAGAAGAATTACATGCAGGGTGTAATCAGTTTCATGTCATTAAAAAACTGGTAATGGGGACCGACTAGACAAACAAAAAACCTTTATGACTTTTCCCTCTAGGGGCACTTTGAAAAACACTGATCTAGGTTAACATATTTAATATTATGGTAGACACCTATTGAGAACCACTGCTTTTCTTGGTCGATGGACTTGTACTTCCCAATTATACAACTTTTAAATTGTCATAAAAAAAGTGCTGGTCGGCATACGCGGTGTCAAAGGATCATCCACCGCCTTTGATGTACCGCCTCAACTGAACTGAGGCAAGTATAAAGAAGTAAATAATTCGTTCTCTCTTCGTTCACAATAGCAAGTAAATAATGGCCATCTAGGTTTAAACAGAGCATTTCTTTACATGTGTGTTTTTTAATTTGGAACAAAATATTGGATTGTTTATAATTTAGAAAATTTAAATGTGATTTATTAACATTTGTAACATAAATGATTGTCCTGGGTTAAAAGCTTACTACTTACCTAAATGATTCAAAATCTCTGCATCTGTATCAATACAATCCAACTAAATTACCATCCTTATTGAAGGATACACCTGGACTGGCTTGGAAATGCAATAATTGCAGTGAATTTCACGATTTGTTTGATGAAAAAAACTTTTCGCCGTGTTTGAAGAGAAAATTAATTCCTTTTTCAAAGATCTTAATTCGTCATTTGACAATGTTAAATCTGATTTTCTTAAAAAAGCTGAAGAAAAGCTAGCAAATATTATAACTCAAACTAATCTTCCATCTACGAGCACACAAAAACCTTCATATTCAGCAGCTCTATGCAACAATTCGCATGCTGCTGTGGTAGTAAAACCTAAACATTCTCAGGAAAATAATCAAACAAAAATAGATATCCTACAAAATATTAACGTGTCTCGATCTGACATAAATATTAATAAAATTAAACATATTAAGGATGGCGGTACACTGGTGGGTTGTAAAACCACCGAAGAAGTTTCGAAATTCAAGAAAATCGTAAAAGAAAAGATGTCATCTGAATACGAAATCAGAGAAGTTAAAGGATTACATCCTCGTGTACGAATTGTAGGTTTAACGGAAAGACTTAATGGTGACGCTCTGGTGAAATTAATTCTCAAACAAAATGATGAAATTTTTCAAGACAAATCTGAATGCTCTGTCACAAAAATCTGGCAAACCAAAAAAAATAAGAACATGTATCAAGCAACGTTGCAGTTGGATATCACATCTTATAATAAAGTAATTAGTAATGGCTATTTACTGGTGGATTTAGATTTATGTAAAGTGTATGACGCTATCGACATTCTGCGTTGCTTTAATTGCAACGGTTTCAATCATTCAAAAAATGTCTGTAAAAAAGAATTGACTTGTCCTAACTGTAGTTTAAATCATGCTATGGATCAATGTAATTCTGTTAATCATAAGTGTATTACTTGTATCAATCTGAAAGAAAATAAGAAAGTTGACATAGACATAGATCATGCCGGCTGGGATCACGAAAAATGCCAGTCTTATAAAAACGCGGTTCACAAATTAAAAACTGACTTGGGATATCAATAGCAACTAATCGGTGATCCTTCAACCAATGAACTCACGCTTCTACAATCAGCTCTTCATATTCAGTCATAGATGATAACAGTAATTTTTTCATTAATGATAGTCTATCAATCTACTATCAGAACGTACGAGGTTTAAATACAAAACTAAATTCTCTATATGATGCTCTTCTTGCGAGTTCCTATGATATACTTGCCTTCTCCGAAACCTGGTTGGATTCAAATATTCAGAATAATGAAATATTGCACGATAATTATGTATTATTTAGATCAGACCGCGACAAGTTAGCTACCAACCGCAGCCGTGGCGGTGGAGTAATGTTAGCTGTACATTCATCTCTTAATGCGATAAATTTAAAAACACAGTAATTTTCGTGACTTGTCATTAATTGATACTGTAGGAGTAAAAATAGTATTAGATCATTATCACTTTTATATTTTTACACTTTACATTCCTCCAAATATGCCATCTGACTTTTACAATTCTGTTTTTGATACTTTTATGCTCTTAACTTTATTTATAACTCGCATATCTTAATTCTGGGTGATTTTAATCTACCTAATTATTGTTCTGATCACTCTAATACTGCGTCGCCTGCTACTCAAATAATTTTAAATTTTCAAGACTTTTTAAATTTAGAGCAGTTCAATACTATAAGGAACTCAAACAAAAAAATACTTGATCTTGTTTTATCTAGCAGGAGCTGTAAGGTAGTACAAGCCCCTGATATTCTTTTTGGAGTGGACCTTCATCATCCCGCTCTTCTTATTTATTGTAATGTTTGTAGTATCGGAAACAATCTCTACAAAAATTATATATCTTAAACGTACAACTTCAGAAAGGCAAATTTTCCCATGTTATATCAAATGTTCTCTGATGTTGATTGGAACCTATTAACCGAATTCTCCGATGTTCACTCAGCTTGTGAGAAATTCTATGAAATATTAGAACCCATATTAAGCATCTGTGTTCCCATGAAACATATACCTAAACGTAGTTACCCTCCTTGGTTTAACAGTGAAATTATAAAGAATATAAAAGAAAAGCACAAAGTATGGCGGTTATATAAATCTAGCGATAATGAAGAACATCTCCAAAAGCTTAAAGATTTAAGACATAAAATAAAATCCGATATGGAGACTGCACACAAAAATTACAGCGAATATATACAAGAAAATATTGCACAGAATCCTTCTGAATTCTGGCGATATATTAATTTCAAAAGAAATACGTCCAATCTGCCAAAAAATTTCAAGTATAACGATGATATCATTTCCGATCCTAATATAATTAATAACTCGTTTGCTGAATATTTTCAACAATCTTATTCTACTCTAGAACAATGCAATGTCGATAACGAACATAATGACCTTCTTAATAACTCATGCCTAAATATTCGTAATCTTACAGAAGATGAGGTTTTCAAGGCACTAAAGATGTTAAAGCCAAAACTAACCAGTAGTCCTGATAATATTCCATCTTTCGTAGTACGTGACTGTGCAGCAGTATTTGCCAAACCATTATGTATACTTTTCAATCTATCTCTTCATACTTCAACATTTCCACAATGTTTATAAACAGTCCAAAATCATACCCGTCTTTAAGAAAGGTGATAGAACTTTAATAACTAATTACCGGCACATTGTAATTTTGAATAACTTTGCTAAAGCCCTCGAAATATTATTGTATGAACATATATTTTGCCATGTTAAACATCAAATATCTGAATTCCAACACGGCTTTTTCAAAGGCAGATTTAAAGTTACCAACTTATTCTGTTTAACTGAGTATTTATCTGATGCAATTGATGATGGTAGTCAAGTTGACATAATCTATACAGATTTTTCTAAAGCTTTTGACAGACTTAACCATAGTATTCTTTTGCAAAAATTACACGTTTTCGGATTCTCAAATGACCTCATTAACTATTTTTCATCTTACCTAAACAATAGAACCCAATTTGTCTTATTCTGTGGCCATAGATCTGCCGAGGTTTTACCAACCTCAGGCGTCCCACAGGGATCTAATTTAGGTCCACTTTTGTTCATTATGTTTATTAACGACATTGTTACTGATATCACCCTGAACTGTCTTCTATATGCTGATGATCTGAAATTATTCTGTAGAATTTCGGGCATCGACGACTGTTTGATTTTGCAACACAATGTAGACAAAATTAATGAGTGGTGTATAAGAAACAAATTATTCCTCAACTCGTCAAAATGTAATGTTCTATCAGTAACAACTAAACAGAATATCGTAAAATATGATTATGCGCTGGAAAATAACGTACTCTCTAGACCTGAGACATTTACTGATTTAGATGTAGTATTTGATGAAAAGCTGTCATTTACCCATCATATTAATCAAGTTGTCAAAAAATCCTACAAATCTCTTGGATTTCTTATTAGGAATACTTTTAACTTCAATAACGCCTCCGGTCTCAAACTACTGTATTTTTCTATTGTGAGATCTAATTTGGAATATGCGTCAATCATTTGGTCACCATATTATAAGACACATATAGATAACTTAGAAAATATTCAACGCAGGTTTTTGAAGTATTCCACATTTAAAGTTGATGGAACATACCCGCCTATTGGCACTCCCCAGTCTGTGTTCAACATGTTTAGATGGAGCAGGCCAGGTACATAAACCAATAACGTGTACTGGGTGTGCAGTAATACCCGATTTATTGGAATGCGTAAAAAAACTTTCTGAAACAGTGGAGGAATTAAAAGCACAACTTAACAATACAGCCAATCTAAACAATGAAATTAATATAGAATCTGTTATTAATGAAATCTCTGAAAGAGAGAAACGGAATAAGAATATCGTCATATTTAAATTAGAAGAATCTAAAGAACCAACTGAACCGAAAAGAAAAACAGATGACACGCAGAAAGTAAAGGAAATTATAAAAAAAATATCAGAAGAAGTAAATACTGACAATATCGAAACATATAGATTGGGCAAGTTGACAGATTCCACGCGTCCGCGTCCATTGAAAGTGATTATTAACAATAAAGAAGATGCTCTAAAATTAGTTTGGAATAAAAGCAAATTACGAGAATCGCAGTATAGAGTAGGAATTGGGTTAGATGAAACACTTATGCAACGAGAATATTATAAAAAGGTAAACCAAGAAATGGAAGAAAGAAAAAAAAATGGTGAAATACTAAGACTAAAGTATATTAATGGAACACCTACTATAATTAGAGCACAAAACCAAATATAAACCGTAACTTTGTGAGATCGGACATTCGTGGGGAGGTGCTGGTGTTTACAAAAGAGAAAAAATCATCTTAAACTTAAAACTTACAATGGACAAAAAAATAGAAATAAAATAGAAATATAAACTGTAATTTTGTGAGATCAGACATTCGTGGGGAGGTGCTGGTGTTTACAAAAGGGAAAAAATCATCTTACACTTAAAACTTACAATGGACAAAAACAGAAATAGATTAGAAATGTAAACTGTAATTTTGTGTGGCCAGACATTGGTGGTGAGGTGCTGGTGTTTACAAAAGAGAAAAAATCGTCTGAAACTTAAAACTTAGAACGGTCAAAAACAAAAACTTTCAGAGTGAATTAGAATAGTTATAGGTTAAAATAGTATTAATAGCAACAACAGTCCTAGTATTATTAAATATAAACTACCTGTTGCAAATAAATTCGGATTAAGAGCTTTCAACTAAAGATTTACGAGAACTTATTGATGAATATAGAATAGAAATAAAAAATTATAGGGATGAAAATGATATAAAATGAAACTGTACGTGGAGCAAAATTAAAGGAGTATTATAATTTAGAGGCATCCAGAGCATTCCGCCAGGTTGGAGACAATCCAAATAGATGTAATAAAAAGAAGAAAAAAAAAAAGAAATCACTAACAAGTAGGTCAAAAATATAATTTATATAAATAAGTATATTAAGCACTATTATTCCATTGTCTACTTTAGTGTAGAAGTTATTTTATTGCATTTTTTCTATAAGTATATGTATAAAGTGGATCCATATATAAGAGAATATGAAAACAATTCAGTTGAAACGCTTATAGTAGATAATATGCTTAAAATTAAGTTGTAGTTAAGTGTTGGGTAAAATTTGTACTTATATTTGTATTTAGCTATAGAAAAATGAGTGAAAATATTACATTAGCACAATTTAACATCAGATCGTTATTGCCTAAAATCAACGACTTGAAGGAGCATATTTTGTCTGCTAACTACACAGTATTGTGTTTATGTGAAACATGGCTTACTCCCACAACAGATAACCACGCCGTCCATATACAAGGGTACAATCTGGCAAGAAAAGACCGCAGGTTAGGTAGAGGAGGAGGTGTATGTATTTATATTAAAAGTAATATCTCATATTCTATCATTCATACCGAAAACAATATAGAGCAACTATGGATTAACCTAAAAATAAATAAACAGCAATTTGCAGTTGGCGTCGCATATAGACCACCCGATTTCTCATATACGGACTTCTTAAATACTTTAGAGCAAAATTTATCTTCCTTTTTGCCGCAATACGATGAAGTTTTTTGTCTAGGAGATTTTAATATAAACGTATTAAATACTAGCTGTCCTGCCACTCGGAAACTTAATTCATTGTTGGATGCCTATAGTTTTAATCAGCTAGTAACCGAACCTACTCGCGTCACACTTAATACTATGACGTTAATTGATTTAATTGTAACAAGTAATAACGATAGCACTGTTATACAAAATGTAAGTGTAACTAGCTTAGATCAAATGTCCGATCATGATCTAGTATGTTGTAGATTAAATATCACGCGAAAGATTGATCCTCCTGTTATTAAGACAATAAGGGATTTTAGAAATTTTGATAATGCTTTATTTAATGCCGATTTACAATCTATACGCTTTGAATCTATCTATGATATGAACAATGTAAATGATAAAATTTCTTTTTTTAATGATGCCATTTTAATGCTTTTTAACATACATGCGCCACTCAAAACTATAAGAATCACTAAGAAGTATTCCCCTTGGATTACAGATAACATACGCCTGCTCATGTCCCTTAGAGACAAAGCTCGTTTAAAATGGCGTCAAACTAAAAATATAGTTCATTATAATTATTACAAAACCCTACGTAATTATACCACTCTTCCATGCAGGAACGAAAAAAGAGCATATTTTGAATATGAATTACGTGTAAGGGGTAGTAATAAAATATGGAAAGACTTACATATGTTAAATATGCGTAAACAGGGAAACTGTATTCCTAATAACTTAAAAAATGCGGAAGGTTTGAATAATTATTATATGAATTGTATTTCCACAATACCTGCCGATCACGATATTATCAATTTCTACAAAAATAACGTTAAAGCAGGAGTTGAACCATTTCAGTTTAAGCCAGTTCCTGAACATACTGTATTAAAAAATATATTTAATATAAAATCTAATGCACAGGGTCATGACGGACTTAATATTAAATTAATATTATTGTGCTGTCCAATTATCATACCATTTGTAACTCATATTATAAATTTCTGTTTTGAAAAGAGTGTATTCCCGGATTCCTGGAAAGAGGCTATCGTCCAACCGCTTCCTAAAATTACTAATCCATTGGAATTTAAGGATCTGCGCCCTATTAGTATTTTACCTGTTCTATCTAAAGTAATCGAACGAGAAATAGATAATCAGTTACGTGAACATATTTCTAAATTCAATATATTACCAGAAGTCCAGTCCGGTTTTCGCCCTTTGCATAGCTGTGAGACAGCCCTGCTGAATATTACAGATGATATTTTGAGGGGAACAGATAGGAAAAAGGTTACAGTGTTAGTGCTTATCGACTTCTCGAAGGCATTTGACACCTTAAATCACGAAGTGCTACTCTCTGTTTTAAATTATGTAGGAATGACTGAAAACGTAATTAACTTTTTTCTTCATTATTTCTCTAACAGAATTCAAAGAACTAAAATCGACAATGACATATCTTCTCCCCTTGAAATATCATCTGGAGTACCACAGGGTTCTATCCTAGGTCCTCTTTTGTATACTCTGTACACGTCTGATTTTGTAAAAGCACTTCAGCACTGTCACATACACTTTTATGCTGACGACACGCAGCTATATTTATCATTTAACCCCTCCGAAACTGAAAACGCAATAAATAATTTAAATACTAATGTCGCGGCCATTGTAAATATATCTAAGCGCCACTCATTAAATATTAATGCAAATAAAACATCTGTGCTTGTTTTTGGCCCACAAGATGCACGGTCCTCAGTATCCCAACAAGTTTATGTAAATGTGAATGGACAGCTAATTGCACCAGTTAACCACGCCAAAAATTTAGGACTGACTTTTGACACACATCTGAGATTTAAAGTTCATATTAATAACTGTATACGTGTGGCATATATGAATTTAAAAGCTATATACCAAAACAGACTTTTCCTAAACAAAAAAACCAAAAAAATCCTATGTGAGTCGTTAGTATTATCCAAATTTAATTTCGGTAGTGTAATTTATGGCCCCTGCATCTATGCTGAAGATGCCCGCAGAATACAGGTGATACAGAACTCCTGCCTACGGCTAATATTTGGTATTAGGCGTGGGCAACATATCTCACACAAGCTTAAAGAGGTAGGTTGGTTAAATATGTCCAGGCGACGTCAACTGCACTCCGCATGTCTTTTTAAAAAAATTATAGAAAATAAAATACCTGCATATCTTCATAAAAAAATAACATATAGAACAGACGTCCATAACCTAAATTTGCGACATAAAGGTACACTCACCCCTCCCTCTCATCGTACGGAACTATTCAAAGCCTCATTTACTTACCAAATAGCTAATATATACAACTCGATTCCAACGGCCATAAAAAATAAGTCTATTATATCCTTCAAGCGTCATTATAGGCAATTGTTATTAGCAGAGCAGGGTAACTCCTTGAGTCGTTGAATAGAGAAAATAGATCTGAGCATGCCCTGGACCAATGTTATTCCCTTTCCGTGTTACATAATTATACGTTACTTGCAGATGTGTATGTATGTGTGTGTATGTATTTGTAATGGATGTCTGTATGTGTATTTGTGTAGGTGCTTATATGGATATGTTTACTAGTGTACAGCTTAAGATGAAAAACAGAAGTCATGCAGCGCATGACTACCTGATCTTCGGCTTTTTCCAATAATTGTATTATTTTTTTTTTGCAGAAACTGTATATTATTTAATTTTTTTTATATTTGTATTGGAAATAAAGACCTTTTATTATTATTATTATTATTAATTATTATCGAGGTTCTCATTAGTATCATTAGAAGATCGCCGTAAAGTCTCTTATCTAATTTTTCTTTATAAATTGATACATAATATCACCGACAGCACTTATATACTTAATATGCTTCCTTTTCATGCTCACAGAACTGCTTCACGTCAAACAGATTTGTTTAAACTTAACATGCCCAGGACAAATATAAAAAAAATTTCACCACTTCAAGGTATGTGTACTGCGTACAATGATATACACGGCCGTGTAGATATTTTCAACTGCAACGTTGCCTCTCTAAAATTATGTATCTTTAATAATAATTAACTCATTATTGTTCATTACTGTAACAATTGTACTTTGTGTTCCTGAAATGTTCTTATAATTATTTTAATATTTTACTTAATCGATCTGCTTGTACATGTATGCACATCTTTGTTTCTAAATGTATATTACTCTTCTCCTTTTTTTTGTAATCTTTTTTGTCCTATCCAGTAATTGGGTCTCTCGACCTGTTGGATAGCGTATGTAAAAATAAAAATAAATAATAAAATAAAAAATAAAAATAAAAAAATACACAGTTCGGTACGTCGAATTAAGTACATACGCACTTCGTTCAACACTAAACACTAAACTATCAACTAACGTTGTCAATAAAGAAAAAAAAATAAAAACTTGTTACAAAAGCCAAAAAGGAATACAAAAAGAACGAACAAGTAAGTTGTGTCTGTACGTAATCAAGAATTTGACAACTTGAACGGTAAGTCAATAAAATAAATCTTAACTATAAATACGCGAAATTCAAAAATAACAAAAACAACGGATTGGGTTGGATGTGTGTACATAACGAAACACCGACATGACAGAACTAAAATATTGCACAAGGGAGAGTTAGAGTATAATTTTCTTCAGATCAGATCTAGATCTAAACCTACCTCAATATCCCAGCAGTTCTCAAAAAATTTTATTGAAAATTTGCGAAATTTTTGTTTATTTTTTTTCTCCAAAACTATGAGCTTTAAACCCCATGTTATATAAGTTTTTTTTGTTTGTCTTGTCGTCCCTACCACCAGTTTTTTTAATGACATGAAACTAATTACACCCTGTATTAGAGAATGAACAATAAAATAGCCACATCGTGCCTTCGACATACATTGTCTATATATGATGTTCTCTGGGCGGTTGCATGAAGTGATGTTACAACTCGACTATCTGACATTCTGAGTGTTTTTGAGAGCGCTGTCTTCAAGACATTTTGCATACATAAAAGAGCAGTTAGAAGAGTTAATTTTTGGCACAGTTACTTACTTGCTCAATCTCTTCCAGAATTTGTAATTTAAAAAAATATTAAATCGGCCTATTCCTTGCAAATTTAATCAAACTAGCAGTGTAGTTGAAGCGAGCTAAGGCTTGTTTATGGCGAGCGCACTTGGTCGTATGTTTATCATATATTGGGTTCGATTGGTAATGGATGCTGTCAGCAGTTCTTTAAATGTGTAACCTCTTCCAGGCGGCCTTGGCTTTGGATTTGTGTACTAAGTGTGGTGTATCTATACAAAAAATAATTTAAAATAACTTTTTTAGCAAAATATAGTGCCAGCGCATTATTAGATAATACAGCTCACAGCCAGTCGATTGTGCATAACGTTACCATCTGCAAATAATATTGTGAATCTAGAATATTGCAAGGTAAGTAAATTATTGTAGTTTACGGTTAATAAAATAAAATCGAGTAAATGTGATGGTAAATACATAAAAGAAAAAAAATTCGTTGCTTTCTAATTTTTTTATTACGATGAAGTCAATCTGTCGCAGGAGCAGAGATATCTGTAAACTATTAAGCATCACTACCGCTAACGACCCGTAAAGGATTCAGCCTGTAACAAATTAGTTCCGTTTATAAGGACAAGCAGTTCTAATTTCACAGGCCTGATAGTCTCAACGCCAACTAAGGAAAAAAGATTGGACCTTGAACGAGGGTACAACTTTTATTTTATGATTGATTCTAGTATTGTTTGATATACTGAACGATAATCCGTGGGGTGCCAGAATGGCACCCTTGGGCAAATTAAACTATTGAAGGTCAAAAGTCACGAGGGTAAAAAAAGCTGAACCACCCGTTTTATTGCGAATTAAGAGAAACGGGTTCTCCCAAATCAAATATTTGTAGTAAGATATAATAATATATATTGTACATATTATATTACATATACTTATATTTATTCATTTATTCACTGTTATAAAAACAACTCCTAATCATTCATTTCCAGATATATTTCGACCATTTTTTTTGCATCAGTGGAATTAAAATTAAAAATAACATAATATACAAGATAACATAAAATGGTAGAATTTTAGTAATTACTAATTTTAATTCCACTGATGCCGAAAAACAGTCGAAATATATCTGGAAATGTATGATTAGGTGTTTTTATAACAATATATAAATGTATATAAAATCTAAATGAAAGACAAATAAGTTTTAAATATTCATTTATTTGATAAAACTACAATAGTTAGATACATGTTTTAATATAACTTTGTAACGTTATTCAGAGCCAGAAGTGGACATTTCACTTTCACTGTCATTAAATTGAGTTTCCTGAGTCTTCCTATTGCCACACAAATTGCCACCTTCACACGCGCAAAATTCTTTACAAGGAAGACCTGCATGGGCACAACTGCACCTTGCTGTTGAACATGACTTCTCACTTGAATAGCTACATCTTAAACTCTTCAGAAATTCAGGTGATGGCAATCCTTTGTTACTTGGAAGTAAAATGAGTACCAAAGAGTGTGTTTGTTCATCCTTTTTCCATCCATAATCAGTTGGATTCAAGGGCGGAGGGAACGAAGATGCTGCTGCGTTCCATGTTCATGCTTGCAAATGGCATCGTTTTACGTGAAGTTCAAATGCATCTGTTGCCGGGGGGGGGGGGGGGGGCGTTCTTAATTTTGGGAGGGATTTTCTTAGACAACCATACTCTGTATCGAACATCTGTCATGTTGTGAACTTTCTTCTTGTATCCGTAGCAATGTGCAATGAATTTTGTGCATTCCGTTGTACATTGTTGAATTGAAGATTCTACACAACCTAAATGCTTAAGTTCAACACCAGATCTCAGAACTTTTATGGCTTTATTCTTTCCAATGCCAAAAAGTTGTGAAGTAGTATCACAGCCAGTGAGACAATGTACTGCTAATAGTGAGTCTGCTTGGGTTTCTAGATTACTAACTGTTGCCGATATACCGAAGAGCTTTTCTTTGTCAACAGAGTCCATCCACGTAGCGCATTCAAATTTCAGTTTTCGGTAAAAGTGTACAAGTAGAACAAAAACGTCGGTGTCGTCTGATAAAACCCTTATATTGTTTGTTCCACATCTTGACAAAAAAATGGCCTGTTGTACAATTATAACGTCTGCTTCTTTATGGTGAGTTTCTAAATCATGGCGTGGAATCACAATTCCAGGATTTTGCAATTCAGTTGGGATTGTATCAATACCAGTAATGATCAACTTGTGTGGAAGAAAACCACTATGTTTGAACACTTGCTTGCAAATCATGATTGTTAGTTGAATTTTATTGCTTGATTGAGTCAATATACTGTTGCGACTTGGGATAGGTGCATCTGCTCTGTGGAAGAACTGTTAACTTCTCTTTTAGATCGAGTTGCATTCTTCGGACTGTACTCATAGTACCTATCAAATACAAGGAATGTGTCCTGTTCTACAAGATGCTTCATGATCACTGCATTACATTATCACTGTAAGTTTGTATTGTACCAATCTTTGGCCAATGAGCATGCCACAATAGAGCACTAGCATCTATAATTAATGCATTTGCAGATTTCCCCCTAGACGAGACCTGCACTCTTATTTCACTCATTAATTTTGATTTCTGGGATGTGGGATTCATGTCGCCATGTCTTGAAATAACATGTTGGTAACACTTCTTCTTAAAAAAATATGTATGTATGTATAATAATAGAATATAATAAAATACAATACAAATAATATATATTTTAATATTTAACTACAAATATTTTATTTAGGTTGACCGATTGCCCTTAGATAGCAATAAAATGGATGGTTCGGCTGTTTTGACCTCGGTGGAGTTTGACCTTCGATATTTTAAATTGCCCAAGGGTGCCACTCTGGCACCCCACGGATTATGGTTCAGTATATCAAACAATACTAGAATCAATCATAAAATAAAACTTGTACCCTCATTCAAGGTTACATGGTTCGGCGACGCGACGTGACTATGATCATTAATTTGCGATGTAAACGTACGCTCTATTTCTAATCCAGCGTCGGGTTTAAGACCTGTGGTATGTGACGTAAACATAACTGTCTGTGACGATATATCCAAATTATGGAAAATGGAGCTCAATTCTTCCAGCATTCAAAATTCAATTTTGCACGCCTCTACGCGGACTAATAAACGATACTGTAAAAATCAATTACCGAAGATTAAATGTATTATCTCTGCTACTACTGCTACGTAATAATATCCTATTACCTAGTTCAATAGGTCAGTGGCATAGCAATCCCAAACTCCCTAAACAATAAGGGTGAAGGCGAATGAAAAACGAACTTCTACCCATCACTAGGCGTAAAGTCTCGGTTTCGGTCAGACATTTTTACAATATATATTTTGCAAGTTTGCGAGGGATGTGAATTCTGTGCCGCGTTTACCTAATGTGGTGGTAAGCGAATTTCATTTGTCTCTAAAAATATTTAACGACTGAAATAACATTTCCTTATGCGATGTTTTTAAAAAGCTGACCATGGAATTTTAAAGTGGTCTCATCAAAAAACGAAATTAATTATTGATGAATTCTAAAATACAGGGCTTTCTACAATTAAGGATTAGTGAGATATTACCCCAGCCATCTCCTTATTCACCTTGATATACGTTCTGTGATTCGTGCAATATTCTGGTTAGCCACCCTTTGCTGAATAACACGTTCGACAACCTCATGTCATCTGTTGCGGATACCTGTTGGGCGCACGCATTCACGAAAACTCTTTCCCATTGGACCCTTGGATCATTTAGTAAATTCACTAATTTATTATTTTCATTTGTACTAAGATGATTAGGTAGTTTCATTTGACAAACAATATAATAAATACCTACAAAAGTTGCTAATATATAAACGTGGTCTTTGAATATGAGCCACTCCATCAATTTGCTTCATATTATATTTGATTCTAATCTAAATATGGTGCGAATTTGATAAACTATTTTGTTAAACCTTTAAATCTGTAATTGTTATACTTCCGAGTCTGATCCCGCGTTGTTGATAAGCTCCTACAGGAGCCACGGTTGTTTAAGCGACGTTTTGGCAGCATCTCATCTGCCATCATCAAGTCATCATTAGATTCTGCCGAAACATCGTTTAGATAACCGTGGCTCTTGCAGGAGCCTATCAACTACGCGGGAAAACACCCTCAAGCACAACAACACTTCATTCGACATCTGTAAAAACTTAAGAAACAACGTATTCTGAGAGTACTGTCCACCCTTGATCCCTAGCAATAATCAATACCTATTTTATTAGGTGTACCCATAATTTCTCACAGCATGGCCGGTTATGTCCACTGACTTGAGTGAATGGATTTTTTTGTTTAACGTTTTATATGTGTAGAACTAGCAATTAGGGGTAAGAGTGGATACTTCACTTCTGCTGCTACTTTATTTCATTACTACTACACTCGTATTTCGATATGAAATGTTAAGCAATGCTAATTGCGTTTAGTACTTGGACAGGTGACTATTCACGAACATACATCGATTTTGCCTCACCTTCTAACGGCTTGTATATTAGAACATTCGAAGAAGATACGAAATTTGAGGCGGAAATTACATAGTACCATCCTTTAGAGGGAATACCAGGTTCCATTTTTGTTAAATGTTAAGCAGGTGTAAAATCCGAACATTTCCATCAAAGTTTTAGTTCTTATATTTGCTTATAAATGAATGCTCCTTCAACGTGTTATTATTTATCTGTATAGCAATTGTCCAGGAAGGTAGGTTCAATGATAGTAGAAAATTGCGATTAACATTTACCATCTTCTCATTCAAACTTAGTACGTGCTATATAGACACCAAATCATCATTATTCTAAGTTAGGCGTTAGCAATACCCAAAATTATATACATGGGATTATTCGGATTAGGGTCTAGATTATTTATCTAAATATGATTCATTGTTGCAGATTGAGGTGTAACATTATTTCTTCTCTAAATCCTTACAATGACGTACATCCGAAATTGATAATTTTTATGTCTATAATGAATAATGTCTCTAAAATATCAGTTGTCAAATGGAAATTATTTCCTTCAGGAATATCCCTTTGTTTTGTTTCATTATAAACATTTGTAATTATGTTGCCAAAGTTGTATAAGAAACATATTTAAAAAGAAATTTTTGAATTTTTCTTTACGAATACTGTACTTCCAGTCCACTACGTGGATGTGAAAGTAATAAGAGGGATAAATATTTGTTTAATATGATACGTACAATATCCTAAAAAGATGGCTGTTAAATTTTGGTAAAAAAATTAAAAATAATTTCGGCTATATTCCTTGTGCAACAGAACTTGCATATAAAACCTTAAAAGTAAAGTTGCTTTCATTTCATACGAATTAATTTATTAAAGGGGAACTTTTTAAAAGAAAAGTTCCACAAGTTAGTCGGGTCGATCAATACTCGACCGGAAACTTTCATGGACAAAGTTTTTGTATTATAAGAACAGCATTAACTCTATCTCTTTGACTACAACTGGGCAATATTTTCGTTTCAAAACTAGCACATAATTCTGCTTTTGACACGATTTTGAGAAAAAATGTTAGATTTAGGCCAAAGTTCGAAACTATTGTTGATTGATCTCAAGCCATTCCAAGTTTGATATTTCAAACGACATACTATATCTTCAAGCAAATCATTTTATATGATATAAATTATCCTATACCTCTAACCATAAAATTTAAATTGATTCGTCTGTGGTTGAGAAAGAGTCAGAAATGCATCAGTTATTGAGTAATAATATTACACTTGCACATTCAAAATATATTTTATTAAGTATTTAAAATATGTTCCATCGATTGTTAAACAATAACAAATCACATTTTTAAGTTTACGAAGAACTTTTGTTTGCAAGCTTTTATTCAACTTTACTTATTTGTCAGTCCTTAAGTCAGCTTAGTTCAAACCTTGCATATTAATTTAGAAATAATTTCAATTCATCTATTCTCTTTAAATTTTGCCTACATATGAAGTATTGATGATATTACAATAATTTAGTACGAAATTAATAGAAAATGGACTACAATAGGTCAAGAGATGAGAAAATGTATTATCTGTATCACCGGCGACTCCGGCAAAAATTGAAGAGATAGCGAAATATGAAATTCTGGGTTTTAGGCTGTTTATATCTTGGTTTGCCACTTCTTTTTTTACAAGCTTTTATTACACCTCATATGTTTGTCCGTGCCTAAAACAGATAAAACAGATATAATAAGATTTAATTAATAAAACATTTTAATGTGGTCGATCTGGGTTTCAAAGTGACGTTTTTTTTGAAATTTTCTTTTTGTGATATTATAAAGTCGGACCTTCCGAAACTTGTGGTGACCTGTGTGGGCGACTCAAGGTTGGTGGAGAGGGGGGGAAATTACATGTAAAGGTTGGGGAAATCAGTTTTTTGGACATAACTCACTTAGTTTGATTCGGATCGAAAAATTGTGTTGGATAATAATAAAGGGCTTGCGAATGCACGTAAATTGAATTTTAATTCGTCAATATCGGTCCAGCGGTTCTCGAGATGTTGCAATTTGAAGGTCAGGTTTTCAGTACAGATTTTTCGCTGCGACGGGAACGTACCGAGAGCCGCGTTCGCATTTTTTGCGGGGAAGAGAGCGACTTAGCGACTTCCCTTTTTTTCTTCAATAGATAGTCGGGTCCAAAGTACTGTGTTCAAATTTCAAGTCAGTAGGTCGATTAGGAGGGAAGGGGGAGGGGAAAATGAAAATCAAACTAAAACTGCTGGAACTCCTGCAATTTTGGCCACTTGTCGTCCAGCAAACGCGACATTATGTATTAATGTTCCTACCTCAACTTTTTATCATTTGTTTATAATTTTCCGCATAAGTAAACAAACAGCTGGGGACAAGCCGACGTTTTTCTCTTTTTTTCGAAAAAGTCATTTTTCGCCAGGAAGGAAAGGGCAAGATATCTTCTCGCCATCGGATACGGAATTTTTTTTTCTTTGATTTGAGACCGGCCATATTGCGATAGGATGATTAGAAGGGGAGGGAAGGGAGCGCAGAGTTCTTAGCCGATAGAAGGGCTAGGGAAGGGTTGGGGACTTCGGGCCGAGCTCATATTCAAGGGAAATCAATTCTCACCACCCGTGAGTCGCCCACACGTGTCACGACAAGACAAGTTTCGGGAGGTCCGACTTTACAATATCACGAAAAGAAAATTTCAAAAAAAACGTCGCTACCGAGGATTTTTCGTACCAGAACGACCCCACTATTTTGAATACAAGTTTTATTGAAATGTACGGTCGTGGATGTATAAATGTTGTGAGGTATGGTAGGGTATCGGGTTTAGTGGCGAGATCTCGATCGATGGAGTTAAGTCAGGCCGTGCGAGTTCGTCACTTAGATGGGTGACCGTATCTCATTTCACCGTTGTGAGTAAGTGACAGAGTAGCATTAGCTGCATTTCGCCAGGATGTCAAAATAAAAAAGGCGTTAAAATAAAAAATGAATAAATAAATATTGCAGAGGCATTTGCTTGAAAAATAATTATTCAGTCCATTCTACACTTTGGATATATTCATGCTAACGAGATGTAAACATCGACACGTGTGTCTGTGAATGTTTTAAAGCTTGATATAGCTATTATTTTCATAAAGTTTTAATTCTTTTGGTTTTTATTTGAACTAAATAGTCTATATTAACCCACCTTGTACCATTGTTGGACCGGCGTAACATAAATATATATTCCTTTTTTTGAAAAGGTTAATAAATATTTCATAAATGTAATACCAGACAATGCTTATACAGGCAATCAACTAAATTGTGTTTTAAGTTTTTGTATTCCTTTTTTATGCCTAAAATAATTAAGTCGTCTATGCGTTTTTTAAGAAAATTGTGACGTAAAATATAAAAATTCTAAATTCATCCAAATCTTTAACGAATGTAATTGTAGTTCAAAATAAGGCAAACATGATTCTAGAGACATTTTCTGTGGTAAATATATTAAGAAAGTGAAGTAACGAAACTTTTCTTGGGGGCGTAACATTGTTGTGTAGATAGAACATTGGTAATATCATAGGGATGCAGAGCCGAGTAGTGTTTCAGGCTGTAGTCCTTTTAGCACGTTACATAATACCGTGCTTTCGCTGTCGGATATTTATACCATTTTATACCATATAGTGGCAAATTAGAAAAGAACAGAGAATTTGGTCTTGGTGGTGAAGTTGTTACGAGTCTTGCAGGAACTTGGAAATCCAAACAACCATAAAATGTATTTTCATAATTTTTTCACGAGTTTTGCATTTATTGCTGATCTTTTGGAAGAAGGGTCTTCTTGCGACAGGAACAATTAGAAACAAAATGATTCAAAAGTATACTGTGAAACCAAATAAATCAAAGTCTACGAAATACGCTGAGCGTATGATGAATCTACGATTACGCAAATGATGCTGGAACGATCACTTGTTTGTGACTATTATGAGCAATTTTGAAAGTGTTGAACCTATTACGCATGTATAGAGTTATAACCGCAATGATAACCATATATGATATAAAAATATAACGTGTGCATAGACGGAGTTGATCTTCATGATTACAGTTTGGGAAATTACCTAATAAAAATTAAGAAATGATGATGGCCGCTCTTTATATCTCTAGCAGACAGTGCTGTATTAAATGCCTAGAAACTACACAGCTACATACATGCTGATAAGAAAATGTCTTAAATTAACTTTCGGTCCGACTTGGCATGGTGCTTACTGCAAAAACATTGCCCTACAAAAAGAAATTACTGATTTCTGGTAGTTCCCTCCCCTCCATAGGGGTAATTTTCAACCTTATTAAGAAGATTGGGTGGTTGACGTACCAGATTTATATATTTGGCCCAATAAGCTACAGCTATATGACTCTTCTCGAATTTCAATAGCATTCATATGCATCATTCGAGCGTAGGGGTAGCTCTGACCACACTATAAGATTAGTCGCTAGTCCTGTGTCAGTAGATGGAATGAGTTCACTCCATATTTGCCCCCCCTGGTTCTTCTTCTTCTTCTAGCGGGGCGAGGAAAGGTCGCCGCACTCAGGCCTTGTGGCCCATTGTGCAACCGCTAACGAATTTATTGAAAGCCCCCACACAGGCCAGATTCTAGGCCAAAGGCCAGAATCCTGCTTATGGGGGAATTTCTTATTTCCTCCAGCACTGGAAAGCCAATGCCGAGGTGTTTATGCCTCAGGTTCATCAACCTAGGGCAGGAAGTCAGGACGTGGATAGAAGTTTCTTCCTCGTCCTCGCAAAACCTGCAGTCGGGATGGTCCACCACCCCCATGGTATGCAGGTGTTTCCTGAAAGAGCCGTGTCCGGTGAAAAGACCTATTACGACTCTGACTTGTCTCCTGCTTAGTCGCAGAATTGGTTTTGTTCTCTCCGGCAAGGGCCCTGAGATGAGGAGCTTCGCTTGCCGGAGTCCTGGGTGGGATGTCCAGTAGTCAATGAACTGGGAGCGGGCCCAGTCTTCTATTGACCTCCTGGCGTTGGATCTAGGGTAACCTAGGGCCGGCTCCGGACCCAGTAGACGCTTCCGAGAGCCTCCTCTTGCCAGAGCGTCTGCCCGCTCGTTACCTTCAATGTTGCTGTGTCCAGGCACCCAGAGAAGCCTGACCCAATTGGATGAGCCAAGTTCGCAGAGAGCCTGTTTACAGTTTTGAACCAATATTGATTTGGTTCTTGTCGATGCAAGGGCCTTGAGGGCCGCTTGGCTGTCACTACATATGTGTATGTGTTTGTTGGAGTATTCCCTTCGGATATTCTCCTGTGCACAGACCAAGATAGCAAAGATCTCAGTCTGGAACACTGTGGCGAAATTGCCCAGGGCATAAGAGAGCTCAGCCCTGGGCCTTTCTCCATATATCCCTGCTCCGGTACCTTCCTCTAGCCTCGATCCGTCTGTGAACCAGACGATATCGGCAGGCCCGAGTGTGCCCTCGAGTGGGTTCCAGCCTTCCCTTTTGGGGATGACCACCTCAAAGGGTTGTGCGAAGGAGAAGGAAGGCACGACGTCGTCACTCCTGGCCTCCAGGAGTGGGTGGGCCTCTATCGCATCAGATAGGGCCCTTGTGTGGCCTAATTGTTCTCCTCCGAATTTCCACTGACCACCACATTTCAGTCTGTAGGCCGCTTTCCGAGCCTCGGCCACAATCACCAAGTGAAGGGGCACGAGGTCCAGGAGGACCTCCAGAGCTGCCGTGTCCCCCCTGGTTAATACTGGCAAAGCCTGAATATTTTCTCCGTTTTGAAACTTATTAGATTCCTTCGCCAGTGGGGGAAGTATTAACCCTCCATGGGAGTGAGTTTCAACCCTTTGAGAGTAGTGGCTGGTTACCGTTTCAGAGCCAGATATTTTGCACTAAAAGATACAAAAACTTGGCCGTTATATATGTAATTCCCACTCACCCACATAGGGCTAATTTTGGTTTAAATCATATAAATAACTTATTGTGCTCGAATTTATATTTTGTACTTTAGGCTACAAAACATCTACCATTCTCCACACTTCATTAAGAGTTATGACAATATTTCTATGATTTTACACCAATTTAAGGGATGTTTTTGGCTACAAAAAAAATTGACCTGATAAACCCTTTTTTGACTGCGGATTTGGATTCAGCGTAAAAAAATACACTCTATCGATATATTTTGATTTGTGGTACAGAACGTTTGTTTTTGTAGGGCTGTGAAATCTAAATCTAGTGCCATCAACCGTCGACGATCCAATAATAACGTTATGGATAAAATCCGCTCTGACAATATTGGACATCTAATTAAACGTGATCCGAAACGTCGGAATCGATATGCAGTTTGCAAATGTAACACCATTTATTTTTGCCGTAAATGCGTAAAACAACTATACGTAAATTCTTTTAATTTATATCATAAGCAAAACTAACGTTCTTAACGTTTATGCAACATTATTTTTTACATTTCTAATTAATAATTTTCTTATGCAAATTCAGATTTTTGTGAATATAATAATCACAATAAACATATATCGGGTTGTTTGTCAATTCTATTACTGGTAATAGATGGGTTAAGATAACATTATTGTGACAATCAAGTTGTACGTAATGTGTATATTTTTTTTCTTTTAATCCAACGTTGAACGTTTCATGTATTCGGCAATGTACTTGTTTAGAAAGATATATGTTTCTATACTTATCTGCGAAAAGTATTGCTTTAAGAGTTGAAATAATTAGTGGTATTATAATTTTTAAGATAATTATTTCCTTTGGTCATATTGTAGACATCTTTTACATTATAGGGAATTTGCATTTGCATTTAATTATATTCTATCTAAATTTTTCTCAGGACATTTGTCTCCATTTTCGAACATTAATGATTCTTCTACATATTCCGTAACACAATCCAACAAGTAGATGTGTTCTTTCTCAAAATCATAACAACTGAGAACATTATAAGTTTTGTAAATATTCATTTCTCATTTGATATGAAAATTTATTGTAGGAGCTAAAATGTGATGATATAATAATTAAAAACATATATAACTTATACCGAAACGCTTAGTCTATGTCTGTACATATTTATGTAGGTAGATAAAATCCAGTAAAAGCAGTGAAATAGGGAATTAACCGATTTACATGTGTAAAGCGAAGTTAATAATGCAAAACTTTGAGGATTTTCTCTTACCCTTTAATTTGAATAGGCCTATATTTAATACAGCCAGTTGAAAAGTTAACGGAGAATACAATGTTGTATTAACATATATATTAGCAAAATGATTATTAGAGGTTTAAGGAGAAAATTGGTTATATTAATAATTACAATAATTAGCATTATTGTCTTTTTAAACCATATGATAAATACATGGCAAAATTATAATTGATCTGCATAAATATTATTGAAAGTATATTAGGCATTTTTTGCAAACATTTTCGCAATGAATAGCTATGTAGTTAGAGTTCTAAACATTCAAACTTGACGTTGAATGCAAAACGAGGCAAATTGTTAGAATTTACAAATGCTGAAATCCGTGTCTGCATTTTAGGAAATTCTCATCTAGAAATCGCGTCACGAAACATAACAAACCTATTTTTCCTTTTGTCATTTTATTTAAACCATAGGTATGTTATTAAACTTATTTACCACTGTCTTTTCAGTGAAAGTAAAATAATTTTTGCCATCGTCACAATTTAAATTAAATCGGATATTGTTTATAATAGTTTATTTGCAGCATATTCAAATTTTATTATTTTTTATCGGTTATGTTGCCGCTAAAAAATATTTAAAAACTTAATTAAAGACATCTCTGCGGCGAGTGGATTAGGCAGAGGTTTGTTCTTGAATAGCGTGATTGTTAAAAAATATCTAGCACCTAAAAATATTTAAATTGGAATACAGTTATAAAACAAAAACTGAAAATGAAAACTAAAGAATAAACGTTGACTATGCAAATACGATGACTGGCAACAAACTATCATTCTTGGCAGCCAAAAAGTTTTGAGAACGGAAAACGAACATTTTCCGAAACGGTACCCATTTACCGCACAAAATAAAACTGCTTCATGTGAATTTTCATGTGTAATGATTTACATCATCATCAAACGAGTTATGAAAATTCAAAAATACAACATTGCTTCCCCGGATCATGATATGGATCCACCCAGACAACCACGTCGCATAGCGCCGTGGTGTGCATAGGGTTGGGCGGATCGCGACCAGCTCGTCTTAATAAAATGGACAAACAAGTTAAAACTTCTGCCGCCTATGGAGGCTTAAAATTAACATTAAATTACACTATGTTTGCGCAGTAGGTTTAAAATACTTAACATTAACATCATAGAAACTGGAGCACAAAACACTGATTAAATTTTGGTTGCTGGTACGGGAAAAAGTTCAACGAAAAACCCGTTCGAAGCAGTTTGGGGTCCCCACGGACTACCCGCTGTTAGGAAGGTAGGGAAGGCGAAAAGTTAGGATTTTTAACACATAAAATTTTTTAGGAATTTTATCGGTCTAATATGAATTTGGAACAAAATAGGACAAAAGGGCAAAAAAGACAAGAACTCTAAAACAAAATGACAAACAGAGAGGTGAAAGAAAGGGATAGGGATTGATAGGTGGAGAAAGGCGAAGTATAGGGTGAGAGCAAGTTATAGTTAGAAAAAGTGTAGCTATAAAGGCTGCCGGAAGATAGGCAACGCCTGATATGGTAGGGGGTGTTTGATCTGGGAGTAAAGATTTACAAAACTGGTATGGAGCGCGGCATTATATAACTAACATGACCTTAAATTTTATGTTATATTGTTTATATTATACCACAAGAAAAAACTAATCAACCTTCAACACATAATACACTACACAATATCCAAAGAGATCAATACCCATCTCTAAAAAATAATAATACCCCAGTCACTTAACCAATAGAGTGGCCAAAGCGGCAACAAAACACACAGAATATCTCTACAAATGACGATGACGGCGACATAATCAATCAAATCAAATACATTCTAAACTTAATGCGACAACTAAATATAAAAGACCTATTAAAATCAATTGGAACCACAATAACAAAAATCAAAAACGCCAAAGATAATCTGGATAAAATCCTTACAATAATCGAATTCGTTTTCCACCTTTCACATAAACACCTCCCAAACATGTAATAATCTCCTAAACCATATACCACAACCCACATTAACCACGTCCTCAATCCGCCATCAACAAACAAAAAGAAACCCAGACACACCTCTAAACAAATACCATCAACCTATAAAATTGAATCGATCAAGAAAATATCATCAACCACAAAACTAGCAAACCATGAAAATATCTCGAACCAAATAACAAGTAACATCCTAGAAAACAGCCAGCTCACATCAGAACATGCCCAAGAAAGACAAACGCAACGAAACTACGGAAAGCGCCTGTATAGGCGGAAGCCGAAGGGCATCCTACTAAGGAGCCGATACTGGAGTAGCAACGCCTGATATGGTAGGGGATGTTTGATCTGGATGATTTACCAAAATGGTATGGAGCGCGGCATTATATAACTAACATAACCTCAAATTTTATGTTTCTGTAACTTATTCTCATATTTAATGCTTTTTTCGAATATCTAGATTGCAACCAGTATAATATTTAAAAAGTGTCTCAAATAATATACACAGAAATTTTTTATATTGTTGATTTCTTAAAAATATATTCATATTTATAGGTTGAAAATCCAACCCATAATTAGCGGTCTATTTTTAATATTCAATGATTGAAAAAAATTATATGCATTCATAAATGTTATACTGGTTCCAATCTAGAAATGCGAATAAAAACATTAAAAATGAGTATAAACTTACAAAAATTAAATATTTTAACTTATGTTAGTCATACAATGCACGCGCCCTATCGGAATGGACTATAGGTAGAGAGCCGGCTGTATACATTTCCTATGAATAAGATACATGAAAATCTTTATGTGAGTGAGTAAGTACTACCACAGACATACAGGGAGCCACTTTTCATTTTTGCAAATTTTGCACGCGTCGTGGAATTCTGACGTCACTTCCGGTCACGATTTTTTGTGTCATCGAATACTTGAATAAAACTTACGTCAAAATGTAAGTTTTAAGGTATACGATGAGATTGTAGTGGGCTGCCAGGCTTAATTTGCCCGCAACCCCGAGACACCCTCGATTAAAGTATTTTTTTTCTGTTTTCCAGAGTCATCGAATACATGAATTATAATTTTTTTAAGTTAAAGTACAAGCCTTCCAGTTATTAAAAAGAATAGGCTGCCTGTTCTTATTTGCCCGCATCCTCCTATTTTGACGTCACTTCCGGTAAAATTTCATGACGCTGTAACGGTTTAAAAGCAATATCGTTAATGATACATTTTCTGGATTTATTTTGTAAGTTAACTTTTCTATTAAATTAAGTATTAGACTTTACTTGCGGATATTATTTAGTGTGGCGTGAGTGCTTCCTGACCTTTTCTTTTAGGGTTATTCCTACAATAATTGAACATTCTGGTATTATTTAATTGTATTTTCGAAGTTTCGTAATTTCAGGGGAATACCTTCTAGAGAGCAGTATATTATATAGCCAGGTTAAATTACGTGGCGCCTACATTTTTTTTTATTACTTAACCGTTTACCTAAGTATAGCTGAGGCACTGGCGTGCGTATATACTCGCTAGCCAGCCGGTTATTGTAGGAAGCGATTTCTTTTGTTAGTCTGGGCATTTATATGGCGATTTACAAAACGAATCCGGTATAAAAGTGAGTTACCAAATGACCCTGAGATCATAAGTTCAAGAAATCGTCACAACGCGGGCAAAATTTGCTTATATGAAAAGTGGCTCCCTGTGGTAGTACTTACTCACTCATACAAAGTTTTTCATGTATCTCATTCATAGGAAATCTATGCAGCCTATATACCTAATAGACTAGGTACCAGACACGATGCTCCGTCTACAACTGTTGTTGTTATGTATTTGATATAACTAAAATTATTATTTTTTATTGAATTTTAATTTATACAACTATTATTTTGAATGTTTTCATTAGGATATATCCTGTTCCTGAATTTCTCAGAGGGAGGGATGGAGCAACATTCTTCCAACCTCCCATCAATCGATACCCAATTAGAAGATAAATAAATCTTAAATATGTAGTATTAAAAATTTACTACTAAGTTTTTACTACTTGAACAAGACGTTATAGAGCAGTAGCTCCTCAAATGTTCTTGACCAGACTGAAATATGCTATTTTAAAAATTAAAATAATATAATAATAATTATTACATACGTAATCTTGTTCGTTTGGCTATCTTATTAATTTCCTCTGATTATTATGGGAATAAAACATTTACTCGTATATTTGAAGCCAATTAGTGATCATTAATTAAATTGCTACATTTATTATCTTAATTAATGCTAACGGAGATGATGATGAAAAGGTTGAATCAGACTCTTTAATTATGTCTTTCTGTAAATAGTTTCCATATTCAAATTGTTTTCTCTGGTTGTTTTGTAATACTATTATTTACTTTCCTTTTTTTCTTTAATAAAGTGCTTTTCTTGTTCAAGAACATTCATTATATAATATAAATGTATAATTTTAATTTGTTAATTAATGAAAATTTTGTCTAATTGTTGTCATCTTTTATTTGTCTATGTAATGAAGACAGAAAGAGCGCAAATATTTCGTGCAAAGACATTTTCGAGGGTGCTCAATATGATACAAGTGGTGGGAGAAGTCTTTGACCGTCGTAACTCCCTGAGACGGCCAAAAACCACCCCTTTTATGGATCCTTTACGTTTTCGTATACAAACGGGGAGTGATCTAACGACGGGTTATACTTGATATAACATGAGAGGGGGCTATAAAGTAAATGGAATCCAGACAGCAGGCCTAGGGGGTTGATAAAACCCTACCGAGGGGTAGAAAATAATTTTTTTCAAATCATATGGTTCAAACGCGTATCTTCCCGTTTTCGTCGTTGCTGATCATGAGAAAAATATTCATTTTTAGCTCCAGCTCCTTATCCCTCAAACGGAGAGAAACCAGCCCTCACTCACCAGAAAGCATGTTATCCAGGATTGACAGATCTTTCGGCACATGATCGTTATTTTTGTGCATATCCCTTCCGTTTTCACGGAAGAGAAAGTGGTAGCGACCTCGGGTTGCGTCAAATCTTCCGGGGTGTAAAATTCATTAATTGCACTTTGGATCGCCAATATGCCCTCCCCCGTTTTCGTAGGCGCTGACCATGATAAAAATACTAATCTTCATCTCCGACTCTCCTCAACCCCTATATTGAACGGAAACTTACCCTCATCCAACAGTTATCGCTAGGACGATGATTGTTTTTTAAAAACAATTATTCTTAAAACTAATATTTTGAATGTTTTCATTAGATATATTCCGTTGCCGAATTTCCCGGAGAGAGGGTTGTAGCAACATTCTTCCAACCTCCTCATCAAGAAGTACCTATTTAGAAGATAAATAAGTCGTAAATACATAACATTAAAACTTTAAATTGCTAGTAACTGAATGCAAAAAGTTTTACTATTTGAGCAAGATGTTATAGAGCAGTATCTCCTGAAATGTCCTTGATAGTTCAGCATAGCCCGACTGAATAATACTATTTTAAAAATAAAAATAATATAATAATAATTAATGTTGTCCGTTTGGCTATTTTATTAATTTCCAGAGATTACTATAGGAATAGAACGGCTGGAAGCCGATTAGTGATCATTAATGAGATTACTTCTATTATTATCTTAATGCTAACGGAGTGATGATGAAGATTTTGAAGAACACCATTTAATTATATTTTTCTGTAAATAATTTACATATTCAAATTCTTTTCTCCTGTTATTTTGTAATATTATTATTTCCTTTCCTTTTACTTCCACATCCACGTAATGGATTTAAGTACAGTAATCGTAATAAAATTTTCATTTTTTTTTTTCTTGAAATAGGTTTAGAATGTCATGAACCGTCGAGATTTTAAATTTGAGCGAACAAAAAAATGTTCTGTCTGTCTGTCTGTCGATCTGTCTGTAACTTTTTTTGTCCGCACGTTTTCTCCGGAACGGTTTAAGATATTGAACTGAAATTTTGTACACGTATATATTATAACGAGATCTGGAAACGGATTGCTTTATAAGATATCCGGCGAAAGGTTGGGGGGTAAATAGGGGTAAATAGGGCAAAATAAGTAAAGCAAGCTGGTAATAGTACAGAATCTTGAAATTCGCTGTATGTACTAGAACGCAAGCCCTCAAAATTTTTTATTATATTTTTCGTCCCCCCACCACCTTTATTAAAGGGAGTTGATAACATAAAATTGAGATATTCACTTGAAATTTCGTACACGCATATAGTATAATGAAATCAGGACTAGATTATATTTTGGGGTTATTCTGATGAAGGGTTGGGGGTTAAATAGGGGTAAATAGGAAAAAATAAGTAAAGCAAGCTGGTAAGAGTACATAAACTTGAAATTCGGTGTTTGTACTAGAAGCCAAAGCCTCAGATTTTTTATAATATTTTTCATTCATCCCGACTCCATTATTGAAGGGGTTGGTAAAATAAAATTGAGACACTTACTTGAAATTTGGTACACGTATGTATTATAACGACATCTGGAACTAGAATAGATTTTGAGACGATTCCGTTTAAGGGTTGGGGGTTAAATAGGGGTAAATAGGGCAAAATAAGTAAATCAAGCTGGCAAGAGTACAGAAACTTGAAATTCGCTGAATGTACTAAAAGCAAAGGTCTCAGATTATTTATAATATTTTTCAACCCCCCCACTACCTCTACCTCATTATTAAAGGGATTGATAAAATTAAATTGAAATATTCACTTGAAATTTTGAACACGTATGTATTATAACGACATCTGGAACTAGAATATGTTTTGATATTATTTTGTTGAAGGGTTGGGGGTTAAATAGGGGTAAATAGGGGAAAATAAGTAAAGCAAATTGGTAAGAGTACGGTAACTTGAAATTCGGTGTGTACTAGGAGCCAAAGCCTCAATTTTTTTACAATAAGTGACTTGGATGAAAAATCTGGATGTGGAAGTGGTGATTACTTAGGCAGCGGTTTTTTTTATAATCTGCTTTTTTTTATCAAAAATATTCTTTATGTAAATGTGTAAAGTTAATTTGTGAATTAATGAAAATTCTGTCTAATTAGAAGGGTCATCTTTTATATTTTCAGGCTCCATACGTGCTCTTTAAAAACAAAAATAGACCAACGTATTAATTTAAGTGTGTATTGAATAAGTGCTTAACATAAAAAATATATTTCTACGATGCTGGCTGTGTGCCGACTGGTTCAGACGACGCGCGACGTCATCCGCTAAATCTCGTTCTTACTGTGAACTTAATAACAATATTTTTTTCAGATATCGACAATATATCAAATAAATAGGCCGTTCCAGGACATACGTAGCGCTGCTTTTTGGCTATGCCCCTCATACATATAGGCCAGCCTTAGACAAACGTTGGAATATTACTGAGGTTTACATAAACCATCGAATAAACCAATAAAAAGTAAATTGTATGGAATGTCCATTTTAGTTTTGATATCACTGGAATATCGATTTAATAGATTAAATTACTATTTTATTTACAAACGACATCCACTATGACTGTAAGTTATGTAGGTCATATGAAATTCTTGAATTGATTTTTTAATAAATAATTAAGCAGGAAACTGCTAATTGTATTACACAGTGAGGTTATACTTTACATATTTTTTTATTTCTACTTGGACTAGCTCCTTTTCTGAAGCAAAGTTTTATTTGGTAGAGAAAAATTGTTAAAAACCGCTGCCTGCGGAATCACTACTTCCACATCCAGAATTCCCATCCAAGCATCTTTAAAGGAAAACATCTTGACTATACTTGCACTCTAGTATGTACAAATAATTAGTAATAAAATTTTAATAATATATTTGAAGCAGATGTAATAACAAAATTTGAGACTTTGGCTTCTAGAATATATGCCTAAAATGAAGCTTAGTTCACACGTTTAAGATCAGCTTTCATTCTTACATGTTCATGTAAAACATAAGCTTTTCCCAGATTTAAATTATTAATTTATGCAGATTATATGATAATTTTACCTTAAAATAATAATACTAGAATATATGCCTAAAATGAAGTTTAATTCACACGTTTAAGATCAGATTTCATTCTTACGTGATCATGTAGTACATAAGTTTTTCCCAGATTTAAATTATTAATTTATGTAGATTATATGATTATTTTACCTTAAAATGTTTTTAATAATAATACTATTTCGAAACTGATGAAAGTTGCAGTTGGATACTGTTAACTGTGAATAATGATTTCAACAATAAATATAAAAACGATATGGGCTCGGCTCAGTGGCGCAATGCTAAGGTGTTTGGCTTACGACCACGGTGTCCCGGGTTCGAATCCTGGCCAGGGTATGGATGTTTAGGGCATTTTTAATGTGTTATCGAGATGGTAGCAGTGAACTAGACCACTGTTGGGTGGCACAACATGTCTAGTAGCTGATATCTATGCTGAGTTCGAGTCTCAGCTGCGGTAGATGGCAGTATCGCAGAGAATGGTTGCTCTGTTGATCTCTATGTATACGTGTCCTGGTTGAGTGGTGGAGTAGCATTACCTAAACTCCGCCAGGATGTTAATATAAATAAGACGATTAAATAAAATATTGGCTGTGTACTTAATCTCAGCGACACCAAGTAATACTGGATTGTGACGTATTCAATTACAATGTCAAAATAGGTACTCGCAGTAGACCACTACCGACTGCAACTTTTAGTCGAATTCATTCTCTTTGCATCCACGCTTATAAAAACCGCTGCCTAAGGAATCATACATCTCTCAGTCTCTTTAAACGAAAACATCGTGATATTATATTGGCACTCCAGTATGTGAAAATAATTGCTTATAGAATATTAACAATATAATATTTGAAGTTATCTGCACCAAAAACTAATAAAACGATATGCCACCTCAACACCTTTTCTACCGATCGGCCAACCGACGTTTAATGGAGGTGGGGATAGTAATTGGGGTGGCTGACACCAAAAAAAAAAAAAAAATGTTTGTGAACTTTTGTTTTTGTTCACACACTAAATCATTATTTCATTTTGATAACAACATTAATAATAGGGTGGGGGTGATGGTGAGGATGGCTGATATAAAATAAATTGAGTTTGAGGTTTCTAGTTTATACACCCCCAAGTTTCTGTACTCTTGCCAGCTTGGTTTACATATCTACCCCTATATTTACACCACCATTCAACAGAATAATCTCAAAATATAATCCTGTTCCAAATCTCTTATTGATACAAACGTGTACTAAATTTCAAATCAACATCATTATTTCGTTGTCCTCTTTAATAATGGAGTGGGGGTGGTAGTGGAGGGGGCAGATGTCATGAAGTTTGATACCTTGTCTTCTAGTACATACGCAAAATCTAAAGTTTCTGGACTCTTACTAGCTTACTTTATTTATTTACCTCCAACTATTCCACGAAGGAAACTCGAAATATAATCTAGTTCCAGATCTCGTTGTAATATATCGTGTACTAAATTTCAAGTCAATAACTTAAATCGATCCAGAGTACTCGGGAGCCCAAATGAAGTTACAAGAAGACCGACAGACAGACCGATAGGCATATGTGGATGTGGAAGTAAAATGATAAGCCGAATAGAGAAGCTGCCTGGACTACAATGCATAATATGTAATTAAAGAATTAGGAATATTATTAATAGCAGTAGGATTACCGAGTCGTGGGATAACATTTATTTTGTGTAAAGTTTTTTATTTTACATTCATGTCTTTATAAATCTTCTTAAAGCTCAGCAAGATGGAACGAAAACTGCGACCTAAATCGATCTATAACACTTTCCAAAAAATGGCGCTATAAATTACCGTGTTTTGCAGCACTTTAACATAAACCAAGGCATTATAGAGTTATTCAAAGCATTTGGAAGAAACTTGAAACTCGAACGTGTTTCCTATATCTCAAATATCTGTATTTAATGCGAGGGTTATTTCATCCCTTTGCTATTAAATGTATTTGGCACAATTCTAAATACGAGTAATTTAATAGAATATTCTGCTTGCATATTACTTCTACATCCAGGTAGAGTGGATTTATAATAAACGTAAAAAGACATTCAATTTCTAGTTTTCTAGAAATAGGTTTAGAATGTCTAGAAACGTGAAGATATTAAATTTGAGGGAAAAACTTTGTCTCTGTCGGTCGGTCTGTGTGTTTAACTTATTTTCTGTAGGCACGATTACTTTGGAACGGTTTAAGATATTGAATTGAAATTTGGTATACGTATGTACCACAATGAGATCGAAAACTCTATTATATTATTTTCAGCTTATTGCGAAAAAATTTTGAGGGGTAAATATCAGTAAATCGGGGTAAAGAAGTATAAAACATGCTAGTAAGAGTTCAAAAACTTGGTATTTGGCGACGTACTAGAAGCCAGGATCTCAAATCTGTTTATCTTATCTGCTACTCCTATTCCTTACTCCATTATTAGGTAAGGCAACCTAGTAAGAATCCCAGACACTTGTAATTGAGTTAACTAAATAAAATTAAGATATTGAATAAAAAATTGGCACATGCGTAGATTATAAATAGATTTGGAAATAGATTATATGTTGAGCTTATTCGGTTGACGGGCTGGAGGGGTAAATAAGGGTAAATAAGTAAAGCAAGCTCGCAAGAGCCCAGAAATTTGATTTGTCATATACACTAGAAGTCAAGGTCTCAAATTATCTTGTGACATCTGCCACTGAAATAAGAATACAGTATCAAAACATTTTCCTTTTAAGAAACTTGTAACTAAAATCTTTATGTGGATGCAGTGATTCCTTAGGAAGCGATTTTATTTCGCTAAAACTTATTTTTGCTCTCATTAGAATGCTAAGATGTGTGATTTGGGAAACTCCTACTCAGTTTACTAAGTAACCAATAAAAATGTGTAGCATTTGAAAAAGCTACATGAACAATTTCATATTTGAATACAGTAAATTGACCCTGATTAATTCATTTATTTGAGTATAAAGGTATGCAATCCACTCAACTCACGATCTAGAATTTGATAGTGGATGCTTGCCTATTTTTGATGTAAAATTACGGGAAGTAAACATGTTTTCTTGAAGAATGCTTTTAGTCAATGGTGTTAGTCATGTATTCTTGTAGTTGAGATACTACATACTTGTGTAATTCAGTCTTTTGATTGCAAAGTCCTTTATTTTCGCATTTCCACTGGCTATAGAAAGTGTTCTCTAGATGTTCAAGTTGGCAACACTGAGAACTGTTGGTGGGATATTTCCGGTTTGGAGAACTCGCGCTTAGACAGCGACGAGATAGCTGAACGGCGGCGGTCCAGATTTTGTGTTGAAGAATTTGGGTTTTACATCGCTTACACAGAAAAGGGATTTGATTGATGTACCTTCACCGCCTTGCTGTAAATAAATTTCCAGGAAGGAATTCTGTTGGTTGCCGTAATTTTGTCGCCACGTGTTTCGTGAGGTTATGGAATATTTTATATTGGAGGTGAGCTTTTATTTTACATAGTTTGGAGTTTCATTTAGTTCTTATTTATTATAATTATTACAGAGTGTTTTGGAGAGGCATATATATTTGGAGAGGCTTATATTTGGGATAAGCATATATTTTTGGAGAGGTTTATGTTTGGGAGAAGCCATATAGTTGGATAAGTCTATATTCGGATCAGGCAATTTGGCAGAGTGATATATGTAAAAGCCCAACTGTTTAGTGCTGTCATTTTGGTTATGTGAGGAGACCCAGTATTTAGAGGAGTAATAGGAGGAAGTCTAGATATTTGGGCATATGTGGGTCTTGCTGACATTTGGAGAAGTCTAGTGCTTGGAGAGTCGTTCGCAGCAATCACCAGGAGATTTAATGCAGAAAGTTTGATGCAGTAAGGAGTCATAGTCGCAAGCAACATCGAAAATGTCTAGGAAGTGGTAACAGGTCACGCTGCAGTCGTCACAGAAAATGCCAAGGCTCTGATCAGGTTTTATTGTTTCATTTTGATTACATATTTTTAAAGAAGGCATAGTTTTGTTCAGTGATCTTTTGTTGAAGTATTAGAGTAAATTCCACAACGATTTTGCAACTATAAGTTAAACTCTAAGCTTATAGCATGATGAGATATCTTAAGATTTCTTACTATAAGGCAACGTATGGTACCATTTGATGCTAATTTACCTTCTACTGTGTCACATGTGAAATATTTTTAATAGAACATACTTACTTATTTTAGATAATTCTTTAACATTCTAGTATACGCAGCGAGCATTGCAAAAGTTGGCTCACAGAATCTCGTTTATTACATAATATTTCAATGATGAGCTATAATTTTAATCCATTGTAAATCTTTAACTCGCTGTTGTAAATCTAAAACTCATTGTTGGTATCACCTAAGCTGTAGTTGCATTTCTATAAAACTGAAACAATTTTAAATCACTGAAACAATTTTAAATAGTGTCATGTACATCTTTTGGATTTCTATTGCGTATAGATTATGTTTAAGGAGGAGTAGTAGTGGAATTACATATTTTTTTTATTCCTGTACATCTCACTTGTGTTGTAATAAATATCTTATGTCTACATGTTCTTATTGTTTGCACTAGTACACCTGATATTTGCTTAAGTTTTGAGATTTCATAGAGTAACAAAGTGTAATTGACAATTCCATCGCATGATTGCTAGTAACTTAATTTTGTTCCTGGCTAGCAAAATTATTTAAATCACAGTATGTAGTATACAGCAGGTGGCGCCATTTGAGTGTACACACACTCCTTATTCACGACCCTGTGCTCTCCGACAAAAAACTAGCTGCCGTTCGCACAGGTGAAGTATTAGTATCTAGGTATTAAAAGTGTTGCAAATATTATGGTAGTTCCATTTGCCTTTTTTCTGTTCTATTTTACATCAATCCTTATTATCCTTGTCATATTAATGAATTTATATTATTGTAGGTGACATGCGTACATTCTCGAACATGCATTACCTTTCGGTTCACTGTGGTAGGTACCACCTAATAAGTAAAGTGGAAAATTCGAATACTTTTTCAAGGGCTATTAAAATGTCTGACATGGATGGAAAACTCTAATTTTGGCATTCGCACGTTGGCCGGAATCCTACAACTTTGATTTTTATTTTACGCGAAAACGATTATATATACGAAATTTAAAAAACAAAAAATTAAACTTTTTCAGAAAATTTTGTGCTACTTAATTTTCATCTCTACGATAATATTTGCATTTTTCGTATTTTAATAGTTATATCCAAGACCATTTTTTTAAGTTGTACGTCACTTTGTTTTATGTTACACTCACAGTAGCCTTGATAACTTTCCAAAATGCTTTTCAGCTACTAAAAACCTACCAGGTTTATGAATCCCATCCCAAATCCCCCTGCTTAGTGGGCTATATAGAAAAATCTCTTTTCTAAAACCATGTGAAAAATTGTTTGAATCGGTTTAGGGACATGTAATAGAAAAGAACGAAATGCGAGGTAATCTTTTAATGCGAACAATAAATTAATATATGGAGTATAGTTGATAATATTATCAATGAGGAAATCAGACATACTTTTAATTAAAAATACCACCCAACAGAAAAAATAATGAATAAATGTAAGGTGGTAAATAGAAAAGGATGTTCTGTGTAAATGTCTTTACCTGGGAACTGGGCTATGTTTAAATTGTCAATATTGGTAGACAACGTTGTAAGCTAGATGGCCACAGGAATACTTTTTATTGCGTATTTTTAAATGAAGACCAATTTAATCAATATCTAAATTAATATTGAGATAAATTCAATATCGGCTACAACAAATGGTAACTGTTGATGCATATCCAATTATTCTAAACATTTGAATATTGAAGGTATGTTAAGCTACGAAGAATAATGGTGAATAATGGAACGACTTATCAGAAGTAAAATTTCATGTAGAGCAGAATTACCCCCACGTTCGCTGTGATTAAAAATTCAGAAAAAATTAATTTCTCCGAATACACACTAAAACAATTAAATCATAGGGAAATCATGACAAAAAATAGGCAATGGGTGATTAGTTATACAATTATAAAAATTGCGAAACTTAGAAATGTTACAGTTTTATACTTTCCAACAGATAGTGTTATATTGCATGATAATCGTGATCATTTTACACTCATACTTGTTGACTGTTGGAAACTGCATTCATGAATGATCATATTTATTGGTAATGTTTAGTCTCAAAGTTAGTTATCATAAAAATCAATCAGGCACTTTGAACTTACCTTGCACTTATGCTTAATTATTAGTAATTTTTCATGAACTTATTAAAACACAATTATTTTTTATTTTAATATTGCTTAAATTCATCAAAAACATTTACATGTAGATAACAATTCTTAAATTTGCAAGGATTTAATTCCTATGAGAAAGAATGAGCACGAGCATAGGTAAAACTAATCCAGCATAATCAAGAATACATCGGTAATAATGAAGCTGGATCAGTTTCAACTATGGCGATCTAATTTAAGCGTTTTCCCTTTTCGTGTTTCACGTTTCATTCATTAAGGAGGCATTTTCTTTACTAAGGTAGGCTTCTGAATTGGCGTATATTTGCTCAAGTAATAGCTTGTGAACTTTTGTTTTGTTTCTGCTCCATATATTGTGGTCAATAGTAGTCGCAGAAACTGAAATTAAGATAATATTGTTTCTTTCACATGGTTTAAAAAAATGATTCACCAACGATCCGTAGGTGAACTAATATTTAAGGCGCTCGTGAAAATTAACACTCATATATACTATTCAAATGTATTGTGCCTTCACTTTAACCGTAAATATACCTAAAATTTAAAAAACCGCTGCCTAAGGAATCACTACTTCCACATCCAGATTTTCCTTCCAAGTCTCTTTAAAGGTAAACTTCTCGACTATATTTGCACTTTAGTATGCGGAAATAATTAGTCATAGAATTTTAATAATATTAGGGGCAGATGTGATAAAAAAAATTACAGAAGTTGCGATTTAGCACGCTTCGCTAAGACATTGAAAATGAACTTGGCTAACTTTCAAGCTTGACATGATTTACAAAGTCTACAGAGGAAACAAATAAAGAAAAGTTTAATATTACATTAACATTAATATTCCACAAAAAATGGATTTCTTGAAAATGCGAGAACATTAATCTAGGTATCAATTTTTATCAAACACTCAAGTTTACAAGAACGACGCCCGACGCCGGTTGGTGTAATAATGCAAGAAAATGAATTTAGATATCAAAATTAGTCAAATACAAGTATTACAGAAACAATGCAGGGCGTCGGTTGGAGTCGAGATATGAAGATACAAGAATATGAATCTAGGTATCAAAATTTGTCAAATTCAGAAGTTTTACAAAAGCGACACTAGGCATCAGTCGACGTCGAGACGAAAAAACGGTAGAATATAAATCTAGGTGTTAAAATTTATCAAATACACGAGTTTTACAAAGAAACTATAAGGAAATCTGGGGGCTTGGCTTCTAGTATAGGTACGCACAAAACCTCAACTGTTTGTACATTACATAGCTTGCTTTCCTCATTTTCCCCTATTTACCTATATTTACATCCCAACCCTTTCAACGGAATTATCTCAAAATTTAGTCTAGTTCCAGATGTCGTTATAATACATATGTGTACCAAATTTCAAGTAAATATCTATCTAAATATAATGGAGTGGGGGTGGTTGGGGGTTGAAAAATATTGTAAAAAATCTGAGACCTTGGAAAAAAATGTTGGAAGATGGATGGTGAACTTTATACAGTTGATTTATTCATTTGAGTTTTATGCATCCTGTCTGCATTTCTACCGTAACAATGGGTGCCTTTTCACTGAATGGATTCGATTCCACGCACTTTAATTTATATTTATTCCAAATTTCATTGATGAATGTTAAGAAACAAATAGGTTGTATATGTTTTACTGTATAATTGTGCATTTTCTGAACGTGTATGAATAATGTAGACAAATTCAAAAATTACTGCACGCATTTAAAAACCCTAAAGTAATTCGAAAGAGTATGTTTTATTGTATCTACCATTCAAAAATTAAGACTGTGCTGTTATTATTAATTAAGATATGGCGAATTGAACTCCAAACTTTGGAGGTGACTGATCGATACCCTCTGCTTTGCTCGCAAGGCACATTTCTCCAACAAAAGTAATTGCAATAAAATATTAATTGGATTAATACATAATTACATAAGAATATATTAGCAAAATGAATTATCATTCTAACGACTCCCGGCAAAGATATGAATAAATCTGTGGATCAACTGTACTAAGTTTACTAAGCCATCTTCTAATACTATCTTTCTATGATAAAATTCTTTATGAATTTTGTGATTAGTTCCACATCAAAGCTGAGACTTTTCTCTACATTTTATGTTATTTTCATTTTTTTGAGGCTCTGAATAGTAAGAATTATCGATCGATGAGCCCAGTCGTACGAAACTCCCGGAGAATCCTCATTTTCGCGCATTTCGAAGCGGCTTAAAACTATAAGTGGAAAACTCGTTTTATCTTCTAAACGGCTTAAGTAAGACAAAAATTTGTAAAGACCTATTATAAAGAAAGAGACGAGCTACAACTTTTTTTGGGAACTTTTTGCTCTATTTTCATTATTTTGGCCGCTAGAGCACAGAAACCGAAAATCATAAAGTTTCTCCAAATTTTGTTGAATTTTCCCGGAACTTGGAAGTGCAAAGAATGCATCATTACATTCTACAGATTATTACCTACTTAAATCCCAGAGATGATCCTTTTATTAATTTTTGTTACCCTAAATGGCTAATTTACCTGTATTATAAGTTATTTGTATTGCAAAGAATGAACATATAATGAACATATATTTTTTCACCTTTCTGTTTTTGAGATATCCGATGTAAAGGATAGGGCTCAGTACATTTCAATCGTAGAGTAGAGGCAACATTTTAAATGTTACTAATGATACGCTTTCCCATTGCTTAATTTATTATCAGTATAACGGCTACAAGTTCATAATCCAATTATTTGAAGTTCTTTACTCGAAATGGTCCCTACTAAAATCTTATCAAAAACTGATTAGTTAATTGAGTTGACCTTTACTTGAGCAATATCCATGTTAATATTGAACTAAATAGAACTTTTCCACAATTATTTATTTTATATCTATGTATATTTTATCAAATGTGAAACAAATTACATTAATGCAAACCTAATAAAGAACTAAGTATAAATAATAAACATTTCCACAAGCATCCAGTGCGACAGAAACTCTCGAAATAAAATACTATTAAAACAGGACTAACAAGAGTAAGTGCTTTTTGTCTCCTGGTTATGGTTTAAGATTATGTCCGAATGTATAATGTTAATTTTCAATAAACGTAGAGATGTCAATATTACCTCCATATGTAAAACATCAAACCAATCATTGCTTCACCTCTATGTGGAGTTTTAGAGATACCAGTGATGCTCTTCCCCAGTTGGACAACTCCTATAATCACATCTCTAATTTTGAATATACTACCTTCTTTTTTAATGACTTCTTAATTACGCCTCAATACATTGATTACCTAAATATTAGTAGGAAGATATTAAATACAAATCTGGAAAAGTGAGATAAACCTTTTTGGCATATACGGATGCTGTTAAAGCTCCCTTAGGCATTGGTTGTGCATTCATACCTGCCATCAATAACTATAGAAATCAAATTCACGTCACAATAATACATTATATTATTTTTGGAGATGAAGCAATATCTACTACATACGAGACTCTAATGCAGTTACCTCCATAATTTGATGAGATTTTACATCGGTTCTTACCTCATTAGAAAACAGTATCTACTTCAATATCAAAGTCAACTCTGATCCTTCAAAAGATAAGGATGAAAAAGTGTACTTCTTCATCCTGATCTCTTATCTAAAGCATATCGTTTATGGAAATCTGGGATCGGTTACATTTTTCCAATTTTTGACATGCTGTTCTACTGATTCGGAAGATCAATATCCTCAATGGGCACGAGTCCCAAAAACACACCCTTATACCCCTTTTAATCCTCTATGGAGTTGAAAAGCGCTCATATACATTTAACAACTACATTTCTGTAAAAAAATATTTGTATCTTTCAGCGCGGTAAAAAACCTCCGTCAAAAAATCTGACATTTAGACATCCTTCCACCATGTTCCACCCCTTCCGGAAGGTGAAAATCGCTTTCAAAGCGGAAACTTTTTCCAAAAAAAAAAAAATGAAATTGCTCAATTGTGCAGAAAACTTTAAGACGATGCAAAAATCATTTTGAAGTACCCCCTAATGCTTTTTCACCCCTTTCGGGGTGATTCTCTATAAAGTTGCTGCACAGCGGTGTCTTTGTTCCAAATATTATGAAATCATTCAGATGAATAGTACATCTCATAAAAAGGTGCAGCAATGATTCAGAAATAATCCCTGACCATATTTCAACCCTCCTGAGGTGTAAAAATCGCTTTCACTGGATGAGAGTGGCTTTCACCTTTGCACAACCAGCGTGCGGTATCTTTGCGGCAAAAAAGTGACGGAACCACTAAGGCGGTCACTACATCTCAAAAGAAGATGTAGCAATTATTCCGAACCGCCCCCTAACACTTTTGCAGCCCTCGTGGGGTTAAAAGTAACTAGAGGACCGTCTATTCACATATTCTTTTATCGTTGCACCTTTACATCGCAGGACAGTCGTACTTGTGCTCAGTCATACTTCTAATATGTTTCGCTCTTCATAGAGGTAAAACCGCTGCCTAAGGAATCACTACTTCCACATCCAGATTCTTCATCCAAGTCACTTTAAAGGAAGCATCTTGTCTATATTTGCACTCAAGTATGTGGAAATCATTGGTCATAGAATTTTAATAATATTTGGGGTAAATGTCATAGAAAAGTTTGAGGAGTTGGTTTCTACCATATACGTTAAACATGAAGTTTCTAGTTTACCCCACTTATTTTCCACTATTCACAACCTACCACCTCCCACCCCTTCAATGGACTCATCTCAATCAGATGTCTCTACAATACATACGTGTACTAACTTTCAAGTGAATATCTCAATTTGATGTTATCAATCCCATCAATAATGAAGTGGAGGTGGTGGACTTAAAATATTGGAAAGAAATCTGAGGCCTTGGTTTCTAGTATATACACCGAATCCCAAATTTCTGTACTCTTACCAGCTTGATTTACTTATTTTCCACTAGTTACTCCTATTAACCCCAACCCTTCTACGGAATCATCACAAAATATAATCTAGTTCCAGATGTCGTTATTATACATACGTCTACCAAATTACAAGTGAATATCTCAATTTTATTTTATCAACCCATTTAATAATGTAGTAAGTGTTGTGGAAGGGTTGAAAAATATTGTTAAAAAATCTGAGGCCTTGGCTACTAGGACATACACCAAATTTCAAGTTGCAGTACTCTTACCAGCTTGCTTTACTTATTTTTCCTTATTTACCTCTACTTACTTACCCCCACTCCTTCAACGCAATCATGTCAAAATATAATCTAGTTTCAGCTATAGTTATAATACATAAATGTACCAAATTTCAAGTGAAAATTTAAATTTAAGTTTATCAACTCTTTTAATTAGGGAGTGGGGGTGGTGAGACGATGGAAAATACTAGTAAAAAAACCTGAGACCTTGGCTTCTAGTATATACACCAAATCCCAAATTTCTGAACTTTTACCAGATTGCTTTACTTATTTTCCCTTATATACCCCTATGTAACCCCCAACCCTTCAACGGAATCATCTCTAAATATAATCTAGTTCCAGATGTCGTTATAATACATATGCGTACTAAATTTCATGTGAATATCTCAATTTTATTTTATCAACCCCTTGAATAATGGAGTAGGGGTGGTGGTGGGCTGAAATATATTACTAAAAAATCTGAGGCCTTGGCTTCTAGTACATACACCGAATTTCAAGTTTCTGTACTCATACCAGCTTGTTTTACTTATTTCCCCCTATTTACCCCTAAATAACCCCCAACCCTGCAACGGAATCATCTCAAAGTATAATCTAGTTCCAGATGTCGTTATAGTTGGTACGTGTACCAAATTTCAAATGAATATCTCAATTTTATTTTATCAACCCTTTTAATAATGAAGTAGAGGTGGTGGGGGTTGAAAAATATTATAAATAATCTGAGACCTTGGCTTCTAGTACATACATCGAATTTCAAGATTATGTAGTCTTACCAGCTTGCTTTACTTATTTTCCCCTATTTACCCCTATTTAACCCCCAACCTTTCAACGGAATCATCTCAAAATATGATCTAGTTCCAGATGTCGTTATAATACATATGCGTACTAAATTTCATGTGAATATCTCAATTTTATTTTATAAACCCCTTGAATAATGGAGTAAGGGTGATGGGGGTTGAAAAACATTATAAAAAATTCTGACGCTTTGGCTTCTAGTACATACACCAAATTTCAAGTTTTTGTAGTCTTACCAGCTTGCTTTACTTATTTTCCACTATTTACCCCTACTTAACACCCAACCTTTCAACGGAATCTTCTCAAAATATGATCTAGTTCCAGATGTCGTTATAATACATATGCGTACTAAATTTCATGTGAATATCTCAATTTTATTTTATCAACCCCTTGAATAATGGAGTAAGGGTGATGAGGGTTGAAAAATATTATAAAAAAATCTGGCGCTTTCTAGTACATACACCGAATTTCAAGCTTCTGTACTCATACCAACTTGTTTTACTTATATTCCCTTATTTACCCCAAATTAACCCCCAAGCCTTCAACGGAATCATCTCAAAATATAATCTAATTCCAGACGTCGTTATAATACATACGTGTACGAAATTTCAAATGAATATCTCAACTTTATTTTATCAACCCCAATAATGGGGTAGGGGTGGTGGGGGAGTTGAAAAATATTGTAAAAAATCTGAGGCCTTAACTTCTAGTACATACACCGAATTTCAAGTTTCTGTACTCTTACAGGCTTGCTTTACTTATTTTCCCCTATTTACCCCTATTTAACCCCCAACCCTTCATTGGATATCCTCAAAAAACAATCCAGTTCCAGATCTCGTTATAATAATACGTGTACAAAATTTCAAGTCAATATCTTAAACCGTTCCAGAGAAAATGTGCGGACAAAAAAAAGTTATAGACAGACAGACAGACAGCAATTTTTTTTTTTGCTCAAATTTAAAATCTCGACGTTTCATGACATTCTAAACCTATTTCACGAATAAAAATTTTTGAACATTTTTTTGCGATTACTATACTTCCAATCCACTACGTGGATGTGGAAGTAAAAGAAAACATAAACATAACGGTACTTTAATTAAAAAAATTACCCCCTCCAGGTAATGACAAGGTTAATTAAAAAGATACAGAACTATTGTCTAATTGAAAATAAGGGGAAATAATGAAAGCAAGCTGGTAAGAGTACATAAACTTGAAATTTTGTGTATGTACTAGAAGCCGAGACCTCAAATTTTTTTATAATATTTTCCATCACCCCACCACCCCCCATTGCATTATTAGGGGGGGTTGATAAAATAAAATTGTGATATTCCTTGAAATTTGGTATACGTATATATTAGAATGACATCTGGAACCAGGTTTTATTTTGGGATTATTCCGTTGAAGAGTTGGGGGTTAAATAGAGGTAAATAGGGGAAAATAAGTAAAGCAAGCTGGTAAGTGTACAGAAATTTGGAATTTGATGTATGTACTAGAAGCAAAGGTCTCAGGTTTCCTTTATAATATTTTTCATCCCTCCACCACCCCCACGCCCTTATTAAAAGAGTTGATAAAATTAAATTGAGATTTTCACTTGAAATTTGGCACACATATGTATTATAACGACACCTGAAACTAGATTATATTTTAACATTATTCCGTTGAAGGAGTGGGGGGAAAGTAGAGGTAAATAGGGAGAAATAGGTAAAGCAAGCTGGTAAGGGTACAGAAACTAGAATTTGATGTATATACTAGAAACCAAGGCCTCAGATTTTTTTCTAATATTTTTCAACCCCCCACCCCCACCACCTCCACTCGATTATTAAAGGGATCGATAACACAAAATTGAAATATTCACTTGAAAGTTGGTACTCGTATGTATAGTAATAATGACAACTGATTGAGATGATTCCGAGATGATATAATATCTATAATATCTGCCCCAAATATTATTAACATTCTCTGACCAATAATTTCCATATACTAGACTGCAAATATAGTCAAGTGGCTTGGACGAGAAATTTTGATGTGAAAGAAGTGATTCCTTAGGCGGCGGTTTTAATAAATGTAATTGTTTTTGTTGACATCGATCTACTTTCATTTACAGCTAATGGTGTAAGCGGTATTCTAATTAATTCTCTATTACCCGTTTCAATTTGGTATTTCTTGAAGTACTCGTCATTTTTAGTCGAGTATTTTCCAAATTTTGCAAAAGTGTTCATGTTTTAGAATACTTCAAAAACAAGTACTCGTACTCAAGTTTTCACGTGTATGTTTTAAAAGTACTCGTTGTGAAGTACTCGTAAGTACTTTAGTGCGGTATTCTGCCCAGCTTTGGTTGGAAAATAATATTTGGAGAGTAGTTGAGACACTTTTATCAAGATGGAAATCTATTACTTTTAGTTAAAAATATATATATTGGGATATCATTGAAAGGAAGAAGTAATTAATAAATAAACGTACCAAATAGCGAGGGATGTTCTATATAAATAGATTTTCAATTTTTCTTTCATAAATATAGTCTGATTAACCTGATGATGTGAATAAAATTTTATAGTTATCGAAACGGATTACCTAAAAAATAGTGAGTTTAGGCCTTATTATCTTATTCCAATAAAAGTATTTTAATGATTTAACTACATAATATGATAGTTAGCTTGTGGTAGAAACATGACCTACATAAGAAAATCTATGCATATTATTTACTATTTCATTGCAGTTCTAGAAAATATTTTTTTGTAAAGTTTTATCTGGTTAGGTACTTCATATTATGATTATGGTGTGTATGTATTACAATTATAAATATATTTACCTTGGTATGTAATTCCAGGAACCAGAGCATCAGTTTTAAACAATCGATGAGATACTGTAACATTCAGTACGTCTTCGTCACTATATTTAACATCTCCTGGTAGACTGCATACGGCATCAGTTTTATCCGATGTTAGAAGAATTGTTGGATGTCCATCATCACTGCCATGTTCATTATTAGTCACTTCCGGTGGTCCAGGAGAGCGACCTGGAGCAGGATCCCCATTTACCGAGCCCCCAGACGCAGACGGGTTATCGGAACCATTACAGACGTAACCGCTTTTTAATGTTAGCAACGTAATAAAGAATAGTACTGTAACATTATCCATTTTAGTTTTTTTAGAGTGTTTTTTTCTTAAAGGTATTTATCACAGGAAAGAAACACGTAAGTGTAGAAAGTATGAAATAGAAATAACGAGATTATAGTGGTGAGTATTATGTGTGTATTTGAATATTATTATGTATTTTTTAATTATATATAAATATCTTTCTTATTATTAAAAACTAATTATTAACACAGGTGCACATCACTTTGTTAGTTTTTCTTAATCATATATCAACAGATATTTCACACATAAACTTGGAAAGGAAATGCAAGCCAGATTTTTCAACTAAAAGCATAATAAGATTCTAGAAAAATAATCCACCAAAAGACGAGCAACAACGACAAAGTATTTAGTTGGCAAACAAGATTGTAGCAAGTTTCGACGTACTGTGTTGGTATACTTGTATACACAGAGGGTGCAAGCGAGTAGCTGGGAGACCGAACGCACACAAACTGAGACCTGAATCCACTACCACCATAGAGCCGCATGTCTCCTCGCGCGTTTTGTCCGATCGATTTAATACTCAGAAGTAAAATCGGGAAGCACCTGAGCTGTGTACATATTTTGCTTTGTTTAAAAAATGAAAAAGTAATAATAAAATACGAATTTATTTGCAGAACAATGGAATATTATAAATGAAATCTATATTGCCCCACATATTACAAAAACCTCCAGTTTAGGACAAAATGAACGAGTTCTACATAGAAATATGTATATATAATATATTTCCATAGGTGTAGGTAAACATCAAAGAGAATAATTTTATGTTCACCTAAATTCGATAAACTAAGTTAAATTAAATTAAAACGAACTAAATTGTATTAAATCAAATTACATCGAATCTAACTAAACCGAGCTAAACCAAAATAGATCGGAATGAAAGAAATCAAGATAAAATGAGTAAAAGTTCTAGACGGGCTGGAATATGACACAATCCACTTGTACGTGGTGTCACTGAGAATAAGTATACAGACATTTTTATTGCTTAAATAGGTATTGGCAATCTGCAATGCACAACTGTAACTTTTATTCGTTTTACAATAGCCTTATTAAATACAGAAAAATTACAGTAAAAGAACAGGTGAGTAAGGAATCATTACTTCCACATCAAGATTTTTCATTCAAGTCTCTGTATAACAAAATATCTTGATACTATATTTGCACTCTAATAAGTGGAAATAATTGCTCATAGAATTTTAATAATATAATATTTGAAATTGTCTGGCTTGAGATAATAATGGAGGTAGCTCACATTCAATTTATTTGGAACTTTTGTTCTCGGATACACTCAGACCCCTTCCATCGGTAAGGCGATGGCAATTGCGGCCGCGTTCTGCACATCACAGGGAACAAATGGATCATTTTATGCACTGCCGCCTGTTTCACTTACCGTCGCGTTCTGAAAAAAATGCCGTCGCGTTCTGAAAAAAATTCCGTCGTGTCTTAGATAAAATAAAATTGAAATTTGGTATACGTATATATTAGAATGACGTCTGGAACCAGGTTGCATTTTGGGATTATTCCGTTGAAGAGTTGGGGGTTAAATAGAGGTAAATAGGGGAAAATAAGTAAAGCAAGCTGGTAAGTGTACAGAAATTTGGAATTTGATGTATATACTAGAAGCAAAGGTTTCAGGTTTCCTTTATAATATTTTCCGTCCCCCACCACCCCCAGTCCCTTATTAAAAGAGTTGATAAAATTAAATTGAGATTTTCACTTGAAATTTGGCATACATATGTATTATAACAACATCTGAAACTAGATTATATTTTAACATGATTCCGTTAAAGGAGTGGTGGGAAAGTAGAGGTAAATTACAGTAAAAGAACAGCTGAGTAAGGAATCATTATTTCCACATCCAGATTTCTCATTCAAGTCTCTTTATAACAAAACATCTTGATACTATATTTGCACTATAATAAGTGGAAATAATTGCTCATAGAATTTTAATAATATAATATTTGAAATTGTCTGGCTTGAGATAGTAATTGAGGTAGCTCACATTCAATTTCTTTGGAACTTTTGTTCTCGGATACACAAAGACCACTTTTATGCAGATGTTTTGTGCCCTCGGTAAGGCGACGGCAATTGCGGCCGCTTTCTGCACACCACAGGGAACAAATGGATAATTTTATGCACTGCCGCCTGTTTCACTTACCGTCTCGTTCTGAAAAAAATGCCGTCGCGTTCTGAAAAAAATTCCGTCGTGTCTTAGACCCCTTTTATGCAGGCATTTTGTGCCGTCCTTGTCGCGATCGCAAACTGCGGCCGGTTGTTTTCATGTACGCGAATGGCATATAAAATGATCCATTTGTTCCCTGTGATTTACAAAACGCGGTCGCAATTTGCTGTCGTGTTACCGACGCGACGGCACAAAACGCTTGCATAAGGAGCTCTTACATAACGCCAGCGGCAAATATCGGACCGACGTTTCTTAAGTACAGGGCACCTTATGGGTTCATTTATGCAAGCAAAGCGTTTTTTGTCGTCCACTATTTATAAATATCAGTTCTGCCAAACGCAATGTGAAATTATTTTATTCTAGTTGCGTAAAGATTTAAAGATATTACGTTTTAAACATGGAGAAATTATTAGTAGTTAATATTGGAAGTTTTATAGAAGAAGCTAGGAAAAGAAAAGCGATTTGGGATACCACATCCGAGGAATAAAATTTTCTTTTAAATCTGTCGTCGAAGTACCGACGGCACACAGATAAAAAAGCCGCTGCCTAAGGTATCACTACTTCCACATCCAGATTCTTCATCCAAATCACTATAAAGGAAACATCTTGAGTATATTTGCACTCTAGTATGTGGAAATTATTGGTCATAGAATTTTAATATTTGAGGCAGATGTCATAGAAAAGTTTGAGGAGTTGGTTTCTATCATGTACGTTAAAAATGAAGTTTCTAGTTTACCCTACTTATTTTCCACTATTCACAACCTACCACCTCCCACCCCTTCAATGCAGTCATCTCAATCAGATGTCACTACAATACATACGTGTACTAACTTTCAAGTGAATATCTCAATTTGATGTTATCAATCCCATTAATAATGAAGCGGAGGTGGTGGAGTTTGAAAAATATTAGAAAGGAATCTGAGGCCTTGGTTTCTAGTATATACACCGAATCCCAAATTTCTGTACTCTTACCAGCTGGATTTACTTATTTTCCCCTAGTCCTCCTGTTAACCCCAACCCTTCTACGGAATCATCGCAAAATATAATCTAGTTCCAGATGTCGTTATAATACATACGTCTACCAAATTACAAGAGAATATATCAATTTTATTTTATCAACCCCTCTAATAATGTGGGTAGTGGAAGGGTTGAAAAATATTATTAAAAAATCTGAGGCCTTAGCTTCTAGGACATACACAATTTCAAGTTGCAGTACTCTTACCAGCTTGCTTTACTTATTTTTCCCAATTTACCTCTACTTACCCCCATTCATTCAACGCAATCATGTCAAAATATAATCCAGTTTTAGATATAGTTATAATACCTAAATGTACCAAATTTCAAGTGCAAATTTAAATTTAATTTTATCATCTCTTTTAATAAGGGTGAGGGTGGTGGGGAGATGGAAAATACTAATAAAAAAACCTGAGACCTTCGCTTCTAGTATATACACCAAATCCCAAATTTCTGTACTTTTACTAACTTGCTTTACTTATTTTCCCCTATTTATCCGTATTTAACCCCCAACTCTTCAACGGAATCATCTCAAAGTATAATCTAGTTCCAAATGTCGTTAAAATACATACGTGTACCAAATTTCAAATGAATATCTCAATTTTATTTTATCAACCCTTTTAATAAGGGAGTGAGGGTGGTGGGGGTTGAAAAATATTATAAAAAAATCTGACGCTTTGGCTTCTAGTACATACACCTAATTTCAAGTTTCTGTAGTATTACCAGCTTGCTTTACTTATTTTCCCCTATTTACCTCTATTTAACCCCCAACCCTTCAACGAAATCATCTCAATATATAATGTAGTTCCAGATGTCGTTATAATACATATGCGTACTAAATTTCATGTGAATATCTCAATTTCATTTTATCAACCCCTTGAATAATGGAGTAGGGGTGGTGGGGGGCTGAAATAGATTATTAAAAAATATGAGGCCTTGGCTTCTAGTACATACACCGAATTTCAAGTTTCTGTAGTCTTACCAGCTTGCTTCACTTATTTACCCCTATTTACCCCTATTTAACCCCCAACCCTTCGACGGAATCATCTCAAAATATAATTTAGTTCCAGATGTCGTTATAATACATACTTGTACCAAATTTCAAATGAATATATCAATTTTATTTTATCAACCCCTTTCATATTGGAGTAAGGGTGGTGGGGGTTGAAAAATATTATAAAAAAATCTGACGCTTTGGCTTCTAGTACATACACCGAATTTCAAGTTTCTGTACTCTTACCAACTTGTTTTACTTATATTCCCATATTTACCCCAAATTAACCCCCAACCCTTCAACGGAATCATCTCAAATTATAATCTAGTTCCAGATGTCGTTATAACACATACGTGTACCAAATTTCAAATGAATATCTCAATTTTATTTTATCAACCCTTTTCATATTGAAGTAGGGGTGGTGGGGGGTTGAAAAATATTATAAAAAAATATGAGGCCATAACTTCTAGAACGTACACCGAATTTCAAGTTTCTGTACTCTTACAAGCTTGCTTTACTTATTTTCTCCTATTTACCCCTATTTAACCCCCAACCCTTCACCGGATATCCTCAAAAAACAGTCCAGTTCCAGATCTCGTTATAATATATACGTGTACAAAATTTCAAGTCAATATCTTAAACCGTTCCGGAGAAAACGACAGACCGACAGACAGAAATTTTTTTTGCTCAAATTTAAAATCTCGACGTTTCATGACATTCTAAACCTATTTCACGAATACAAATTTTTGAAAATTTTTTTGTGATTACTATACTTCCAATCCACTACGTGGATGTGGAAGTAATAATGTTTTAATTCAAGATTCATATACAGGGTATCCCGAAAATGGTGGGCAGTCTCTCGGATTTGGTAGAACTAGTGAAAATAAGGTTACAAGTTCGTATATTTTTCTTTCCCCCGAGGTACCACTACGAAGATATTCGCTCCTGAAGTTGAGGGTTAGAAATCGATTTTTCCCGATAACTTTTCTATTATTCAATCGATTTTAATCATTTTTGGGTCAGTATCATACTATTTCAATACAGTTAGGTCAGTGTATTAGAATCTTGGATAACATTATTGGGGGCTAGGGGGCAGAGCACCCATTGTCTTAATAAGTTGTAAAAAAAAATTCTGCCTATTTTGTTTTATTTCTAAGGTCATTCTCAACCTTTTGAGTCCTTTTTACGTAAAAAATGTATACTTGTTTGATGTCGATAATATGAACCGTTTTCGAAGTAAATGCACTTAACGATGAAATTGCGATTTTCAATCGCACAAATAATAGTAATTTTTTAAAATAAATAAACACGAGGATTATGTACAAAACAACATTTATTTCTCTATGAGGTAGTAAGTACTTACCTACACTTATAAAAACAAAAAATCTTGAACACACTAAACACAAAATTTGAAACCTGACTGTAGAAAACTAATTAGGGACATGGAAAAATGAATATTTATGAAATTTCATAACAAATGCTCAATATGAGCACCTCCTTCTCTACTGCATGCTTGTCCACGACGAACTGACGATTGCTGGACTCGCCACAACATTCCTTCGTTTTCTCTAATTGCATTTGTATGGTACATAATTATCTCGTTTATTTCTTCTCTTGTCTCTACCGGTGTGGCATATACGAGACTCTTTAAATGCCCCCACAGGAAGATATCAAGGTGATTTAAATCGGATGATCGGGGAGGCCAAGAAGCAAGCCTACCCCGACCTATCCACCGGTTTGGATATACTCTATTCAAATGACCCCTCACTATAAGACTAAATTCGGGGGCGCCCCATCATGCACAAACCACATGTTCTCTCGAGATGCAATGTCAACGTCTTCTAAAAGTTGTGGTAACTGCTGTAGGAGAGATTTAAGATAAAGTTGCCCATTTAATCGATTTGGTAAGATGAATGGGCCCAACAAGTACCAGCCAATAATTCCGGCCCAAACATTAATATGAAATTGCCTTTGATGACGCGTTTGAATTGTGGCATGTGGGCTTTCCTCGGCCCAAACGTGTAAGTTATGGAAGTTAATGACTCCATTTCTTCCAAAGCTTGCTAACCGATCGAATGAAGGCATGGTTTTGTTCATAGTTCTATATAAAACATTGCGAAAATTGTACCCTAGCAAGAAAGTCAGCTGGGCTAAAGGCACGTACTTTTTGTATATGGTATGGGTGAAGCAGTTGCTCTCTCAAAATTCTTCCAACGAACGATTTTGGGACATTCATTTGTAATGATAATGATCTGACACTGACAGATAAATTCGCATCGACTGCATCCAATACGTTTTCTTCTACTTCAACAGTACTGTTGTCCGTGGAGCACATCTGCTTATTCATTGTTAGTATAAGCCATATCTGATATTTTGATGCATGGTAACCATAAACTGTCATTATTACTCGTTTGGTTTTATACATAAACAGCTGCATCGTCTTATCTACATAAGACGATGTAGCTGTTGTTTGAATATTAAAAAAAATTAATATTAACAAGTTCAGTGCGGACCCCAGAACTTGGGCTTCAGCATGTGCGGCACCATTCTCTGTCGCTTTTTTTCAAATAATCGACGGGAAGGTCATACATAATGTGACAAAGTAAAAATTACTATTATTTGTTCGATTGAAAATCGCAGTTTCATCGTTAAGTGCATTTATCTCGAAAACGGTTCATATTATAGACTGAGAGCTGGCTCCCATCTGATCTAACCAGACAGATCTAATTCTGTTTAATATTACAGTTTCGAGTATTGTCCGCATGAAAGGGAAATCCGGCAGTCTGGCACTCCAAAACGGTCGGACATTAAACTGGCGACCCATCTGATTTCGGAAAAAATACCTCAATTATAACCGGGAAGATCCATTTTTGTTTTAGAGTTTACTTGTTCGATTACTACCTCCTAAATTAATTTTAACTGGTCTTTAAGAAAATTAATGTCAATTTAACCGAAAGTGTCTAGTTTTAATTTTTCAACCAAATTACAGGTCAGTGCGTGGCTTTTGGATCCAAGATGCCAGATCGGTTTTTGTAAGGTAGTAAAGCATGTTAATCGTCGATTACGAGTGAGCTACATTATTTTTCGGTTGATGGTATATTAAAAAATCGATGGTTTCCCAGAAAAACTAATTAGTGAAATCGTCGCGAGTGTCGAATTTATCCAAAGTGTCCTCCAGTAAATCTTTTTCATGATGTGTGAAAATATATGTTGGTTCGACAACTAACATATCAATTATTAACTTGTCGGTTTCCCTTTGTAACTAGTTTATAGATTTTGATATTGTTGTAAAAATTGTTATCATTCAACTTTTGTTTCTATAATAGTAAATCATTTATTTTGCGCGGAACTGGCCAGACGCGAATGTTTGAGTTTATATTTTGCATTTCCATCCAATAACTTTTTGTATATGTATTATGTATTTATTGTTTGTGCTGTATTGTTTTTGTATGTTTAACGAAAGCGTTTTGTTATTCACTCACCCCTGAAATCTCATGCTCATTTAATAAATAGAGATTTGTTTCATTTTTTAATTATTTTTTTTCTTCACTGGCTTTGGATGTCTCCATTTAGCCACGATGTTTCTTATTATACGCTATACCAGATATATCACAACTAATCTATATTTAAAATCTATAATTCCATAAACTAATCGACCTATAACTTAACACGAGAGGACCAGCTAGTGTTACAAGACTCAAGTATTATTGGACAGGGACACACACTTCACGTCAAGGTGCCCTTCATGACGCCTTTGTTTAACACGTAACACACACGGGGCAACGGTAAGGGGGTGATATAAAAAACAGTGGGTAATAACAGAGGAACTCATCTAAACCTATATTTTGACACGACATAACCTAATAAACTCCCAAAATGCATATTTTAAATTTTCATTTGTGGTTACTACGTATAGCAGCGAGGTACTATCCAATGGTAGCGGAATACGGTTATCCAACATTTTTTTTTTCAAGAAGTTCACACCAGTTGCGTTGAAATTGCAATCAAATAGCCAGTGATTAATATCGCCAATATATCCGTTGCAGTCGCAGATAGGTCATTTTTTAATAAATTTTCAGGTATAAGTAATCAGCAATTTTCTTAATATATTATTAAAGAGAGACAAAATCTCTTAAGTTTCACTGTGTTTGTGATCGAATTCTGATCAACTTTCAATATTTCCGTTTGTCTGTCTGCCTGCCTTTCACATTTCTTGTAAGCACGATAAATTTAGAACGGAAAGTCGAATTGTAGTGAAATTTGGAGAGTAACTTACTGTTAGCTAGAGGAAGAACCCTGTTATTTTGAACAAAATCGATCAATAAATAAAAAAGCTATTAATTATTTAAATTTATGTATTTATATTATATAATATTGTTACATTGCAAAATCAGCAATGCTCCCAATTCATATATCATATTAACAGCAATAAATTTATCACTATTGCGATAAGATTATGGACCAAGGTTTGGCGGCTTTCATTAACCTCGCAGTTAGACAAGGCCATCTCATTTGTTATACAAACAAATATTTTTTATTAACAAAAAAACTGGAAAGAGTATTCTATAGAACGTGCAACAATTATATGGAAAGTGCAGTAAATCGGCGAAGAGTGTAATGATTAGCTCAGGCGTAGAGGTTATTTACCAGTAACTGGTTAATTGTGATATTTTGTAGATTCCCCGAGCACCGGTTAAAAAGAAAAAGCATGTGGCAGAAAGTCCCAAAGAATTGGGAAAAATTAAGATAATGCCACAAATAACATTTAGACAATATGGTCAGCTGGCTGTAATTTTTTTAATTCATTTTACATTGCTTGTACTTACAGAATTATTTTCGAGAAATTCACAGATTTCGCAATTCTTGCAACCATCGTGACCTTGGAAATGATAACATCATACATAAAACAAAAAGGCGAAGCTAAGTCCGGAAACAGCTACGATCCACTCTCGATTGCGACACAGCTGTATTTCGACCTTAAATGAAAACTGGTAACTTAGCCCCCTGTGATATATGCAACCCATATTACATTTTGATATATTAGCCGTTGCATATACGACAGTCTCACTCGACCACGACACCGCTGTCTTGATCTTGAACGAAAACTGGTAACCCGACCCCCATATACGAACATAAACATTTCCAAGGTTTTTTTTTCATTGGTTGAATGGCTAGAGCGATTATAGCTATTAGCACAGTGAATACCGACTTTTTTATTCTTGACTGGAAGGTAAGTGTTTACAAAAATTATGCTTATCTCTAGAACTTATTTACTATTACATTTTTTGACTAAATTGTTTAACTGTAAAGACATATGTATGTGTATGTATATTTAGTTCTTTCAATTATTGTTTTTTTTTTTCAGTTTTTTGTTTTTTTTTGTTCTTTTTGCATTTTTTTTGTATTTCAATTTTTTTAATCTTTTTTTTCACATTGATTTTTTTTTAATTTTTTTAAATTTTTATATATATATTTTTTTCATTTTGTTTTTTTTTCTGGCAGAATTAGGAATGACTGGAATACTGAACGACTAGGGGTTCATCTAGTCTCTAGCACATACAGACTGAACCTCGGGAAACAATGGTTAAATACACTGGGAAAAACAATAGGACAACTTAAAATCTAGTAACATGATTATTCATTCTTATAATTTTACATCAATTATATTTTTATATTTAAATTATTTATATGATTGTCAATTAATTTGTACATATCTATATTGTTTGATTGTAAAAGTTGTAGTAAATTTAAGGGTTTTAATATATTCATATGATATAAAATATTTAAAAAGTCATTTATTTTCTCTCGTTTTAAAGGGCAATTTAATAGAATATGTTCGGTGTCCCCAAATTCACCACAATCGCAATTAGGATTATCCTTGATATTAATTTTATGTAAATGACTAGGAGCTAAGGTGTGATTAAATCTAAGTCTGCAAATACTTTTTATTGCATTTTTTTAAAATGTTTGTTGGTGGAACCATGGCTTATGTGGTGGGCTCGGTTTAGATTTTTATAATATTGACCTTTCTGCTGTTGAATATGCTGGTTTTTCCAATTATTAATAATTTTATGTCTAATTTCCGGAATTATATCTGTATGAGGGCAATAATAATGTAATAACTCTCCATCTTCTGATGCTTCTTACGCATATTTGTCAACTTTTTCGTTATTTGTTATACCGCAATGTGCTTTGGGCCATATTAATTTGATATTTTTGTTTTCATTTTTTAATTGTAAGGTTAGCGTGATAATTTCGTTTATTAGGTGATTGCTTTTACCTCCAGGACTTAGGTTTTGTATTTTTTCTAATACACTCCTACTGTCTGTGATTATAAAAATGTCTCAGAGAATTACTTTTTTTGATTCGTAGGAAATTAAATGTACTTTAATCTAACTCAAATCACTTTTACACATGCTCATCAAATACAACTGTATTTCAAGATACCTGCCAAAAACGGTAAAAATAGAATTATATTATGAAGGGCGTAATTTCGAAAATATTAGGACAAGTGTTTCTACTTAATTTTCTTCATCGAACGAGTACCGAATTGAGTTAAAATTTACAATCTCAGATAATTTTTTTTAAAACGAAGTAAAAGCAGGAAATTATCAAAATTGCTCTGCGTTGCTTGCCTATAAAACTACCTGCTGGCTACCGTATAAAATTTAACTCTTATTCTATACGGATATTGTTAATATTTAATAAGTTTTAATATATTGTCATTGAGCAATATTGATAAAATTCGAAATAATATTGTGATATTTTAATGTGGTGAAAATGCAATGAAAATATTGTGGAAGATATACATTAATTTTCATAGTGATATTTTTGGCAGGTTAATAGTAAAAACATAAATATCGTAATCGTACTAGGCCGTATTCACATAGGCAATGTACAATTGCTATCTTAAATAGGATTTATCAGTACGCCAGAGTCTGCTTCCTCCCGATAAATACTTCTTAAAAATGCCAATACCGTCATTAATTATAATGACAATAGCTGCTTCCACATTCAAAAGCAAAACAACGTTTTCTTCCGTTGCATGAAATAAGTATACAGGGTGTTTCGTGAGTGACTGGCCATATGCTAGTGAGGGGTAGGGAATATTAAGACGATTTAAGAATGCCCTTTATTAGATCTCTAATGCCTCTCGTTTCTGATATACAGCGTGTTTTTTATTTTTTGCAAAAATTTAGATCGGTGGTATTTTTTTAATGACTGTAGCAAATTGTACCAAATTTACTAGACATGTTTTACTAATAGAGGTCTACATAACTCAGTATCGAAAACAAAACAAAAAGTCAGAGCCTGCGCCATTTTTTTTTTGAATTTTGGATCTTACCTAAAAACATCATCCTGTATATGGATTTTGGCAATGTCCAAAATAACTGTATAAAAACTGAAAGAATGCAAATGGTTGTTTTTTTAAGTTTTCCAAACTCTTACATGAGGGACTCCTAAAGCTGCACCTACTCTTCGTATACTAATTGAAGGATTTTGGTGCACTATCCCCAGAATTTCATTTTCTTCATTTACATCTTGTCGAATAGGACGTTCACCTCGCAAAGGAGCTGAAGGAAATTTCCCGTGTTGTTTTGCATAATTGCGAACAAAAAAAAATGTTGATTTATTGGGAATTCGTCGATTGGGAAACCGTCGACGATATTCTCTAACGGCGGCCCTGGAGTTCCCATTACAAAAACCATAAATGTAACTAATGTCAACGTACTCTTCAAAATAAGACATTTTAACTTTAGTATTTTTAACTAAGTAGTTTAACAGTTTAAGTGCTGATTCAAACAAGCAAGAACAAAGTGTTTGACACGTACTTTGAGTATTGTCTATGGCAAATGCTTATCAAGAGATTTTTGAAATAGATTTATATGGTTGTTAATTCTCTAATCATTAAAACTGTGTAAAAACTGACTAAATATTTCAATTACATTATTATAATATTATATTGAAGTTGAAGGCAGACATTTTGAAAATTTTTTGTAGTAATTTTTTTTTAATTATTTTTTGTTCGTTACATTTTAGGTGTGTTATTTTAATTTCATGTAATTGTACTGGATCAAATTCTTTTTAACTAATTGTACTAACTATTTAGGAGCTTCAATGTCTCAGTTATTTCACTTCATTATAATTTTTACTCTTTTGTATTTTTTCTAATAAATACAAATTTTGTTTGTTCACATTTTTACATATTTAATTTTTTTTTTTTTTACTTTTGTTGACATTTACATATTTTTAAATTTTTTTAACGTTGTAGCAAATTCTAACAAACAGACAGTAAAATTAAATCTTTCCACAAAAAATTAATGCCATCCACGTAGTAACTGATGTTTTTGTGACCGAAAGTCACCCAAACACTTTTTAAATGTATTTATTGTGAAACTGAGCTGTTAATTCTCGAGGCGTTAAAAGTGTGCCAAAAAAACCAACCACATGGCTCAGACACACTATTAGACTATTTTGAAAATCTGCATTGGATATTGCCAAAATCCATATACTTACAGGTTTTTAGGTAAGATCCAAAATTTAAAAAATTGGCGCAGGCCCTGACTTTTTTTTGTTTTCGATACTGAATTATGTAGACCTCTATTAGTAAAACATATCTATTAAATTTGGTACAATTTGCTACAGCCATTAAGAAAATACGACCGATCTAAATTTTGGCAAAAAATAGAAAACACGCTGTATATCAGAAACGAGAGGCATTAGAGATCTAATAAAGGTCATTCTTAAATCGTCTTAAGATTCCGTACCCCTCACTAGAGTATGGCCAGTCACTCATGAAACATCCTATATATTACAGTTAATATTTTAAGGCTGACATAGACAAAAATATTGCCAATATTGATTCATTTTAATAGATATTTATAATTCCATTTTATTGATAAAATACAGAATAATTTGAATAAAATAATAATTGTTCAATATTGTCCATTTTCTTAATTTTAAGCTCATAACTATTCACTTAACAGTAACTCATTGCTGAGATCTCAGGCATGGGAAATATTTGTGTTGATATTGTTATAGGATGAATCAAGGATAGATAGTGTTAAAAGTGTTGCTTAGGCTCTCTGTCTTCTGTCGTCTTCCAGTCCAACATCTTTCAAGGTAAGTGTTTCAATACATTTGGAAAATACCTTGTGCGTTATTACTATTGTATGCTTCGGACAGTTAAACCCACTAACTAATAGACAAGCTGGATACGCCAAAGCTTCCAAATTATCCAACAAGCAAGTGAAATGCTTTCCATATATAGAGGTAAAAATTGGGTGCGGCGATATACATAAACAGAAGTGACTGTAAATCGTTTTTGGTTTTAAGAACTTAAACCTAAAATAAAAAAAAAAGTGGGTGATTTTTCGAATAATTATATACTACTGTCGATGTTTCTCTTACTGAGTATACATTTATTCTTTGCTCTAGATGGGTTCTTCTCGCGTAGCATCTTAAATGAAGTTTTGCTAAATTCCGTATGAAATTTTAATTCTGTTTGCGAATATTCTTTCGAAATTAAGATATTTATTTAGATGCTATATTGGCACTCTTAACGATTCGTCTGTAAAAAAACAGTTGGAGGTATCCAAATTTAGCTTTGAAGAAGTTTATCCTTAATTAGCGAAACATTGACAGTATCTTGATATTGTCTGTAATTGTTTATTTGTGGCATATTCAGATTTTCTTACTTTTTATTGGGTATTTTGCCACTGAAAAATATTTAAAAAATTAATGAAAAAACCTCTGCGCCAAACGGATCAGACAGAGGTTGGTTCTTGAGCACTTGACTGTTTCAAAAAGTCTCACACCTAAAAATATATAAACTAGAACAATGTTATAAACTAAAAACTGAAAATCAAAGCTAGAGGTAGTTAACGTTTCGGAAGAGAATCTACTTCCGTTCTCAAAACTTTTTTGGCCGTCAACCATGACAGTTCTTTGTTTATGTATTTCCATAGTCACGCGAGACATTAAATTATATTTATCTTATTTTTACTTACTTCGTCTCTAAGGATGGGCAACCAACTAGTACAAAAATCTATTGAATAATTAGAAACGCATCTATCCTCGTTTAATAAAATAATCGCGGATTCTTTAAGTTTTCTTTTAGTTCCGTTGCTCTCTTTTTCCAAAATCTTCGCCGAGTCCCATTTAATTCTATGATTATTATCCCACGCGTGTTCACAAATTTTGGATTTTTCAAATTCTCCCCTTCTAGCGTAATTTCTATGTTCACCAAGCCTTACGTTGAAAGGTCTAGATGACTCACCTACGTAATGTTTTCCGCACTCACACGGAACACTATAAATACAATTTTTTGAACTTTGAACAATATTTGGAGGTTTGGTTCTTGATAAAACCGATCTTAGCGTGGAGCCCGTTTGAAAAACTGTTCGTACGGAAAACCTGTTCCCAATTTTTCGTAATTTATCCGATAAACCATGTATATATGGAATTACTGCCATTGACCTAAATACCTCAGGTTGTGATAGTATATTCTCTCTACTATCAATGTTCAATAACTGACTATCAACAAAACTCTCAGGATATTGATTATTTAATAAGACAGTTTTTATAAATTGTTTTTCGTTCCTTAATATTACATCATTTGAAGAAATAATTTTGGCCCTGTCGTACAAACACTTAACAACACCTTATGGCAGTAATTCCATATATACATGGTTTATCGGATAAATTACGAAAAATTGGGAACAGGTTTTCCGTACGAACAGTTTTTCAAACGGGCTCCACGCTAAGATCGGTTTTATCAAGAACCAAACCTCCAAATATTGTTCAAAGTTCAAAAAATTGTATTTATAGTGTTCCGTGTGAGTGCGGAAAACATTACGTAGGTGAATCATCTAGACCTTTCAACGTAAGGCTTGGTGAACATAGAAATTACGCTAGAAGGGGAGAATTTGAAAAATCCAAAATTTGTGAACACGCGTGGGATAATAATCATAGAATTAAATGGGACTCGGCGAAGATTTTGGAAAAAGAGAGCAACGGAACTAAAAGAAAACTTAAAGAATCCGCGATTATTTTATTAAACGAGGATAGATGCGTTTCTAATTATTCAATAGATTTTTGTACTAGTTGGTTGCCCATCCTTAGAGACGAAGTAAGTAAAAATAAGATAAATATAATTTAATGTCTCACGTGACTATGGAAATACATAAACAAAGAACTGTCATGGTTGACGGCCAAAAAAGTTTTGAGAACGGAAGTAGATTCTCTTCCGAAACGTTAACTACCTCTAGCTTTGATTTTCAGTTTTTAGTTTATAACATTGTTCTAGTTTATATATTTTTAGGTGTGAGACTTTTTGAAACAGTCAAGTGCTCAAGAACCAACCTCTGTCTGATCCGTTTGGCGCAGAGGTTTTTTCATTAATTTTTTAAATATTTTTCAGTGGCAAAATACCCAATAAAAAGTAAGAAAATTGACAGTATCTTGTTTTATTGTGCTGATTTAAGCAATAACTCTGTTTAAATTTAGTGGCATGAATAAACACCACTAATTACACAGTTCCACAAAAAAAGTTCTGTACCAGGAACATAAGTACATAGATTTTGTGTATTTTTTATGCTAAATCCGAATCCGTGGCCCTGAAACTGATTTATCAGGGATTTTTTTTAGTAAAACGCAATAACATCCCCTAAAATAGAGTGAAATAATGAGACAAGGTAAAGCTTCATAATGGACTGCAAACATTTGTAAATGCTTTTAGAAAACATTTTAAAGTAAAATTAGGAGCACTAGAAAGTAGTATATGCAAATTGAATCCACACTCACCCCTACAAGGGGGTTGAAAAAAAGTTCTACACCAGGGACATGAGTACATAGATTTTGTGTATTCTTTTATGATGAATCCCAATCCGTGGCACAAAATCCGATGAAATAGCAAGTGTAAGGAAAAGCTTTACAATGAAATGCAACAATTTGTAAATACTTTGAAAGAACATTTTAAAATGACATTTTGAACATTAGAAAGAAATACAGGGTGTAATCAGTTTCATGTCATTAAAAAAAACTGGTAGTGGGGACCGACTAGACAAACAAAAAACCTTTATGACTTTTCCCTCTAGGGGCACTTTGAAAAAAACTGACCTAGGTAAACCTTTTTAATATTTTTTTAATATTAATGTAGAAAATAATCGAGAACCACCGCTTTTCTTGGTCAATGAACTTGTAGTTCCCAATTATACAACTTTTAAATTGTCATAAAAAAGTGCAAAGGCCTTGAATCATCGACCGCCTTTGATGGACCGCCTCAACCGAACTGAGGCAGTTATAAAGAGGTAAATAATTCGTTATCTTTTCCTGCACAACTGCAAGCAAATAATGGCCGTAGAAATTTAAACAGAGCATTTCTTTACATGTGTGTCTTTTAATTTGGAACAAAATATTATATAAATGTTTATAATTCAGAATATTTAAATGTGATTTATTAACGTTTGTAACATAAATGAGTGTCCTGGGTTAAAAGCTTACCACCTAAGTAAATTATTCAAAATCTGCATCTTCATCAATACATAGTTCGGTCTTGGTCCAAAATCCAAAACGGAATACAAAAAGAACAAACAAGTAAGTTGTGTCTGTACGTAATCAAGAATTGAACGACTTGAACGGTAAAGTCAATAAAATAAATCTTCACTATAAATACACAGCGACCCGAAATTCAAAAATAACAAAAACATCGAACGGCAGGTTGGACGTGTGTACATAACGAAACACCCACAGAAACTAAAATGTTGCACGAGGGAGAGTCAGAGTATAGTTTTCTTCAGATCAGATCTACTAAACACTCGCCGACATTTTATAGCTATCTACACAAATACTGAGTATCATAGGCAAAGACACGCGCGACGATCTAAACCTACCTCAATATTCCAGCAGTTCTCAAAAGATTTTATTCAAAATTTGTGAAATTTTTGTTTATTTTTTTCTCTCCAAAACTATGAGTTTTAGACCCCATGTTATATAAGTTTTTTTTGTTTGTCTCGTCGTTCCCTACCACCAGTTTTTTTTAATGACATGAAACTAGTTACACCCTGTATATGCAAATTAAAGCCACACCCATCCCTACGAGAGGGTTAAAAAAATTTCTGTACCAGTGACATAAATACATAGATTTTGTGTATTTTTTTATGTTGAATCCGAATCCGCAGCCCAAAATCCGATTTACCAGGTTATTTTTTACTAAAGCGCAAAAACATCCCCTAAAATAGAGCGAAATAGTGAGGATAAGGTAAAGCTTTATAATGAAATGCAACAACTTGTGAATACTTTGAGAAAACATTTCAAAACAGCATTTTGAGAATTAGAACGAAATATACCCAAATTAAATCCGCACCCACACCTACGAGGGGGTTAAAAATAGTTCTGTAGCAGAGACATGAATACATAGAATTTGTGTAATTTTTTATGCTTAATCCTAATCCGCAGCCTAAAATCCGATTTACAAGGTAATTTTTTACTAATGCTCAAAAACATCCCCATGAAATAGTGACGGTAAGGAAAAGCTTTATATGTTTCGAATGAAAAACTACATGGCTATGGTTTTTCACATTGCTTTGCACTAACATTTGTTATTCGTAGGGGTGGGTATGGATTTAATTTGCATTTACTTTCTTCTAACGCTCAAAATTTTTTAAACTGTTTTCTTAAAGTATTTACAAATTGTTACATTTCATTATAAAGTTTTATCCTCATCATTTCACTCTATATTAGGGGATGTCTTAACGTTTTAATTAAAAATTACATGGTATATTGGATTTTGGGCTGCAGATTCGGATTCAGCATAAAAAAATACACAAAATCTATGGATTCATCTCTCTGGTATAGAATTTTTCTTAACCTCCTTGCGCCTCGTAGGGGTGAGTGTAGTTTTAATTTACATACATCATTTTCTAATGCTCAAATTGTTATTTTAAAATATTTACTCAAAGTATGTACAAATTTTTGCATTTCAGTTTAAAGTTTTGCCTTATCCTCACTCTATTTTAGGGGATGTCTTTGCGCTTTAGTAAAGAAAACCGCTACCTAGGGAATCACTACTTCCACATCCAGATTTTTCATCCAAGTCACTTTAAAGGAAACATCTTGACTATAAGTGCGATACAGTATGTGGAAATTATTGATCATAGAATTTTAATAATGTTTGGGGCAGGTGTCATAGAAAAATTCGAGGTGTCGTTTTCTGCCATATACGTAAAAATGAAGGTTCTAGCTTGCTTTACTTATTTTCTCATATTCACAACCTACTATAGTCTGTTTTGAAACCAGGAGGAGTAAACATGGAAGTCTCATTAACACCATAAAAGTAACCAGAAAATACACTAGAACCTTCTTGGCGCTTTGGGTAACCAACAATACATGACTACAGTGAAATTGTGTGTATTTTATTACATTATACAATACATCGACCTCTATTTGACATCTATATATTTTATACAGCATCCATACCATTTACGCAATATAAGGACACCAATTAATTAGTCACTTTTACATTCAGTTGTATATAAAAGGGATTAATAGCTGATATACAATGTGCAAACGATAAAATAGAAATTATAACCAAATAGTTTATGACATGAAATTAAAATTTTTACAATATGTCAAAATTAACGATTATTGTCTTGTGTAAAACTGGCGAGGGCGTATCCAATCACAGATGTATGATTTACGTTAAATTTAAAATGCTCCTCCTAGTTTAAAAACAGACTATACCTCCCACCTCTTGACTGGAATCATTCAAGAATTTTAAAAAGAAATCTGAGACCTTGGTTTCTAGTATGTACACCAAATCTCAAGTTCCTGTACTCTTACAGCTTTCTTTACTTATATTTCCCTTTTTACCTCTACTTACCCCCCTCTCTTTCAACGGAATCATGTCAGAATATAATCTAGGAAGGGGGATGGAAAATATAAAAAATGTTGAGGCCTTGGCTTCTAGTACATACACCAAATTTCAAGTTTCTGTACTCTTACCAGCGTGCTTTACTTATTTCCCCCTATTCACCTCTATTTACCCCCAACCCTTCACCGGATATGTTAAAAAAACAATCCAGTTCCAGATCTCGTTATAATATATACGTGTACAGAATTTCAAGTTATCTTAAACCGTTGCGGAGAAATCGTGCGGACAAAAAAAGTTACAGACAGACCGACAGACAGACTGATAGATAGACAGAACATTTTTTTAGCTCAAATTTAAAATCACGACGACGAATGTCATGACTTCTAAACCTATTTCAAGAAAAAAAATGAGATTTTTTTACGATTACTATCCTTCCAATCCACTACGTGGATGTGGAAGTAATTACCTGGTAAATCGACGGCTGTGGATTTGGATCCAGCATAAAAAAATACACAAAATCTATGTACTCATGTCTTTGGTACAGAACTTTTTTTAACCACCTCGTAGAGGTGGGTGTGCATTCAAGTATATCTTATATTTCTTACTAATGCTCCTAATTTTATTTTAAAATGATTTCTCAAAGTTTTTACAAATTGTTGCAGTTCATTATAAAGCTTTACCTTATCCTCATTATTTCACTCTATTGTCACATATCAAAATTAATAACTACGTTTCTATGCAAATTTGGCAAAATATATTATTAGCATATTCAGTTAGTTATTTTTTATGGGCCTGTGAATAGTTAGATGCAAAAAAATTAAGAGATAACTATTAGTCGGTCAGATCTGGAGAAAAAACAAGGTCGAAAAGCGACCGCTCCCAACGAAAAATTTTTTTGCCAGCTTATAAAGTTAGTTACCCTCCATCATTCCGACGAGTTTTTATAGGGTGGAGTCGGCGGGAGGATGGGGGAAATGGCCCATTAAAAGCATGGGAAAGCAGTTTTTCCGAGGTATCTTCGTAGGTGTTGGTGCAACAAAAAAATCACACTTACCGAAAATGAAGATCTTAACAAAACGCGTAAGCTCGTTCCAACCCGAAGCCGGTCGAATAATTAGTTCGCGAGATATCGCGATTGAAGTTGCGAAAAAACGAAAAATTAAATTCATTGTTTCTCGAGAGGGAGTGGAGTTGGGGCCTCAATTTTCTGAATAGAAGAATTGATGCACACTTTATGAGGCCGGAGAGTGAGGGAGGTGGGACAATTAGGAGGGGAGATGGAGGGAAACCAACATTATTAAGACGCTGATAACTTCCTTATTAACAGATCTACAGCAATCTTGCCGGGACCAATTTCCGTATATTTTATTTGTTAAAAGATAGCACTGACTGATTTTTTTTTTAATAAACGCCTGGCGCGCAAAATAAGAAATGGCCGATTTTTTGTCTTTTTCGCCATGAAAGAAGGGGCTGGGGGAAATAATTTTTTCACCAATTAATAGCATTTTTTTGTATCTTTAATATCCGCTTGGCAAGATCGCGATCGGATGATTAGGAAGGGAGATAAAGGCCGGCAAAGTTTTTGCTGTATAGCGGGAGAATGGAGAGGCGTGGGGGTTCGGGCCTGGATTAAAATTTTGGGAAAAGTCTTTTGTTTCGACTTTTCTATTTTATAAGTACCCGATATCCATACGTTGTCCGCCCGCGCAAGTTACAAGAGCAAAAACAGAACAAAAGCGGACGAGTGAATCAGTTGAGCCGCCGGGGGCGCTTATTCTCTCCCGCTCTCTCGCTCTCCTCGAACTCACACGCGCGTGAACGAACGTCTTACTTACTTACTGCCAACAAATTGGTTATAATAAAATATTATATAAGTTGGACACATCATTGTTTAGTTAAAAAAAAAACACCAATTAAAATTTTTAACCTAAGCAATTGTTTTTTACTTCCATCGCATACCGAAGGGAAGTATTGTATTCGAGAAAAAATTACCCTCCGAGATATTTTCGGTTCGGTCAGTCTGTCTGTCTGTCTGTTGGTACATTAACTAAAAAAACTACTTGACGGAGAGGAGTCAAATTTGGTACGTAGTGGACGCTACTGTCAGCGAAGAGATGGTTAAACTTTCACTGGAAAATATACAGGGTGGACCGTCTAAAGGGAATAAACAATGAGAAAAATATTTTTTGCTCAAATTTTAAATTTCCACGTTTCAAGGCCTTCTAAACCTATTAAAAAAAAAGATTTTTCGAAATTTTTTTAGCCATTTGTGAAAATTTTTTCACCACTAAAATAGCTGGAATTTTTTTTCTTTGTTCAAATTTAAAATTTCCACGTATCATAGCGCTCTAAACCTATTAAACAAAAAATTGAAAATATTTTTGCCATTTTTGAAAAAAATTTACTACTGAAATAGATGGACATTTTTTTTCTTTGTTCAGATTTAAAATTTCCACGTTTCCATAGCTTTCTAAACCTATTCAAACAAATTTAAAATTGTTTTTGAAAAATTTTTAAAATTGTTTGAAAAAATTTCCATGGCATTCCAAACCCATTTCGGCAAAAAAAATTGCAACATTTTTTTATCATTTTGGAAAAAACTTTACCACTAGAATAGATGGAAAAATCTTTTTTCCTCAAATTCAAAATTTTCACGTTTCATGACATTCTAAACCTATTTCAGAAAAAAATTGGAACATTTTTACCATTTTGGAAAAAAAAATTACCAACAGAATAGAAGGAAAAATTTTTTTTTGCTCAAATTTAAAATTTTCACGTTTCATGGGATTCTAAACCTATTTAAAAATAACAATGAACATTTATTTACCAACATTTTTGATTTTCTTTTAACTAAAATAGATGGAAAAAATGTTTGTCTTTGTTCAAATTTAGAATTTCCACGTTTCATGGCATTCTAAACCTATTTCAAAAAAGAAAATTTGAAAATTTTTTACCGTTTTTGAAAAAAATTTACTACTGAAATAGATGGACATTTTTTTTCTTTGTTCGGATTTAAAATTTTCACGTTTCCATGGCTTTCTAAACTTATTCAAACAAATTTTAAAATGTTTTTGAAAAATTTAAAAAAATTTTTGAAAAAATTTCCATGGCATTCCAAACTTATTTCGGCAAAAAAAAAATTCAACATTTTTTTATCATTTTGGAAAAAAAATTGTTTTTGGTCAAATTTAAAATGTTCACGTTTCGTGACATTCTAAACCTATTTCACAAAAAAAATTGAAATATTTTCATCATTTTGGAAAAAAATTTTACCAACAGAATAGATGGAAAAAATTTTTTTTGCTTAAATTTAACATTTTCTCGTTTCATGGGATTCTAAACCTATTTAAAAAAAAAATTGAAAATTTTGTTTACCAACATTTTTGAAAATTTTTTTTAACTAAAATGGAAAATTTTTTTGTCTTTGTTCAAATTTAAAGTTTCCACGTTTCATGGCATTCTAAACATGTTTCAAAAAAAATTTTTGAAATTTTTTTGAAGTCATTTTTAATCTTTTTCTATCACTGCTATAGAATAGATGAAAAATTGCTTTTGCTCATATTTAAAATTTCCACGTTTCATCACATTCTTAACCCATTTCGAAAAAAAAAAATATTTGGAACATTTTTTACCAATTTGGAAAAAAATTTACCACTAATAGATGGAAAGAACGTTTTTTTACTCAAATTTAAACTTTTTCAGTTTTCATGGCATTCTAAAACTATTTAAAAAAAAACTGAAAATTTCTTTTACCAACATTTTTGGAAAATTTTTTACTACTAGAATAGAAGGAAAACATTTTTTTGGTCACATTTAAAATTTCCACGTTTCATGCCATTCTAAACCTATTTGAAAAAAAAGTGAATTTTTTTTTGAAAAAATTTGTAATGTTCTCTTACTACTACTATAGAATAGAATGAAACATTTTTTTGCATTCTAAGCCAATTTCAGAAGAAAAAAATTTTAAACAATTTCAAAAATAATGAAATATTTTAACCACTACTAATACTTCCACTCCACTACGTGAATGTGGAATTGAAAATGTGACAGATGGCAATAATATTTGGCATATGCAACTCTTATAGTTTCATTGAAAAATGTACAGGTTGGTCATCCTAAGAAATAATTCAACCATGGTGGCCATTTGTAAAGGTATTTCCGCAAGCCTTCCATATTAGGCACCTGTTATTTAGTATTGAATTTTTGCTGCTGGATGAGCACTCTATTGGGCAAAAGTTATCAGGTTTTCTTTGTAATAATAGTGATAACTATATTCCGATTATTATTCTCAATGTCATTTCGTAATTCATATTTTTTTAGAGTGACCGCCATGCACAAATAAAGAGGGAAGTTCTGTGTAAATACCTTTACCGATTTTTATTATTGAAATTGGTTTTTGTAATAAAAAATAACAATATATTTAAAACAACACAACTGTTTTATTTATACTCCTATAATATAATATGATATGTGCTGCTCCTACTTTATAATTTAGGATGCATAATTGCTACAACAATGTAAAGTTAATAATAGAATAAAATCATGTTTTGCTCTGGACAACTTGGCACATAATGTGGATTGGATTATACTTTAAGGTAACGTAATATGTAAAAGAGAAATTAGTAAAATTAGTCTTTTATTTCGTTATTTTTAAAATTTTTCAAAATATTTGTAAAATTCAGACAATGTACAGTTTACGTCATTTTGCGACAAATAATTGACCTCCCTTTGCGATGCTTATTTGACGTCCTCTATCTACGTCAAATCGCTGTGACATATCGTCGTCATCTTTACGTCGAGAGGACGTCGAAATTTTGATGAAATCGACGTGCTTAGTGACGTCTAATCAACGTGAAAAGAACGTGTCTCTGCTAGCTGAAGAGTGCCTAATTTTGCAGAGGCGAGCTTATTGTTTACTGACTACAGTACCAAGTAGAGTTTACAGACTGAAATCTAACGCTGATTCGTCGTCGCTATCTTCATATTGCGAAAAGAGAAATCTTCGTACACCCGTATAGATCTGTCAATGCAATTATAAACAGTTCACTGACAAATGATGACAATTGGAGGAGAGCTAGAGAGCGGGAGAGAGAAAGCGCCCCCGGCGGCTCAACTGACTCTCTCGCCCGTTTTCGTTCTGTTTTTCCTCTTGTAACTCGTGCGGGCGGACAATGTATGGACATGTATGGACGGGTACTTACAAAATAGAAAAGTCGAAAGAAAAGACTTTTCTCAAAATTTTCATTCCGGCCCAGACCCCCACCCCTCTCCGTTCTCCCGCTATACGGCATAAACTTTACCGGCCCGTATCTCCCTTCCTAATCATCCGATTGCGATCTTGCGGGGCAGAAATTGAAGATAAAAAAAATACTATAATTGGTGAAAAAATTATCCCCCACCATTCATGCCGAAAAAGACGTGCAAGAAATCGTAAATTTTTTATTTTGCGCACCAGGCAATTAAAAAAAACTCCATCAGTGCTCTCTTTTAACAAATAAAATACGGATTGGTCGCGGCCAGATTGGTATAGGAAGTTATCAGCGTCTTAATAATTTTGGTTTCCTCCCATATCTGCCATCCTAATTGTCCCACCACCCCCACCCTCCGGTCTCATCAAGTGTTCATCAATACCCTTCTATTCAGAAAAAAATGAGGTCCAAACTCCACTACTTCTCGAAAGAAATTTTCTTTTTTTTTTTCGTTTTTTTGCAAGTTCAATCGCAATATCTCGCGAACTAATTATGCGATCGTGTTCGGGTTGGAACGAGCTTGCGTATTTTGTCAAGCTCTTCATTTTTGATACAGCTAACTGAAAGTAGCTTTGCTGGTGAAATGCGCAAAGAAAGAACAGATGTCTGTTACAATGAGATTAGAGAGAGACCTCAACTGGGCTCCGGCTTTAAATTGAATGGTCGCTACTGAGCATCTAATAGCCAGCCGCAGAGTTACTTTCTGTGAACTGTATGTATGATTTCTTTGTGGCACCAACACCTGCGGAGATACGTCGAAAAAACTTCTTTCCCATACTTTTAATGGGGCGTTTCTCCCACCCCCTGCCGACTCCGCCTTTAAAAACTTGTCGGAATGATGGAGGGGACCTAACTATACAAGTTGGCAAAAAATTTTTTTTCATTCGGAGCAGTCACTTTTCAAAACTCAGATCTGCCCCGCTATATATTAATTATACAAATATCAATAGCGATCAATAATGGTAACACAAGAGAGTATTTTATATCCCCTTTAAAACGCATTTTGATTTTTCTTCCTAGCTTGTTTGGTTTTCGAGCAATTCAATTTTTTCTATAGGCCGCGCGCAAAAAATATCAAATAAACTGAAATTCGCGCGCTTTAAAAATACGAATTTTGCAATTTTTTGTCAATATCGATTTTATCGAAAACCATGGCATATATAAGAGGACTTCTTTTTAGGCAATTAGTCAAGCTTTCTTTTTTATAATGATCAATTTTTCTATATCTTCAACGGTTAACGAATTATCAGTAAAATAAGGCTTTTTTCACCGAAGGGGTGGTTTCTTTGAGGTGGGGTGGGGTTGTGCGGCACCCCCAGAACTGATTTTCGTGGTTTTGTGGTGTTTAATCCTCCCACTAACAGCTACTGAAGGAAAATTTTAGATAACATTTTTTGTGAGCTTCTGGTGTATTTTTTAATTTACCGACTGGACTAAGAGTAAAAGAGTCATAAATGTAAGGTTAACTACACCCTCGATGAAGACTAGTTATTATTATTATATACTTAATTATCTGATTGCGGCAAGCGATCAGAATGAATTACGTATTATATTCTTACCATAGTCGAAACTTAACAGTATCAGAGCATTCTTCCGTACCATCTGGCCAGGTACTTCTTGCTTTGAACTCCAACTGAATTTCATAATTCTTTTTAAATTTATAACGTGCACAGTTGTTTGAATCAATGTATAATTGCTTCTCTGTGAATTGGTTTATACTCACACTTAAATCCTAAAACATTTAAAAATCTTTAATAAGAACAGAATTGATGTTAAAAGTTAGATTATATAATTTAAATTATATGAATTATTTATTGGCAACGAATTTCAATTAATGATGAACAAGGCCGATTTTGGAAAGATTATTCGGTGAGATGATAATGATCTGAACGTTGAAACGGGTAGACACGAACTATCGAAACGTTCGACCATAATTAAAATTCAGTAAATATATTTTAGCTTAAGTTGTCTGTGATTAGTTAGTCTGTCTGTCTGACTGTGATTCACGCCCAGTCAGGGCGCAAATCACAGACTGCATAAAATAAAATATGAAAATTTCAATCACAGTGGTGGCAGAACTAGAACTGTGAAAATAGTGACACTTCTCCGGCAGTCAAGAAAACTGAAAGAAAAACAACATTTATTTTTATTACTAACAAATTATAACGAGCATAAAATGAAACAACCTTAAGTAGTTTATTCAATGAAACCGTAAAGTTTAGACTGATATGCTCTTTAAACCATCCAAAGAGCTATTTCACTTTTTTTGAAAACTCGACGTTATATGAATTTTGGGTGAGTTTTAATTCTATAGAAAATAGTCTCCTGGCTATGCCAGCCCGTCAGTTTGCCCAGAGTTCAAAACAGAAAGGAAGAAAATTGTCTCATTGTTAAAAAGCTCACTTCTTGTGTACGTATTTTTGTTATGACTAAAACAAACAAAGTAAGATCGCCAAAAAGTGTGCGGTATCAGGAAGTGCAGGCAGAAAGGTCAAATTTGTAAAAAATTGAGTTATAATAAGTAATAGTTGCAAGCTATTTCTATATTGAGAATATTTATTTAAGGTTGAATCTCGAGTAGTCCGGATCAAAATGGTGTTGTAGCATACGGGCCGTTTTCATCTCGTGATTCTCTTTGTGTAATAGTAATACTAAAAAAATGTAATGGTATAATCTGAAAACTACTGAAATTTGCACCCCCTCAAGCGTACTCTCATAGTTTTTGTTATCAACAGTGTTTTGTTGATGATATTTAATTTTATAATTTCAGTACTTCTAACGCGGACTGGACTGTCTCCTGGATAAATTTGGCAAAAACAAGAAATAATATTTTCTAAGCCAGTTGTAAAACATTTTTTAGGGGATTTTCACGTTTGTCTCTTTATTTATTTGCAATTTAAATATATTTGATTATTTAATGATGTCATATTATTGAGTTAAGGTTGCTGTATAGTTATTTTTGGGAATTATTGAAGGATATTCCGCGTAAATTAATTTTTATTGAGGCACGTGTTTGTGCGATTGCGGTGTCCACTGACCACATGTATCTTTGTTAACTCATTAATTGTTGTGGCAATTTTGTATTTTGTGATCGCTTGCGACACAATGCTGTGGTACTTTATCAATTTTTTAGATTATTGTGGACGAGGACTAACCTCTGGATAAATTGGAATCTTTGTTTCTTAATCGTGTGTAGACAATCTCATCTCATTAAGAGTAGGTTTCGAAGTCATTTTGTCGCATTTAATTAACCTCGTGTTAGTACCGGCGGTTAAGGGACAATTTTTTATTAGTTCATGTTTTGGAAGACTAAGCCCATAATTTATTTGCTGCATTTGTTACAATATTAGTTTTTTTTTTCAGATAGTAATTCAGATATTTTCTCTCTAATTCTAACTTAATTTTGTTACCTTTATTCAAAATTTTGGTCATAACCAGTGTCAGGCATTTTGTTAACTAAAGTTTTGTTTTTCTCACAGTTTAAAATTTTTTGCTATTGTCAACTGGTTTATTACACTCCCCTCTTTTTTATGTAAAACCTTGGACCAACCGAAGCACCGCAAGGGGATAAGTTGGATAGGCGAGAACATAATACTCATTGTCTGGACATTTTTTCCAAACGCAGTGTCTCCCTGGAAAATCCTCGTAGACCAGGACACGACCATTATATAGTCCTCATTCCCAGATACCTGTGGCCATCTCTAAGGTTCGACCTCGTTGGAACTACGCTATCCACAAAGTTGAGTAAGCCTAAATCTGCGTAAAAGATAATCCGTTGGTCAGGAAAGAAAAATGTAAACCGTTTTTTAAATTGTAATTTTCTTTTTAATTAATCTTCAAATTTAAATTTTTGTCTGTTAGTAAATTAGTTACAATTTTTGTTAACTGTTGCAAAATTTTAGCTCTTATGCTGTTAATATATTATTTGTTTTATACTTGATTTTGATTGTTTTTTCCCCCCAAAATTTGCAAAAGTGTTATTTATGTACTGAATACGCTGGCGTCCAAATTCTTTGTAGTTTGTTAAAGTTTTGTTTGGTTAATTTGACAATCGAATAATTGTTCAAAAAAATATATATATAACTCTTCTCGCCATAGAGTGACCCTCGACCAACCCTGAGCTAACTGGTTGCTACTCTTTCATAGCTTCCTCACCAGCCAGCTGAGAAAATTGTGGTTGCAAAATACATTTTAAAATTTCTTTTTAACTTTTTTGCATATATTTTTTATTAAGAAATTATAATTTGGAAGACCAGTGATCGAGTTAGAAAATCTCTATCTAAATAAATCGATAGATATCGGGAATTCACTGAAAACAAAATTTGTTACAGGCGCGATTTCCATTCAAGATTTGGAAAATGTTGTATGCAAATTAAGGAGAAGAAGGCATTACGCAACTTTTGAGTAAAATTGTCGATGGACAAGTGATTGTGACCAAACAAAAAACGACTTTTAATAAAATCTGTAATTGGCTCGATGCACAAAAAACGTAATTTCTCCATCAAATACTTTATAACATTTAATTAAATCCAATGTTGATAACCTTTTAAATACGAAAAATAGATTTAAAACCTTTTGCGACTTCTTTTATTTATTCCTTGGGGACGAAAATTACGAATGAATAGAGAATTGATAAAAAAATATCTCTTTGAAATCTTCGCTCCGAAATTTTGCATTCATTGTCTGCTTTCTCCTATCTCCGTGATTGTGTATTGTAATGTTATTTACTTATTTTTTATTTGTGGCTATTTGATTGATTTCCTGTTTCTCTCTTATCTCAGGGCTCAGGCAGGTTCAAAGTTTCGTTTATGTAGGTACGACTTGCCTACATAAATATTTTTTTTAACTATGCTTTGTTTGAAAGAATGAAACGCCAGATTAAACTTTAAACAATACAGAACAATTTATTAATAATTAAAGCTTGGTATGTTTTTTATAATTTACAAAATTTACTTTCACCTTTAAAGATCTTTTTACAATTATTTTTGGCCTTTTTCAAAATTCTTTTTATTTTATCTACTGAAAGTTTAAATCTCGAGATTTTATTGCATGAGCATTTGTACTATTGAAAATAGTTTGCCTCGATTCGTCGAGTAATGCGCACGTAGAATAATATTGTTTATTTGCTACCTTGTATTTCGACTCGGATCAGCTGATGCTCCTCAAATCCCAAATGTTGACGACTTGTCTGTTGCTTGAAGTTTCAAAAACTGCGATAACCATCCGCAAACACATTGGTTTATTATTACACTGGTTTATTATTAAAAAGGTAAGTGACTTTTACCTTACACACTTACCTTACACACTGAAAACCACGTTGCTTCTTGTTGCAAAAGTCAGATAATTCACAATAGACGCGAACTACAAATTTTAACGATTTTACAAGTTTATTTTCTGCAAATCTTCTCTTGTATAATTATAATTTTAATTTAATTTGCTATCCACTTGATAGATATTCACAGTAAAAATTACAATATTTCAGGTTTTCTTAACCTCGCCGAAACTTTTTGACATCTGTCAGACAATAATAAATATTTCCTTCTTTTGTTTTAAATCTTATATAATGGGCTTGTTCCGTGATATTCTTTTTATTTGGTTTTTATACTTTTTCATATAGTACTCGATATTCTCATTATACACTTAAAATTTCGTATTATTAACCTTTTCCATTCTCGAGATATAAGGAGTTGAAATTGTTAATAGTTGCAAAAACCGAGCGCTCATATGTGACGTCACTATACGTAAGTGACGTAAAAAAATGGCTTTCTGGGACCTTTCAAATTTAACCTGAAAAGTCGAAAAACATGGAATTTTTAAACGCTGGTAACTAAATAAATACGTCGAGTGAAAGTTCGTTCTATGGCTCTAAGGAAAGGAGAAGGTCGGCGATCAATTCTAATCGTAAATTGCATTGTCAAAATCGAAAATTCGTCCCGGCAGGAGCGATAGAAAATTGTAATTGTTTGACATTTCACCAAATTGTACTCCCCAACTGTCAAGTTGTAAACAAAACAAACAATACTTTGAAAACACTTATAATTATAACAAGTAAGGAGCATCAAGACTATTGAGATCGCCGAGCCTATGCGTATAGTGACGTAGCGCCTGGCCACGCCCCATTTTCGTGAGATGGAGATTTGTAATAGTTTTTAAGATACTAAACGTGCGAATAAGATTCTAATTTTTTGCAGATCCATTAATTTATACTTGCACTTTCGATTTATGAAATAAAAAAAATATGCTGAACAAGCCCATTTATGGGGAGAAAACGACGTGCTACCGCCTTGAAGGTTAAATAGAGACTGATTTGAAATTTGCCCTTTTTCATTGGCTTGGTTTGACGTTTTTGAAAGTCAAAGCCTACTTGATATGATAAATTTAATTATGAAAATTTTAATTTCAAATTATTTGAAAACTGAATAAAATTTGTTGAAATTGACTTTGGATTGTTATTTCTGACATGATTAGCTTTAATTTGATATACCATATGTTTAGGTTTTCCTTTGATTAAAATTTCATCCGCAAACCTCTAAAATTTCCATTTATTGTACTTATATCTACTTTACATTGTCGAAATTTTATACCAAGCTGGTATCTTACCTAATTTGAACATTTTATACGTAATTACTTACATACACAAATTATATTTTACTAAGTATGCCCTTTTCCATTTCTAGGTATGCATTATTGAGTTGATGGGCCTATAGTGGAACACAGAAAAATTGTTCATAACATCCTATTATCTACAAATACACATTACACTGTCCTTTTTCATCATGGAATGGTTTTATTGCAGTACTAAATATAATATTCAAAATCTAAGTGAAATAAGTTGGGTTATGCGCTACCCCAAACTTATTTATGGATCTCCCATTTAAGTCCATGCACATATGTGCATTCACGATGTATTAGTCTAACAGGTAGGTTTTTAACAAATTTTTAATGTTTTGTTGTTAGATGAGGCCTAACTTTCTTAAAATCTATAACTTTATAATCTACGCTAGGTACACTTTGCGGAGAGCAATTTTAGTCTTCTTTTCTCACTACTGTTTTACCTTCTTTTATTTGTTTCACAAAGTCTTTTTAGCTTATTCAAGTCTATTTTATCATTAAATTACACATAATTAGATATTTAACTCTAGTTTTAATTAAAATCTTCTTTATTTCTAGGTTATAATTCTGCTCTATGTATTCCTACAAGTCCTAGTGAAGAGTCTCACCATGTTACCGCCTTTAAAAGTCTATTTTACATGATATAATGTTATAATAAAGTATATGATTTAGTATTTATCGTACTACAGTGAGTTTGAATACGGTAGGTTTTATCTACGTTATGATATTCGTACAAATCTTAATCTAAATTACAACCTATTTAATAAGTCAATTCTGAATGTTTCATTCTAGAACAAGTCACGTCTTGAGTACTTTAATAAATTTGAGTAATGTTACATATTATTTAATATTTATTTAATGTTTTGAACTATCGTGTAGCTTTTATTTTGTAGAAATTTTTAACTTTTTCCAATTGAAATGTCTTTCTATCGCTTGTGTTGTGGCATTGTGGTTTTCATATCAATATATACCCATATACATAGAGACCGTACGACGTTGCTACTCCATGATAGTGTTTGTTATTCTCAACAACTCTATACTATATTTCTGTTGGAATTTTAAGTCAACTTATCAGCATTCCTCATAAGACTTCGTGTATCGCATATTCAAAGATTAGCTTCTCAAAATGTATGTAGTAAAACCTTTTGAACTTTCAAATGTGACTTTGTGGTTGATCAAACTATACGAAAAGAAAATTAATAGCTCTTACTCATTATTCAGTCCTAAATATTTTGAACACCAAATAATGTTCCCAGAAAGAAACTCGAGTCAGTTAATTTACCACAAAAAATAAAGTTTCAAAATTTTGAAGAAATTCAAATGTTTGTGCTATATTAGATCTCAAAACCGTAAACCTTATGACAAGTTCTCTCTCTTTTAAAACGTAAATATAACCTTCCTTAATTGCAAAGTTAGTACGGTCACTTGGTGATTTCACTTCAGATTACTTCTATAGCCGTTTTAAATTCAAATATTTTTGGATAGTTTTATGCAAAATGGATCAAATATGAAACAGTAAAAAGGAATAAGGGTGATTTTTCGTTGGAGGTAGTTTCATCCCATCTTGTCGTTGCCGAGATACAGTTAATAATAATTACATTTGAATGCAGCCCTGAAATGATCACGCTGTTCAAACTGTCATAACTCTGGTTTAAGGAAACATTTTAACATGTACTTTGAACCAAATTAAAGCTTATTACAGTTGCCTAAAATTTCGTTTTGTAAATTATGGTATCTGCAAAACTGAAAATGGTACAAGGAAAATGAAAACGAAATTCTGATTTCCTAGACAAAGAAGTTCACGTTTTTGGTTCCAGTAAATTCCAAATTACTATTCGTAACTGTTATGTATATACTGTGACATTCAAAATTACCTGAATGCCACTTGTTAATTTTTATTTTAATAGCAATGAATTTTTGTAGTCTGAAACTACAATTCAGTAAATTTATTAATTAATTTTCCAGTTCAATCCTGAAGCCGTCCTTGTCTCACTGAATCTGGAAGAATTTGTGTTCATCAACCCAAATTTAAATTAGAAATTAGCATACAAGCGCCATCTGTTACTTCTCTTGCTATACACCTACAAGTCATCTGGTACAACAAATATTATAAAAAGAAATCTATATTAAGTGACACTCCTAAAAATCGATAAACCAAATTATTAATCGATAATTCTGATGAAATTACAACTCATGAATTCATAGAAATGATACAGTAAAGTAATTGTGTAGATTTGTATTGTATTTAAAGAATTATTTGTTACCAGTAGTTGTCAGCGACATCTAGCGTATTTATGGGTAACTAGACCATATCAGATCTTACACGGGATCGGAACTAGGTCGTAGCATACAGACGTATTTCTGACCGTTTAACACCTCATCTGGATTAGTATGTTAAAGATACTTTATAATATGAATATAATTACCTTCTGTAGTATTTGTTGTATATGTATTTGTAATTTATTTGCTGAATTTATCATTTTTTTTTTTTAATATTGGGGCATCGACTACTAAGGTCATTAGCCCTTCATCTCAGAATTTTTTTTTTTTTTCAACAATCTTATTCTGAATCTGAAAATATCACCCAAAATTTTACTTTTGTTAAGAGTAGTTCACCTTTAAATATACTTTGTTTTACAGAAGATGAAGTATTGAATGTTTTAAAGAAAATCAAACCTAAATTAACCTCTGGGTCAGATGGTATCCCCGCATTCATATTACGCGACTGTGCTGCTGTTTTTTCTAAACCCCTTACTATATTATTCAACTTATCACTAAGGTCCTCCAAATTTCCGTCACGGTGGAAATTATCAAAAATAATTCTAGTATTCAAGAAGGGCGACAGATCTGAAATTTCTAATTACCGTCCGATAGTAATAATAAATAATTTCGCCAAGGCATTTGAAATTCTCCTACACCATTATATTTTTAACCACGTAAAGCATCAAATATCAATAGCTCAACATGGGTTCTTCAAGGGCCGTTCAACAGTCACCAATTTAATTAATATTACAGAGTTTATTTCTGATTCTATTGACAGGAGTGTACAAACAGACGTTATATACACTGATTTTTCCAAAGCTTTCGATAGACTGAATCACGGTATCCTCTTACAAAAATTTGAATGTTATGGCCTCTCGGACAACCTTATTGAGCTTTTTAAGTTCTATCTAACTGATAGAAAGCAATATGTTGTATACCATGGTGTTAGATCTATTGAGGTTTTAGCCACGTCAGGAGTCCCCCAAGGTTCAAACTTAGGTCCACTTTTCTTTAACTTGTTTGTAAATGATATAGTAGATAATCTAACTGTTAACTGCCTTCTATATGCGGATGATTTAAAACTCTTTTGTAATATTGCAAGTGAAAAAGATTGCTATGAACTTCAAAACAATATTGATCGTATTAATACATGGTGTGTGATAAACAAATTACCCTTGAATGAAACAAAATGTAACGTTATGACATTTACAACAAAGCAAAATATTATCATGCACGATTACAAATTAGACAATCATATACTTTTCCGGCCAGACACTTTTCGGAACTTGGGTGTGACATTCGATAAAAAACTAACGTTTGTAAACCACATCGAACTTGCTGTCACCAAAAGTTATAAAATGCTGGGTTTTGTTATTAGAAACTCCGCACATTTTGAAAATGTACACACATTAAAGCAACTCTACACTACTATTGTTAGACCTCACCTTGAATATGCTTCAATAATATGGTGTCCAACCTATAATGTACACATACAAAATTTGGAAAGAATACAACGCCGTTTCCTAAAACATGCGACATTCAAGGCTGACGGGACTTATCCAGCTATTGGTTATCCACATAAAGAATTGCTCTCTAGGTTTTGCCTAGATAGTCCAGAGATCCGTAGACACCGATCGCAATTAACTTTTTTATACAATATTTTACACAATAACATCGACTGTGGAGATATTTTAAGTATGCTTAATTTTCAAATTCCTAGACCGGCATCTAGGCACAACAATTTATTTCACTTGCCTTTCTCAAGGACAAACGTAAAAACATTTTCTTGTATCCAGCAGATGTGCAGTATGTACAATAATTTAAATAATCGATTAGATATATTCACTTGTAGTCTTACAGACATAAAGAATCTGTCTTTAACTTAAATTTTGTATTTTGTTCTTTTTTGTTGGCACAAGTAGCCTCACCGTGTACTATACTTCTTGTATAAGCTGTATATTTTTTATGTATGTATATTGTATATGTATATTTATACTAAAGTGTATTTTATAAGTTTAGTTTAGTTAGTTGTCTCTAGGATGAATTCACATGTATTCATGTATTTATGTGTGTATATGTATTTTTCACAAGTTACTATTTTTAATTTTAGTTTTTATCTCCTATTCTGTAATTGGGTTTTTTAACCTGTTGAATAGTGTATCAAATAAATAAATAAATAAGAGATACCTGTACAATATACACGTACTTTACTTTAAGTGAATTGGTAAGCTGATCATTAATAGACATCAGATTGCTAGGACTATTTAAGGTGAGTTAAGAGATATTTTTCAATAATAATTAACACCATATATTAGATCAAGTTTAAAATATAGTCATCAAATCTTTTGGTATATATTTGAGCGCTTTAAAAATTCAATTGTGTTCATTAAATTCACATGACGATTGTTAAGGCATACGTTAATTTGATTTGATAGGTTCAGCGCTCTTCTATGTTGTCCAAATATAGGACACTCTATTAAAATATGTTTCACCGTTAATGCTTCATTGCAATTATTACAATTATTTATCATAATTAAAAGCGATGTTTGTTGATCACAAATTATTTCATTCGCGGCGCGTGGCATGTAAGATGGAGACCACGCGGTCACGTTAATGTATGAACGGGGTATTTCGAGACATGTGTTAAACTCGGTATTAATATATATTTAGAAGTAAATTTTGTTAATGAATAATTGAGGTTTAATAGGGGCTTAAAGACAGTTCGAATTTAGTAAATTTTGTTTTCGTAACTTTATCGAATAATTAAAACTCAAAGGAATTTAACTCGATATTAGTAGGGGCGAGAAGGGCATGCATTAACGTGGGGATTTTATCAAACGCACTAAGAGTCCCCACTAGTAACTAAAGTAATTTCAAGTGAAGTAACAGATAGTAACTCTTGTAGGAATGAGGTATTAAGTTAACCCTTAAATTTGGAATTTTACCAAAGAATTGGCTTAACCTTGTGCCAAAGAACTGGGCTGCTGCTACTAATCCATGGGTTATTTGCCAAGAAGGAGTCTTTGTAATCCAAATTGTTGGAGTGTCTTGGTAGAGAATAGTCCCCGCTGGATGAGAGCACCAAGTTGTTAGAGTTTTGGTAACCGTTCACAGACGAATAAGTTCTGAAAAGTCGAGGGATCTCTGCTGGATGTCAATAATCGAGTGGTGGTGATACACAGTGAAGATTCGGTGAGACGAGGACCAGGGTTGGTTTCTGCAGGACGCAACCGGTCGTAATAGTATCACTTGAATTTTTCTACAGTATTCAACTTTCATCATTCAACTTTCGATAAATTTCAAACAGTTCTAAATTATTACCATTGTTATATGTTATATATTGCCTTCAGCTAATTATAAATTTTTTACATTTAATTATTTATTCACAGATTAAAATGAATTGTCATATTTTGTACTTTTTTGGTCTTCAACCTTACCATAATTATTTATAATATATAAATAAACTTTCTATAGGGAAGTAGCTACATCCAACCATAAGGTGTAAATTAAATTCAAATCACTTCAATAATTGTAAGAATCAATAAACTAGATATATTTAACATAGTGTTTATCTGTGAGAATTTTATGAGTATCTATGACATATTAATTATCTCTGAGTAGTCACAGTCGTACAGTTAGACCAGTAGGTTGTAGATGCTTTTTTATATGACTACTGGCGCCTAACCTAAAATCAAAACATTTTTCTGAATAATTTCCGAACCACGACCCAGTCTCCACAAACAAAACGAGAACCGGGCAACCTCAACTTCCTAACCTGCTGGAGGCAGAAGTTGGTGGTACAATACATAACAGTTATAACAGAACATATGTTCTTGACAGCCATGGATCCATTATCAAAAAGATTTTACACTTAATGTGTTTTTAAAATTTAAAAAGAAATTAATTGTTTTGGCTTCAAGGTTGGCTTTAAGGGTGTCTTTTCTGTATATTATATAAACTTGTTACTTGTATATTAGTTTTTATTTCGTATATAAATATTACTGATGTGAAACGGTTGTACATATAATATCGAAATAAAGTTGTCCGCATCTGCAACCTCGAATACTGCGAATCTCTCATCCACTGATGACTGCATGGTCAAGAAGCAAACATACTTGACTTTCACCATGGAGTCTCGGATGCGATATCCAGTCGTAGCACTTAAATTTTTTTACAATAAGAAATTAATCCTACTAAATATGGATACCGAATGTGTCCATTGTCTCAAAATGAGTAGCTCCCTCCCGCTCAAAGTCACTTCAGACCTTCACGGATGAAAGGATTTGCATCACCCATGGTGTGATATCGTGGGAAATATTCGACTTTTTCTCTTACCTCTATTTCAAACCCGTCCATGAACAGAATGGTAATGGAGAGAATTCTAACATCGTAGACAGAAACCTATTCCAAACAGTCCGTTTTATTGGTTATTAGGTCAGGTCTCGTAGATAATCGAAACAGAATTTAATTAGGGATGATAGGATTGGTTGAATTCGTTTAACAATATTATTTTAGTATAAACATATGAACATTTTAGGAAGTACATTAATTTTAATTACCGGGTGCTCCATTACATTTGGACTCTTTCTAAACCCGTATTTATGAAATAGTTGAGATAATTAAATGCGGTTTCCGTCAGTCTAATTTTAATAAGTTCTTCCCTGAGTAATCATCTTTCTTTGCTCACTTCCGGTTTAACCGGAAATAACAGCGTATTTTTGGTGATAGGGGTAAACTGTTATTTCAAATGGAACAAGCTGTATATTCTTTCAGTTGGAAAGCACATTGTTTCCCCTTTCCGAAAATGCCATATTTGTCACGGAAATTATACAGAATGATGGTTTTATAACATTTTAAATTGAATACTGCGTTTTATCGAAAGAAAATAATGATTCACAAAGTAGATTATGGAAACAATAGACAGCATCACTTGTAAACGTCAAATTAGTCTATTGACAACTCGGATACTTGAGTTACTGTAAGAAAAATGTTTGCTTTAAGTGAAAAAGCTAAGTGTGTAATCTTCTTTGCTGAAACTAAATCTTACAAAACAACACAAAGAAGATTTAGAACTATGTTTAATAAGGAAACTGCAACAAAAAATTCAATTAGAAAATGGTATAGAAACTTTTGGAATTCCGGTTGTATTGACCGTAAAAATGGAACTCCAAATAATGAAAATGGGCTTAATAACGCAATTGAAATTTTGGAATTGTTCATACTGTTATGAAAAATGTTCTAAAATTGAATGCTTATAAAATTCAGATTCATCCAAAATTAAAGGAAACTGATTTTCCAAAACGAGTACAATTTTGTAGCAAAATTCTTGATTTACGTAGAAGAGATAGGCATTTTCTTTACAAGTTGATCATGTCCGATGAAGCATCATTTCACTTAAATGGCAAGGTGAATGAGCATAATTGTAGAATTTGAACATCAGAAAATCCCAGAAATGTCCATCAGTATGTCAGATCCTCTCCAAAAGTTACAATTTGGTGTGCGGTATCAAAACAAAAAATTTACGGTCCCCTCTTTTCAACAATCCAATTGTCAATGCCGGGATAATTCGTTGAGGACTGTCTATTTCCAACAAGACGTTGCTACGCCTCATTATGCTATGATAACTAGAGATTCCATAAATGCCACCTTTGGAAATCGTTGGATAGGGAGAGGAGATCCTACAGCATGGTTCCCTTGATGCCCAGAGCTCACAGTTTCAGATTTTTCATATGGGGGTATATGAAAGACAGGTGTTACAGCCCTATGACACAAAATTTAGAATAACTGAAAGAAAACATTCGAAATGTCTTTAATAACATTACCCCCGAACAGTTAAGTAGGAGCTATGACAACTTTGTAAAGAGAATAACTAAATGTATGTACGTTGATGGCCAGCATTTTGAACATCTTTTGTAATTAATGTGTATTATTTTGTTTATTTTTTATTTGCTTAATAAATATTCTGGTATACACTTTGTTATAAGTATCGAATTTCACATGTACATTTTCAGTATTAGCAATCTTGAAGTAATATTCAAGTATTAATAAACTAATTTGACGTTTGCAAGTGATGTTGTCTGTTGTTTCCATAGTCTACTTTGTGAATCATTATTTTTTTCGTAGCATTTCGATAAAACGCAGTATTCATTTTAAAACCTTATAAAGCCATCACTCTGTATAATTTCCATGACAAATATGGCATTTTCGGAAAGGGGAAACAATGGGCTTTCCAACTGTGAAACAATATATATGGTATACTCCAAAAATCTGCTATATCATTTCCGGTTAAACCGGAAGTGAGAAAAAAAAGACGATTACTCGGGAAAAAAACTTATCAAAATAAAAGAAAACTAGGGAAAACAGCATTTCATTATCTCAACTCGTTCAAAAATTATGTAGTTTTAAAAAGGGTCGAAACATAATGGGGCACCCGGTATCTCCATATGATACCAACATGGTTAGCGAAACGCACGTCGAAGTAATACTATTTGAGTGTAGTGTTCAAGAGCTTTGGAGTTTCTGGACACTACTTCAGAGTTAGCGTCACACCCAGCACTCTCCAGGAATGTATCGATTTATTTTAATTTTGCTTCTATATTTAGCATTATTCAAATTAGCTTAATATTCTTTAATAGAGAATCATCCAGTGAAAGCAAATTCAGAATAAGGTGCGTAAGATCCAACACAACACTTTTGCACTTGATTTTACACTCCATTTCTTTTAGAAAACATATATTTAAATTTAAAAAATAGACAGCTACTGGAAGCGGCCGGAACCTCCCCCACGCGATGGATCTTTGAAACATTTGAAATTGAGTACAACAGTAAAGCTGTATAGTTGTTGAAAAGGAATGCACGTGCACGTGACAAGTTTCACGGCGTGACGGCTCCGCCCATCGACCCACTGTGGACCGTATGGCCAAAATATCATACAAAAAACCAGACAGCCTTATTAAGAACACATTATCTAAATTATATTCGAGGAATTATCTACCTGTTATAAGTACTTACGAAACTGCAGGTAGCCAAAATGCCCTTAAATTTTTGGTTTGCACCGTAGCGAGAGGTACATGTTTTCAAAGTTATTTTGTGATATTAATATAATATTCTAGTGACAATTTGTGTTATGGATGTTTCAACTATAGGTAAGAGTCTGCTATGTCTGAGATATTACCCTCTGTAAATCTTTCATATAAAGTTAAACTATGGGCCTTAAAGTAGGACGATATTTTTTCAGCAAAATAACAAAGTTCTAAAAGTTCTGCATGCTGAAACTTTATCACTTCCAAGAGCTTCCATACTGTTTTTTGGCTTATGTTACAGGCTAAAGTCTCTAGTTTTTAACTGTGTTTTACATTCTCCTCGATATTTTACGAAAACATATATTTTTAATATTTTTCATAATCACATACATTGTCACGAAGAGAGTTTTTCAATATTTGGCGAAGTTTTGATAAAAATACTCGGCACGAACAACTTTTAAATTTAGTAACTAACAAATTCAAAATTGCTGATTTGAGTGAACATTGCAAAAGAAGTATGAAAGCTAATATAATTCAGTGGTCTTCAAAAATTTTGGAACAGTGGGAAAAATCATCTCGAAAATTGATTTTTTAAGAAAATACGACAACTGGTTATGTGGTGATGACATCGAATTCGTAGCAGTTACTTATGAAGTTCAGCCATCGATATCGAGTGGTACATGTTCTGGTCGCCCAGTAAAAAGTTTTGAGGAATCTAGCGTGAAAACTAAGAGAAGAAAAGTTCAACATTTGTTAGACTCGAGTTCGTATGACGAATTGACCTATGCAGCCGAGGTGTCTGTTCGTTCTTCAGGTAAAAGAGATGCTGATAATATTAAGGACCTATGTTCAGCTTCTCCTAATCGAGCAACGAATATAAAAACATTGCGATCCCAAGCACTTGCTCTATATGTTGATGGTAAGCAAACCAAGTATTTTTATAAACTATAGAGGAAAACGGCTATGAACCTAGGTCATTCTCTTTATCCCTCGTATTATAGTGTGCAAAAATCAAAAAGAGCTTGTTCTCCTGCTGAAGAATTTGTGAAAATAACTGAAAGTAGTGCTGAAATATCCAATCAAGCTATATTAGATTTAACTGTCTACAGACTTTTCAGTGTTCAAAAAGATGTAGTCAAACGTTTAGTATCATTAGATATTACTAATTTTAATATGTTTATTGATTCGGGCCATAGTCGTTATAAAGAAACATTTTCTGACGCAACTATTGATGATGAATATTTATTCATTTTTGCTTTTGTTTCAATTAAGTTAAGTCCGGTGAACGATGAAAATACAAGTGTGTGGCAAAATGCAACATCTTCTTCAACGAGATTGTGTGGTGCAATACAGTTTTTATTTGCTAAAGAAACTGATGAATTAACCAGGAGTGAAACAATTAATTAAAGACCAAATAGTTCATTTACGACCAAAAAAAATAATTTTAGGAGATTCAGAGATAGGTGTCCATCATCAGATGATGTTAACAATGATTGACGCAAAAGTCTGTAATTCTCTAACAAAACATCGTTCTAGCCAATCTTGCTATAGTTGTGGATCCACACTTAAAGAAATGAATGTGTTATCAATAGGGATAAAGAAGACAAACGTGAACATTATAGCTATGGCCTATATCTACGTTAAATTGTTGGATCAGATGTTTCGAATGTTTCCTACATATCAGCTATAGACTTATCGTAAAAATGGCAAATAAAAGATGAATCTGACAAAACAAGTGTCAAGCAAAGAAAATTACATATTCAAAATCGATTTAAAGAAGACATGGGCTTAATAGTAGATAGGCCAAAACCAGATTTTGGCTCCACAAATGATGGAAATACTGCTCGATGGTTTTTTGCAAATGCCGAAAAAGTGCCGATATTACGGGATTGAATAAAAACATTATTAGTGGGATTATACTTCAAGCATTATCATCAGGCTATGAAATAAATATTGATGAATTTGACAAATATACTAGGGAAACTAGGGAAATGTATTTACGTCTTTATCCATGGTATTATATGCCTGTTACTGTGCACAAACTTCTTATGCATAGTGTCGCCATTATCAATAATAGTATTTTACCAATAGGGAAATTGTCAGAAGAGGCACAGGAAGCCAGAAATAAAGATTGTAGGAGATTTCGGGAATCGCACACCAGAAAAACATGTCGTATTTTCAAACAGACACCATGCTTTTAGTAACTTCGATTTATAATAAACAGTTTTCAAGCCCTTTCTAAAAAATTAACAAAAGCGATTTCCTCTGATGTCTTAAATCTCCTAAAATGTCCATGTATTCCATCACAATCTGATACCAACAATCCATCTACTTTTGAGGCCGCGGACGAATACACCATAGAGGATTCTACAGAATCTGATACTGACATTGACGATTCTGATTACACTAATTAACTTGTTAAAATTTATTAAATTTTAAGAGTAGTTTTTTATGATCTAAATCTTGTAATATTTTAAAAAATTATAATTGTTATGTGTTAGGGTTTCTGATTTCCCGACTTTTTTTCATTCCCGGGAATCGGGAAATAGAATTTGCCGTTCCCGGGAATCCCGGGATTCCCGGAAAACAATAAATGTTTCATATATTTCTTGAAAAACACAATTTATTTTTCAAAATGTCACACCATCCAAATATCATTTTTTAAATGTTTGCTTTCTTCGTTTGGTCAAAAAATAAATCCGTCAGTTTTGATTTGCTTTATTTATAATTTAAAAGACACAACAACACTAACTACAGGAAATAATACAATAACGAAATAAAATATAAATGCCGTCCGACGCGCACGCTCGGTAAAATTGCGGAGCACGCGCACTCTTCCACGTCTCCGGTTCGCTCGTTGCAGTCGTTGCAGAGTCGATTTATGTGAAGAGAGCAGGAAATTTAATATTTTCAAAATCTATTTTTATTTCCAAGGGTCCGGGAAATCCCGACTGTTATTTCCCGGGAACGGGAACGATAAAAAGTGACATAATTCCCGGGAAATCCCGTCCCGGGATTCCCGGGACAGAAACATTATTATGTGTCCATATGTTAGTATTTTTAACTACTTGGAAAACATATTAGTTTGCTAATTGTAACTTATTATCTTGGAACGTATTTCTTAGAAACACAAAAAACAATATATTTATGTGGCAAGAAATATTGACTTTTACTAATTCCAACCCCTTTAATTTTTTGCGTACGCCTGTGATCTATAATTGTAGTCAACCATAAATTATAATATGTAAAATACAATACATCCCTATAAAAGCCTGTCTTATGAGGCCCTATAAATGTTGTCCACCTAGATCGGCTATACGGTTCACTGTGCGACCTTGCCACGCGAGAAACGATCTTACGCTTCACATTTGCTTTTTTTTAAATTTTTCTGTTTTCACGAAAACTAAATAATTAATAATTATAAAATAAACAACTTGTGCCTTAAATGTAATCCGATTTCAATCAAAACCGTTTCAGATATTCTGAAGCACTAAAGAAACCCTCATGTAAAGTATGGTCCAAATCCGTTTAGCAGTTTCGCCGTTATCGTGCTAACACCCATACACACAGATATTTTTCAGAAACCAATTTTCTGGGTTCCTGGGACCTCAAAAGGTAAATATTTGATTTTTTTAGATTTTAGACCAAATTTAGTAACCTCTCACAATTTTGTGGGGACGTTAAAAAGTATGTAGAAATAGACCTTACAGTGTCTTCATCATAAGATGGCGCTTAAATTATACAAGCCCTTTATTAAACTTTTTAAGCATCGTCAGTAGTAAAGGTTATCAAGTGATTCCCATAAAGTAAATAGTCTGTATAAAACAAAAGGAACAAAACGCATCACATCGCTTTTAATAATAATTGTAAACAGAAGTGATACTTACCGCTAATGTTACTTTTTCTGTCCCATCCTTAAAAATTACTGATTCATCTACTGTCTGATCTAGTCGTATCCAGGCTAATCCCCTGGATGAGTGAGGGCAAACAATAGTATCAAATATAGCACAGACACAAGCGCTGTGTCCTGTCTCGGTTCGATACAGTGGCCAGTATGCCGTATTTACCACATAAGCGGTTGGTAAAATTTGTTCCAAGATGTCAATTAACTAAAAGGATTAGTTGGTCAATCGTAAATTAATAGTATTTTAGCTAGAAAACTAAATATCAATGGCATTTTAATAGAAAAAAATAATAATTAAACTTCGAAATCTTCTACAACTTGGTTTATTATGTATCTTTCCAAGATTTATGATTTTTTTGTTCCTCTAACTTTTTGGCCTTGGAAACTTGTCCTTTAGCCACGTATGTTGTATTTTTCAATTTTGTTTATTATTATTAATTAATTGATTTACTCATTTATTTATTTTTTTATATACACTATACCTATATATCCTAACAACATCGATACCGGAACCTAAGACGAGATGAACCAACAGGATTTATAACAAAGGTGACACACTTCTTCAAGATTTATGAGCTCAAAAGAAAATCAACACAAACATAAACATTTCATTTCCCTCTTTTATTGTACATGGTAAGCTTCAGAGAGCATTTAAATAAATAAATAAATAAATAAGATATATAAGTTTATTTGAATTCTAAAATACAAGAATTAAGTTCGGTATTTGAACTAAATAGCTTAAGCGTCAGAGAATATTTTGCGTCAAAATGAGGTAGAAGTCTGCTGTTTTTTAATCACTGTATTTTATTATTCTGAATATATACCTAGATTTGAGAATAAATATCTCTTCTACTTAATTCTTTACAGCCAAAAGAATTTTGATTCAACTTTTCTCCGAGGCGTATCATTACAAATGTGTCAAGAAATTGCACGCTGACTCAAGATTTTATCCTGTATTATTTATTAGCACTCCGTATCAATATTTTAAGAACCGCTGCCTAGGGAATCACTACTCCCACATCCAGATTTTTCGTCCAAATCACTTTAAAGGAAACATCTTGATATTTGCAATCTAGTATGTGGAAATTAATCATAAAGAATTTTAATGATATTTGGGGCAGATATCATAGAAAAATTTGAGGTGTTGGTTTCTACCGTATACGTCAAAAATTAAGTTTCTAGCTCGGTCTAATTATTTTGCGCTATTCACAACCTACAACCTCCCACCCCTTCAACGGAATCATCTCAATCAGACGTCATAACTATACCTACGTATACTAACTTTCAAGTGAATATCTCAATTTTATGTTATCCCTTTAATAATGGAGTGATGGTGATGAGGGTGGGGAGGTCGAAAAATATTAACAAGAAATCTGAGGCCTTGGTTTCTAGTATATACACCAAATCCCAAGATTCTGTACTCTTACCAGCTTGCTTTACTTATTTTTCCGTATTTATCTCTACTTTCCCCCCACTCCTTCAACGGAATCATGTCGAAATATAATCTTGTTTCGGATGTTGTTATAGTACATATGTGTACCAAATTTCAAGTGAAAATCTCAATTTAATTTTATAAACTCTTTTAATAAGGGATTGGGAGTGGTGGCGGATGAAAAATATTATTAAAAAAACCCGAGGCCTTCTCTTCTAGTATATACACCAAATCCCAAATATCTGTACTCTTACCAGCTTGCTTTATTAATTTTCAGTACTGTTACAGTATACCTATACGTGTACCAAATATCAAATCAATATCTCAATTTTATTCTGTTAACCACTTTAACAATGTAGTAGGGGTGGTGGGGGGTTGAAAAATATTATAAAAAATCTGAGGTCTTGGCTTCTAGTACACACACAGAATTTCAAGTTTCTGTACTCTTACCAGCTTGCTTTACTTATTTTCCCCTATATACCACTATTTAACCCCCCACCTTTCAACGGAATAATCCCAAAATACAATCTGGTTCCAGATGTCATTCTAATATATACGTATACGAAATTTTTAGTGAATATCTCAATATAATTTATTAACCCCTTTAATAATGGAGTGGGGGGGTGGAAAATATTACAAAAAAATGTTGGGTCCTCGGCTTCCAGTACATATACAAAATTTCAAGTTTATGTTCTCTTACCAGCTTACTTTATTTATTTCCCCCTATTTACCCCCCAACCCTTCACAGGATATGTTCAAAAGACAATCTAGTTCCAGATCTCGTTATGGTATATACACGTACAATATTTCAAGTCAATGCCTTAAACTGATCCGGAGAAAACGCGCGGACAAAAGAAAGTTAGACCGACAAACAGACAGACATTTTTTTTTCGCTCAAATTTTAAATCTCGCCTTCTTTGCCTATTTCAAGCTTTTTTTTTAATCGAATTGCAAAATAGAAAGAAATCTGATGCCTTGGTTTCTAGTATACACACCAAATCCTAAGTTTCTGTACTCTTACCAGCTTGTTTTACTTATTTTTCCATATTTACTTCTACTTACCCCCACTCCTTCCACAGAATCATGTCAAAATATAATCTAGTTTCAGATGTCGTTATAATACATACGTATACAAAATTTTAATGAGGGAGTGGTGGTGGTAAAATCTGAGGCCTTCGCTTCATATACACCAAATCCCATATTTCTGTACTTTTACCAGCTTGCTTTACTTATTTTCCCCTATTTACCCCTATTTAATCTCTAACCCTTCAACGGAATTATATAAAAGTATAATCTGGTGCCAGATGTCGTTATAATACATACGCGTTTCAAATTTCAAGTGAATATCTCAATTTTATTTTATCAGCCCCTTTAATAATGGAGTATGAGGGGTGACGGTGGGTTGAAAAATATTATAAAAAAATCTGAGGCCTTAGCTTCTAGTACATACTCCAAATTTCAAGTTTCTGTACTCTTACCGGCTTGCTTTATTTCTTCTCCCCTATTTTCCTCTATTTACCCCTAATTTAGCCCCCAACCCATCAACGGAATACTCCCAAAATATAATCTAGTTCCTGATGTCAATATTGTAGATACGTATACCAAATTTCAAGTGAATATCTTTTGATCAACCTCTTTAATAATAGAGTGGGGGGTGGTGGGGGGATGGAAAATATTATACAAAATTTTGAGGCCTTGGCTTCTAGTACATACACCTAATTTCAAGTTTTTGTACTCTTACCAGCTTGCTTTAGTTATTTCCCCCTATTTACCCCTATTTAACCCTTCACCGGATATGTTAAAAAAGAATCCAGTTCCATATCCCGTTATAATATATATGTGTACAAAACTTCAAGTCAATACCTTAAACCGTTCCGGAAAAAACGTGCGGGAAAAAAAAAAAGTTACAAACAGAGACCGACAGACAGACAGACCAGCAGACAGACAGAATTTCTTTTCACGCAAATTTAAGATCTCGACGGTCCATGACATTCTAAACATATTTCAAGAGAAAAAAATTGAATTTTTTTTTTCGATTATTATACTTCCAATCCACTACGTAGATGTGGAAGTAAAATGGAACGCTCATAAAGTCACCCCAGTGTCTGTCCGTCCTTCCACCTGTACGACTGTCACAAACATTTTTCTTAGAGTTTCTTTGACTTAGAAACTTGGGTTGTATCAAGTGTATAAACGTGAAGTACAGAAAGTATAATGTTCATTTAGGGGTAATATGGAAGGACAAAAAAAAAATTGTAAGGTTGTCATGAGGGGTGTTAAGTTAAAGCCTGTTAAAGCGAGAATTCAAAAAACATTTATATGTTAAAATAACAAATTGTTTTGTTATTTTCATGTAGCTTTTTTTAATACTTTTTCGAAGAAACGTTGAAACGCTGGATATCGCTGTATCTCCACCCTATCTTCAAAAACGTCGTTCAGAAAAATCTGACAAAAATCATGAACATTGAGAGTATGAAGTAAATTGAATGAAAATTGTCAGTGTTATTTCTTTGGTGCATGAAAAGATATCTCGACGACACTTTGTTTTGCTGCTGGTATCATTTGCTTGAAACACGTATAGATTTATCAATAATAAAACAAGAATTTCCTCTAACGATAATGATTATTATTGAAGTTTGCTTTATCAAAGGTAATGATTTATAAAATATTATTAACGGATGCATTTTTATCAGCATAATGTGGATAAATCTATCAAATATATATTTAAAAACAACTGACGATTCGGGACACTAATTGCGTAAGTACGATTGCACTTTAGTCGAGTGCAATTAGAGACATTATGGAACCTAGTTATAATAAATGGATTTTCATGACCTTTTTTGCATTGAGTTTCTAATACTGAGTACAAAAAGTTTACCCTTAAAAATTGCCGCTTCTTGCTTAGAGGTGGTTCTCACCTCCTTTAGAGGGGGTTGTCAAAGAAGTAAAATAGTAATCACCGAATCTGATATAGAATCATATTGTAAGAAAAAAAGGTGGTGTACAATTTTTCATGAAAATTTATATTTTCGAAGTTAAAACGATTTGAAGATTGCGATTTTAGCTTTAAAAAATTGATACCTTGCGACTCTTTTTCGTAAATAACTCAAAAGTCTTACACTTATGGAAAAAGTGGTATAATACAAAAAATAGGATTATGAAATTACAATTATCTTAATTATTTCTGTACGATTAATAGTTCTAAAAATGTGATAGTTTAAAAATGGCGCTCGAACGTTTATTAGTCGAGACATAATGTTTAAATCTCTAATATGTCAGAAACAATCAGTAAGATGTTAATTAAAAATACAAATAATAGAAATTAGAGGGCTTGAAGTACTCCAAAGAGTACTTCAAGCATATCAAAATACGATTTTTTTTCTATCTGTACAGCTTGAAAAATAACGATGTTATGTGCAAAACAATAATTGTTTTGCAATTTTTTTGTTACGAATTAAATTGAAATTAAGAAATACAAAGTGAAATTTGACTCTAAATTACAATTAGTTCTTAAATCTTAAGGTCGGCTAGCTCCATCACGAGAATCTCAGGGGTGAAGATCGTTTATTTTTAACGATTTCAATTTTGTTATAAGTTGAAATGAGCGCCAGGTAATTTCCTATAAATTCCAGGCCCCCTAGATTGAGTATGACACACCGATTATCAAAAAAACTACCAAAAACCGTGTTAAATTTAATTTAAGTGAAAACACAATAGAAATCTATTTAAAATAATTATTTAATATACGTACAAAATACAATTAATAAAGTACAAATCGGCTCAGTTTTATGATTATAAATAGGAAATTAAAAAAAGATTTTATTTACTAGATCTGCGATTAATAATACTATTATACCAATAACTTACAAATACAAATATTCTACTTTTTTACAAAACCACTATTGGTTGATCAATGATATTCAGCAAATGAATTGTTAAAAATATACTGACGATTTACTAACGATCTCTAACGATGTACTGTCAATGATTTATAGTTATTTTAAATTAAAATGTGTTGCACTATATTGACGATGACAGTAAACAACGTAAATAAAAAGATTGATATACCTTACAAACTAATGATATAACCATAAAATACCTGTAAATAAGATGTTAACTGCGCAGTTACTCACATGTCTTATTTTCACATGTGTTTAATTGAGTAACTAATGAAAATATTTAACCATAAATACCATATATGAAATAAGTAAAGATTAAAATATAACGGCAGAGTATTAATACACATATAACTTTTAGTTGTCCTGGTATCATTAGAAAAAAAGGTACTCATCCGGTATCCAGCGTTGAGCAAAAATCTGTTAGTACAGGTTACTATGCTGTTGTTACTGCAAAAACCCCATGTACACCTCAGCTTCGGTATCTCATCAACATTTAAATTCATGTGACCTCATTACCAGAAACCATGTGTCTCAACTGTGACATGTGACCATACCAAAACGACGACTTCAGAAAATGGCTTCACGGGACCTCCCAACGATCGATTCACCAATTTCCAAGTCGATAAAAACTACATGGACATCCACAGCTTATCAGCTTCACAATTTTATGTAACTTAGTACCACTTGAGTACTTTGCGTAATTTTCCAGATTTTCCAAATTATCTCAAATTACCCAAATTTTCCAAATTATCCAAATTGCCTACATAAAAGAATGACAGAAATTAGGAGTCAGTATTTCCAGAAAATTCAAGATGGTCCTTAACCGCAAAATCGTCAGGGCACAAACAGGTATTCAACAATGTCGTATTTATTGCCTATTTAGAAGTCCTCTATAACAAAATTTGACTTCAAACAGCTACACACAATTAGGCCTTCCAAATGTAAGAATTTTATAGTATAATCCCCCGTAATTAAGTTGGGGTTGCTTTTACAAGCAATTATAAAAATCTTGACTAATCGGCTTGACGACTCAATAAAGAAAGGAAGAGCACGCCGGTTTTCGAAACCAACCGCTTTTTCCTAAACACCTGTTTTTTTTCTGTTTCAACGACCAATCACAATTCAACATCTCATAGGAAAATACCCTAGGAATTGATAAGAAACAGAAAATTAGTTCCAGCCATAGAATGATTAAAACTCTCCTTAGAATAAAAACTAAGATACACAAAACCCATTATTGGACTATATAAACAATAAGATAAATAAAACCACGATTTAATGACTTTAGTAAATGTTCCATTTATAACCAAATTTTGGTAACACGTTAAATTCGAATGTTTACAACCTTATTTGTTTAACTAAATGAGAAATTCTCCACTACAGGTGAGAGCAAATAGCATTAGCTTGAACAATTATATGCCCGCTCGTAGGGATTACTAAATTTTTATGTGTGTTTTTCATTTTTAGGTTAATCAACGAAATTTCCTTCTAACAATAACACGGAAAATTACCTTAAATGAAGTTATAATAACACCCCATGCATAACAAAACAATGAACCTAAGTTATAATGACTCTAAAAATCACATAGTAAACATTAAGGTTCTTGAAATATTCTTACTTAGCCATCGATAAATATGAATATACATTATTTTATCTGGTCTCCTTGCTATCAACAAAAGTAAAGAAGAAAATTCATATCCTTTTGTTCTTCAGGTACCAACGGCAACATAAATAAACAATCTCAGCCTCACTCATTTTTAAGTTATTACATTCCCACATACAAATATATGGGCGGAACCTATCTAATTTAACGTCACATTTTCAAATAAAAAATGTAGGATCCCTGCTGTTATTTGCCATAGAATGGAAATTTCAAAAATCTGTACCAGGTTCTATTAATATACATTACCAACATGCTCTAATTTTGAGAGCTTCAATTTAACAAAAGTTTTGAAGAAATATGATATTTAAATGTATTTCCTTGCTACTAATAGTTCAGGCATCACATTTGTACTGTTAGGCCAGTTCATTTTAGATCAACAAAAGGTTAAACATCAAACTAATTGTAAAAGATATAAACTAAGGTTTTTTAGACTTGGAATAATATTCCCAATAACATATCAAAAGTATGCGAAATCCGCTATATTGGTCGCCTTCTTGAATTTACTCTCGAAATCTATAAAATGCATATATTGCTCCGGTAAACTTCAAATATGTATCAAATAGAAAGTTTTTTGAACCATGAATCATATAAAGATTTTATCCAATTTTGTTTCTGCCATGTTCCATTTATTACAAAATATTAATAATAAAGGTAATTTATGAACACTATAATGATACGGTAAAAGTTTTTAAATAAACTAGATTGAACTTATACAAAATCGCTTAGATTACACTCTCCATCAGAAACACCATCGCATCGTCGTACACATCTTCTATATTTGAGATAGTGCAGAATATACCTTGACATTGTCTGCAGGCTGATGAACATTCCAAACCATCTTTTCTGCATGAGCACACCTTGAAGTACTACAATCTGTCTTGCATTTACATCATATGATATCCTGAACTTGGCAGTAAACCCGCAAATTATGGAATTTAGCAACAGCTGAAGTCAGTGGAAGCGACTGGCCTTGAACAGCTTGAACCATATTTTTGTTAGCTACATTTGTACTGAAACATCTGTATAGTAGTTCATCCAAAGCATCAGATGTCTTTTCTCCATGCTTGGCAACAATAACATATTCCCCAGCAGTAACAATATCTTCTTTCAGACTGCTTGCATTGTTGAATACTTCAGCATACTCCATGAATAATGTACTTTTCATGATCTTCGTTAGATCTTTGTCTTTGCCAATCCCAAACAACTGACGTGGTGTCATATCCCAAAATGGCGTGAACAAATAGCAAACCGTTGCAGACATTTAATCCCAATGACGATTTTCTAGATTGAATGTTCCATTGTCGGATGTCGGTTGCATCACGCTTTGGTTCTGGTTTTATTATTGCTTTTTTGTTTTCCCTTTTAACATACAAACACATCAGTATCAGGACATCATTGTCGTCTGTCATGACAACAACATCTATCTCTTTGTTCAGATGCGCCAACTGCTGTCTGGGTGATCAGAAGGTCTGCATCGCCACGTGCGTGTATTTTCTGACATCCGACAGTTTCAAAGCTTTCACTAAGCATCATAAGAAACGCTGCTTTTTCGTTTTGTTTCACAGAAAATATCCTTCTTCACTGCCAGTTTCATCTATAGAAAATAAAACGTGAGTGGCATCCTTAATGGAAGGATTATCCAAATATCCATCAAACACAATCACAACCGATTTATGATACCTTGTAAGAACGTAGTTTGTATGGCTTATAGTTTGATGCTTCTGGTCAATCCTGTTCAATGATGATATCACTGGAAGGACCTGCCCAATACTCATTACTACGACGAACAACATGGAGACCTTTTTGGAACTTGCTGTACATAATCGGGTGAGACTTCTTAAATTATTGCATCTCTTGGAGGTGTACATACACTGTGTTTGTGTACTAATTTGTGCACTGCTGCAGAGTGTTATCCAATGAACAGAATATTATGCCGCGTGGAACAGGATGCGTGCAACTGTTTCTACCCTCTATACACGCCAATTGTGGTATGCACGAAGACCGAAAACGGACAGTCACGGCGAGCCCCGAAAAAGCCCGAGCGCCCACCAGAGAGATGACTCGAAATACGCACAGCGCGCATTACTTGTGAGGTCCTCAACAAACATATCAAACGCCTGTCTATAGGGGGAAATAAGTAAAACAAGCTGGTAAGAGTACAGAAACTTGAAATTTTATGTATGTACTAGAAGCCAAGACCTAATTTTTTTTTACAATATTTTTCAACCCCCCCCCCATCCTACTACATAAAATAGATTGATAAAATAAAATTGAGATATTGACTTGAAATTTGGTACACGTACATGTTATAACTATATTGAATCCAGATTATATTTTGAAATGATTCCTTTGAAGGGTTGGGGGTTAAATAGGGGAAAATAAGGAAAGCAAGCTGGTAAAAGTATAGAAACTTGAAATTCTGTGTATATACTAGAAGCCAAAGCCTCAGATTTTTTGTAATATTTTTTAATCCTCCCACCACGCCCACTCCCTTATTAAAATACTTGATATAATTTAATTTAGATTTTCACTTGAAATAAGTAAAGCAAGGTGGTCAGAGTACAAAAACTTGGGGTTTGGTGTATATACTAGAAACCAAGGCCTCAGGTTTCTTTCTAATATTTTTCAACTCCCCATCCCCACCACGTCCACTCCATTATTAAAGGGATTGATAACACGAAATTGAGATATTCACTTGAAAGTTAGTACACGTATGTAAAGTAATGATATCTGATTGAGATGATTCCGTTGAAGGGGGTAGGACGTGGTAGGTTGTGAATAGCGCAAAATAAGTAGACCAAGCTAGAAACTTCATTTTTAACATATATGGTAGAGACCTACGTCTCAAATTTTTCTATGATATCTGCCCCAAATATTATAAAAAATTTATGACCAATAATTTCCACATACTAAAGTGCAAACGCAGTCAAGATGTTTCCTTTAAAGTAACTTGGACGAGAAATCTGGATGTAGAAGTAATGATACCTTAGGCCGCGGTTTTTAAAGTAGATATATTTTTAAAAACGACTACTTTAAAAATGCCAAAAAGTTATGGCATATCAGTAATGCTATATATTAATAAAAACTGGTACAGATTTTTTGAATTTCCATTATATGGCCAATGTCAGCTGGAAGATCCAAAATGTTTTCCTCAAAAAAAAAAAACACTCTTTTGTACTCGCTATTTGAAAGACAATGCAAAAAAAATCATGAAAATCCATTCATTATAACTGGGTTCCGAGGTAAAAACCGAATTGCACTCGACTACTTGGACGATTTCTGTTTCGTGAAAAAATCACTCTCTGAGATTCCTTTGACTTTTCGTATTTCAGACTATGTAGATTACTAAAACACCGCTGTTAAAGAAATTACTACTTCCACATCCAGACTTCCCATATAAGTATCTTTAAAGGAAAAATCTTGCACTCTATAGTATGTGGGAGCAATTGGTCACAGAATTTTAATAAAAGGGCGTTACCGAATAGCAGCCACAACTTCCGGGTGCTGCCGAATACCAAGACAATTTCCGGGCGGCTCCCAATCCATATTACGACAGTGTCGAATCCGGGAAATGCTAAATCGATATCCGGGCGGCGCTGAATCCATACCCGGGTGCTGTCGAATCTATATCCGGGTGCTTTCGAATCCATATCCGGACGCTTCCAATACACATACGGGCGCTGCCTAATACCAAGGTAACTTCTAGGTGCTACCGAATCCAAATTAAGGCGTTGCCGAATCTATATTTGGGCGCTGTATAATCATTATTCGGGTGCTGCCGAACACCAAGGTGACTTCTTGGCGCTACCAAATACTAAGACAATTTCCGGGCGTTACCGAATTCATATTAAGACGCTGCCGAATTCATATTCGGGCGCTGTCGAATTCAAAGGTAAGTTCCGGGTGCCGCCGAAATCAAATTATGGCGCTATCGAATTTGTATTCTGGCGCTGCCTAATGTCTCCCAGCGCCGCCCAACCCACTACTGAACACTAGCGCGCAGGATCCTTTTTGATTGCAAGAATAAAAGCTTTTAAAAATTAAGTTTCTGGACTCTTATTAGCTTGCTTTACTGATTTCTTCCGTTTCACCCCCACCTAATACCCCTTCAACGGAATCATCTCTATCTGATGTCTTTACAACACATTCGTGTACCCACCTTCAAGTGAATATCTCAATTTTATTTTGCCAACCCCTTTAATAATGGAGTGAAAGTGGTGGGGGGTTGAAAAATATGAAGAAATATGAGGCTTGAGCTTTTAGTATATACACAAAATTCCAAGTTTCTGTACTCCTACCAGCTTGCTTTACTTATTTTCTCCTGATTACTCCTACTTACTCCCCACTCCTTCAACGGAATCATCTGAATATATAACCAAGTTCAAAATGTCGTTATAATACATACGTGTACCAAATTTCAAGCGAATATCTTAATTTTATTTTATTAAACCCTTTAATAATGGAAAGCAGGTGGTGATACGGAGGTTGAAAAATATTATAAAAAAGATGTGAGCCCTTGGTTTCTAGTAGATAGACAAAATCCCAAGTTTCTGTACTTTTACTAGCTTGCTTTACTTGTTTTACCCTATTTACGTCCCAACTCTTCAACGGAATTTTATCAAAATCTAATCTTCCAGATGTCGTTATAATACATACGTGTCCCAAATTTCAATGAATATTTCAATTTTGTTTTATTAAACCTTTTAAAAACGGAGAGGGGTGGTAGGTGGGGGTTGAAAATATTACCCTTCACCGGAGTTAGCCCAAAATATAATCTAGTTCCAGGTCTCGTCATGATACATACGTATACCAAATTTTAAATCAAGATCTTAAACAATTGCTGATTGTATGTTACTCCTTTCCTTTTTTTTTGTAATCTTTTTTGTCCTATCCAGTAATTGGGTCTCTCGACCTGTTGGATAGCGTATGTAAAAATAAAATAAAAATAAAATAAAACGTGTGCACAAAGAAAGTTACACACTGACAGACCAATAGACAGCAAATATTTTTTCTCTCAAATGTAATATCTCGACGTTTTATGACATTCTAAACCTATTTCAATAAGAAAAACATTTTAAACTTTTTTATGATCACCATACTTAGTAAAAATTTTTATTCACAAATAAAGGCATTTTAGTCTTTGCAACTTTTCACATTCTCGCAAATATCTGGCAATCTGACAGTCTTGGTGAATAGTATCATTCCTTTCGTAACAAGCACGCATCTTTCTAAAGAATGATTGTTTCTCGTAAATTTACAAATAGAAAGTTGTAGTTTTCACATTTTTGTAAATTTTTAGCACCCTATATATAAATCTTCAAATACGGTTAGTCGAAGAAATGAAGCAGGAAAATGGCCTAAATCCCAACATGAGACTCTGCCGCACCTGATTTTTATGTGAGATGGTGCAAAATGTTCCTATAGATGTATAGAACAAAGTCAGGGTAATGGGAGCTGGTGCTTTTTCGATTTCCGGTCGTAAACTGAGTCAGAAGTGCGCTGTTTCCGGTCACCAAAATTTTTTTCGTCAAAAAAAACATTGGATTTTATATTTTGGACAAATCTAAGCATGTTTTGACTTGGCATTTTTTACTTTACCTCACTCTTCTCGAGATATGAGTTAAAAAAAAACGTGTATTTGGGCTCCTTTTTTAAAAAAACTGGTACTTATTTACGATTATTTTTGAGCGTTTATCATGAATTAAAACAAGTGAACTTTATATTTTGGACAATTCTATGTTTTCTTTGTCTCTTGATATTTTGACAAAAACAGCTTAAATACACGTTTTTGTTTTTTTAACAATTATATTTCGAGAAGGGTGAAGTTAGGTAAAAAATGTCAAGATTCAAAAAATCCCAAAATATATAGTCCAAATAAACGCCCAAAAATAATCGTAAATACTAGTTTTTGGAAAAAATCCTAAATAAATATTTTCCTTTTGAACTTATATCTCGAGAACAGTGAGGTTAGGTAAAAAATGTCAAGAATCAAAAAATTCTTAGAATGGTCCAAAATATAAACTCCAATGGTTCTTTTCAACTTTGGGTAGTGTATGTAAATAAATAAATAAATAAATAAATAAATAAATACAAAATAAATAAATAAATAAATAAATGAATAAGCAAATGAACTTAAAAAAATTGTTGGTGACCGGGAATAACGAACTTCTCTCCCAGTTTACGACCGGAAATCGAAAAAGCACCGGTTCCCATGACCTTAACTTTTTGCACCGTCTTACATAAAATCAGGTGGGGCGGAGTCTCATGTAGGGGTCAATGCTTCATTTCCTTGACTAGGTATCATTTTGGAGCATTTTGTAACAAGCTGGCGTTAAACAACAACTTCTTCTCGTAAATTTACAAATAAAAAGTTTTTCCTCTTCAGAATTCAATCTGTGGACACCCTGTATATTTCTTTCAGATAATAGATTAATGTTTGTTTACCAACAACTAGAGCCTTCATGGACTTTCCAATTGGCTTTAAAAAAGAAGGTTATCAGTTCGACCCGCATTTGTATTTTTTTATGCATATATGTCAATGGTTACTCTGGCGTAACGTAAGTGAGTTCTATCGTGTCTGTTGCAAGTTGTGGGTGGTTGCGCGGTGCTGGTGGTCCCATTACACTTTCATCTGTTATTTTGGGTATTTAGTTCCATCAAGTTACGTATAGTGTTAGGTAAGCAAACATTGAAATTTTTTTTATATTACCACCATATTCGCTAATGTGGCAAGTGCGAGAGTGAAACTTAGTTTTCGATTCATAATAATTCTTCTTCTTTACAAATAATAGGACATTATTGCTCGGCTATGGTCACATTATAGTTTCTCCATCAAGTTACGTCCAGTGCACATTAATTGGTAATTACGTATTTTCAGAGTAGCTGAATGCCAAAAATAAGAAATTAAAAATGAAGCATTCAAAATGACTGCTACAAGTACACATAGTTATACAGCGAGTCGGGAAGAAAGCGCTGGACTCCTGTAGTGCACACCGCAGTTTATAAACATAATAGTCCAATAAATCTGTCGAAAATATCGCGTTTTTTTGCAAAAATTATTAACAGCAAACCAAGGTATGTAAAATATCGGAAATTTTCCGTAAAATTCAATGAACTATTTTTAAAACAAATGACGAACTTGCGTCCTCTTCAAAATGGCGGCCAAAGTTTGCAAAAAACAGTTTTTTTGCTTTAAAAAAAAAGTTGGCGCTGCACAAAAAAAAGTTTAATAGCAGAGTTGTGTAACTTTTTAATGCGGATCGAGCCGGCCCAGTCCGATCTTAGAAAATTGCAAAATTATTTAGTTATTGCAAAAAAGACGTTAAAAATCGCATTTTTTTGAAATACCTTAAATAAAAAATATTCTTTAACGAAACTCAGTGAAAGTATAGTCCCAGATATATCGAATACAAGCATTTTTACAGATTTGCAAAATATTCCAAATTTCTTGCACAAATCGATTTTTTCGAAAAAAACACGTTTTTTTCAATGTCCAATAGCTCATGCAGGTCTTCATATTTTTATATCGGACCAGTCCGAAAAGTTTCTTCAACAGTTGCGCTAACCTGTGTAGTTATTGCGCATATAACGAAGCGATCCCTAATATGCGAAAAATCGGTCAAAAAATCGATAATTTTTTTTACCCCAAAAAACTTTGAATATTTTTGACATTTTAAATTATATTGGAACACCGTTATTGCCAATGGATAGCTGGCATTTTTCTACAAATTTACAAAGAAAAAAAAATTACCCTCGGACTCTGGAGCCGAGATAATTTTTTTTTTTTTTATGAAATTCTTGTGGCGCCATTTTTTAAGGTAAAGGGCTGAAATTTGCAGTGGTTATTGTACAATACTTATATTTTCAATAAAAAATCTTCGCAACTTGATCGGCCGTTGCTGAGCATTGCAAATTCAATGAAACTCGGAGCTCGATGCTGTGGCGTACGCCTGCAGCTGCCGAAAACACTGCATAAAATGTTCAAATGTGTGTTCAACGTGTGACCATGAAATTTGCTCAAATATTGAGGAGAACAGAGTCGTCGCTGATGATATCGACGAAGAAATAGACGAGCCAAATATCACAGAGACTGAGCTAGAAAGAGATGAATTTTCAAATGAAGATAACGATAATGATGATTGTGATGACGATAATGCGGAAATAATATTACATGACGTTTACCGTGACAATAGTAGTGGTAATGAAGACGAGTCTCCTATTAAAAAGCGAAAGAAAAAAAAAATTAATGCAACGTATTCTATAAAAACAATTCGAATACATAAATGAGACAGTAAAATTTTGATGTTTCTTTGGTAATGTAACAAATGTAATAAAGCGTAAAGGAATTAAAATTACTTGCCATACAATAGCACGATTTCGTAGATAGTTTGGGAAGATATTTGACAAACCCCAAAATGTTATCGAGGCGGGCGATGTACTATTAGATTTTTTCAGCCATAGCTATGAAGTAATCTGTAGTAAATTTGCTAAATCGGAAATATTTTATTACCAGTAAAATACCCCTCATAAACTGATAAAAATCCGTTACGATCGATGTCATCGTCAAATTGCTTTTTATTAGAAATGTAACAAACGCGCGGGTAATTAAATGAGGTGAATGTGTAAAATAGTCAAATCATAAAAGGGGTAATTGATTACAAGAATTCCCCAAACTGCACATTAGGTAGGAACTAGTTGCTTTTTCCTTTTCTAAGTCCACTCGTAAAACAAATAGGTTTTTTAATAATAGGTATAATTAGCTAGCTTAGATGTAGAATATTTTAAGTTGTTTAAATGGACGTGTTATACTGAAGGGAAGCCAATTTGGCCACAGTTACTAAAGAGAACGCCACTTGCCAGGCGAGTACTATGTCGGTACATAATTTCTACTATAGAGGACGCAACCTTCCGGTTGACTTGATGCTTCAAAAAAGAGCCGGACTTTCATTCATTGATCTAGATTGCTTTGGGGTGGATAAGGACCACTAACTAAAAATTGACAAGGATAATCCCGTCCGGAAAGAAAGACACTTTCCAATCAGCTACTGGTGGTGTGACATCGGCCTACTTTTATGGTGATAACTTTAGTATTCCTGGGTATAGGTATTTGCATTTTTGAGCTTCTGTTATAAAATTTAACTTCATGTCATCAGATTTCTCAAATTAAACGTTACCTCGTTCATATTGTCACTGGCAACTGGCGTTTCTGCACTAGTTTATAAAGAAATAATTAACTTCATGCTAGTTAAGGCTATTGTATTTTTTGGCCCTTCTGGCAATCAGTTTGAATTTGAGTTTAATGATTTTTTCCTGTAACAAAGTAATTTTTCTTGCTTAAGTTCGAGACTACGGTCCAATTTCCTTATTTGTTTATCTTTTAAGTTGCATTTTCTTTTGTTTTAATTTAAGTATTAATTATTGTTGTTCTATTTTCCAAACTGATTGTTATTTTGTAACGTGTTCTTTTATCCGTTTTCAGCCCTTTACTTAAAAAAATGGCTCCACTAGAATTTCTTAAAAAAAATTAACTCGGCTTCAGAAGGTCGGAGAGCAATTATTTTTTTTTTTTTGGAAATTTGTAGAAAAATGCCAGCTATCTATTGGCAATAACGACATTGCAATATAATTTAAAATCTCAAAAATATTAAATTTTTTTTTTGGGTAAAAAAAATTATCGATTTTTTACCGATTTTTCGCATATTAGGGATCGTTTCGTGATATGCGCAATAATTGCACAGGTTAGCGCAACAGTTAGAGAAACTTTTCGGACCGGTGCGGTATAGAAATATGATGGCCTGTATGAGCTATTGGACATTGAAAAAATCGCGTTTTTCTCGAAAAAATCGATTTTTGCAAGAAATTTGCAATATTCTGCAAATCTGTAAAAATATTCTTATTCGACATATCTTGGACTACGCTTACACCAAGTTTCGTTAAAGAATATTTTCTCTTCACGGAGATACAGTTATTTCAAAAAATGCGATTTTTAACGTCTTTTTTGCAATAACTAATTAATTTTGCAATTTTCGGAGATCGGACTGGGCGGGCTCGATCTGTATTAAAAAGTTACACAATTGTGCTGTTAAACTTTTTTTTATGCGACGCCAACTTTTCTTTTTCAACGCAAAAAACTGTTTTTCGCAAACTTTGGCCGCCATTTTGAAGAGGACGCAAGTTCGTCATTTGTTTTAAAAATAGTTCATTGAATTCTACGGAAAATTTCCGATTTTTTGCATACCTCGGTTTGCTGTTAATAATTTTTGTAGATAAAATCCCTCACTTACTGGACTATAAGTTTATTCCAAGAAACCAAACGTGGTAATCCGATTTTTATTTCTTTTAGAATTACAGCACCATGCATGATTAATAATGAAAAATGTGAAAAGTTAAATAATAAAAGTGTAATATACAATAAATTTTCATGGACCTCCAGACATTTTATGACTTCATCTTGATCTTCATTTAACTGAGCTGCAGCGTTCTAAATACTGAGATACCAAAATAACATCGTGATTGTTCACTTTTGATTTATACACATTGCTTTTCATCCATTCTCACAAGCAGAAGTCTAACGATGTCAGGACTGGAGACATTGCCGGCCAACTAATAAGATCACTACGACCAATCCATAGTCTTTAAATAGCTCTAGTTAAATGCGTTGCAAGATGAACAGAATGTGGCAGACTACATCGTACACAGCATTTCTAATGTTTAAAGGAAAAGCATCTAATAATGTTTGTAATTTATTACAAATACCACACATTAACTAAAACGATTCTGAGAATTTGTTTCTAATGTTCCATGTGAATTCTCGTTAGACTATCGATGAGAATTATGGGTATTGTTGATGCCACCATGGCACAGTGGGACAGAAAGTAGGTAAATAGCGACAAAAAGGCGAAAACTGAAATCCCTTTTGCGGATTATGTATTGTTATTTTGTAACTCTTAAGATGTGAATGCATTTGTATTTACAACAGTTTTTCGGAAAGGGACCTTCGTTTGCCTGGTAGGTTGACAGAAATTAGTGTGTAGTTGAGCGCGTGTGAGAACAGATTATTTAGAACATTTTAAAGTAAAAGTTAGGTGTATATTTGGACGTTGAAAAGTGCAATATTTAACTGTTACAAATGGAGCATGGTACTATCAGTAAGTAAGCTTTTTTTTACTTGGATTGATTATTTAATCAGTGTGCTCAAAATACAATATATCGTTGATATAAAGCAAATGAAACAATCGTTGTTTGATTGTACCTAAGATGAATTTTGTGATGAAATATTTCAAAAAGTACATTTAGTAGCAATGTGTTTCTTTGCATAAATAAATTACAAAATCTTTTAGATTTCAAGCATAGGAGCGATATTTGCCAGAAATTGCCTAAACTTTTTTAATTCGAGTTTTAAATACGACCTACTTATGCAATGGAATATTTAATCAGACATAATTGTATCTCTATGGCTTAAATATCTGTTCTTTTTTTAACAAATAGGTTACTAATTTCTATTTTTCTTAATCTTTAAAAATTACAAATATTCATTTAAATGCAGATTTTCTAATTTTCCTTTATGCTCCACTTATACCGGGTGAGGCATTTAAGTTGACAAACGCGAATAACTTGAAAACGAAGAATTTTGGAGAAAACGTTTCAGACAAAAGTCACCATTTAAAAAGTGGGATCATTGGCTATATTTTTTAAGGTTTGGAGGAGGAATTCAAGGTCATCTAAAGGCCCACTTTGGTTTTTTAAATACAAACCCCCATTTTCTTTACAGATTCATATTCTGCTCAAAAAAAATAAAAAACTTCTAGAAAGAATGGGTCTTTTAGTAGATGTACCTAAGGCAGGAGGAAGTGGTACCACACACAATGGAAATACTGCGAGGCGTATCTTCAGAAATCCTTCTCTGACTTCTTAAATAACAGAAATAAACACAGGGTTAATAGAAAGATTTTTCATCATTCTGCATACAATTTCAATGAAATTAACGCAGAATCCTTTGATGCTTATACACTTGACACTGCAAAATTATTTATAAGTCTGTATAAGTGGTTTTACATGCCAATATCAGTCCATAAGATTCTTATTCACAGCCACCAGATAATATCACATGCTTTCATTGCTATAGGACAATTATCTGATGAAGCTCTAGAAGAGAGGTTTAAGGATATTAAAAGATACAGAGCACATCATTCTAGAAAAGTATCTCGTATGATGACCCAGAAAACTTCCCGTAAAAACATCAAAATCACTACCAAAGGAGGTCCTGTCACTTTTACTTTCAGCCACTACAGCTACACCTGGTATATCCTGAACAGAAAGAATATCATAGAGAAATTGAATCAGAAACTGAACCAGAAACTGAACAAGAAACAAGTTCTAGTGAGGAAGATTTTTAATAGTTAATGTTTAATGAGTAAGTTATATCTCTACATTATTAAATCATTAATGATGTCTAAATAAAATATTACTATTATCCTGTTATTTTATTTAATGATAAACCAGACCACCACTTTAGAACAATATCTCTGATTTTCTTTCATTATACCACTCTATTGTATTTGAAACTTAACTATATTTGAACAATATGATGATCTAAATGCTAAATTAAAGGGAAAAAACTAAGTATAGTAAATTATTTCTACAATGCGGTTGGCCTCAGTCAATTCTATATTATAATTGGGTATCCAAGGATAATTTTGAGCTTACTTTGTTATAATACTTTAAGAAATATAGTTTCTTAACAAAAGAAGCAAATCTAGAGCTTTACAATAATGCCTACATATTTTGTCGCATATTTTGGGTATTTGGTCCCACTGTGCATGGGTGGCTATAGCTTCATCGGTTAACAGTATACCAGAAAACAAGTATGAATTTATCCAATTGCAAAATTTTATGCGTTAAGCATGATCTCCCAATTAAAGATGCAGTACTCGCTCTAAGTAGTATGGGTGTAAGCCCTGCTCATGCATATCTTATCTACACGTACGTTCTAACGTTGTTTAAGCACTGGAAAGATTACCACTATTGCACAATGTGTTGAAGATCATGACGAAATTGTTTCTACTCGGAACTATATGCTGTGGAATTCGTTGTCAATATTCGTTATCTGTAGCACGAGCTTTCCTGTTGCATTAACCATAAGCAAACATCATATTTGCATATTCAAGATACGAATAGATATGTGGCATTGTTTACCACTTTTATAAAATCATAAACATTCAATCAAACATTATATGTTAATGGTAGCCTATTTGATTAAGCTTGTAAAGAACTATTATACTTTTTGCAAAAATAGTTTTGTCAATAATCGGTTAAGACTTGAAGAATTTGAAAACAAAGAAAATAGGATTACAACTTTAGAGTTTGTTAGCCATACACTTAAATGTAGTCTGCACTTCCGAAGTCTAACACTCTCTTTCCGACTCAGCCTGTATGCAATGACAATCGTCTCGGGAATACAAAGAAGTTTCTGCAATATGTACTTATCTTGTATGTATACATACCACGGATTCTCAACATTTTCTTGGTATAGTTTTAGACTGAGCTCCCACGACACAGTCTACAATACAACATTACCAAATTTTATTTGTAAAAACAGAAAACATGATAGAAAACAGCAGATCGATACCCAATGTTAATTTCTTTAAAATAATTCTTAATTAAATTAATTAGTGGCAAAATGTCAGTATATTGCATAAAACTCAACTCTACTTGATGAAATAATTTGTACAGATTATAGAGAGGTCTCAATTATTTATAATTAACTTAGTCTGCTGTTTCTTAACCACTGAATATAAAAATGTTACCTTGGTTTATACCGAACGCTATCTTTCTGATAATTTTATAGTTCTAGTAAAATATATTACGTACCCGAACTGGACCAAATGTATATAAAAAAGTATTGGAGAGATGTAAAGCCACTTCTAGGCCTTCAATAATAAGTCTTGTTAATCGCACCCTATCTTCTCGATCCAAACATCTCACATAATCACACTGTTCTGATTCGTGTTCATCACCATTTACAGACATGCTTGTGATGGTCACTAAGGTAACAATCAAAGTAAGACCGTATAAAAGCAACTAACTTTAATAGTCACAGTGCAATTCTGATATCAGGTTGGAGAACAATTCAAAAGGTAATAAATTCTTGAAATAAAAATAATATGAGTAATTCGTGCAAGTAGTGCATTTTATAATCGTATGTGCTAATAAATAATGTGATATTTCTACTTAGATAAATCCAATGATAGATACTGAACGCGCAAGACAAAAAAATACTTGTACTCTAATTAGTTGACTAAAATTAGTTATTTTTTGACGAAATAGAATAAAAAACTATTTTAATGAAATGTGACGGATGTGTCAAGAATTAATAGTAGAGTCAGCGAACCTTTTATCTCGAAATTCTCGAACAGTGAATGGATAGACCGAGCTTCCATGACAAAAAAGGTACCCCATCGATACATCTCAAATTTAAAATGTGAAAATTGTTGCAAAAATGATTGGCAAAATAAAGTTACGCCTACCAGACCATAAAATATTTGTTAATTGTTATTTTCCATGAATTTTTGAATTTAGCTAAAAAATGATTTTACTTTTCAAAACACTTGCTTGAAATGATAAATCGGGATAAGATAGGTGAAATGCACCTTGACACGGATTTTGGAATGAATCTGATAGGATCGTTTCTTGGGCCTAAAAAATAAGGTCAACAGAGTCCGTATACCAACAGAGGGCCCACTTCAATTTTTATTTTTTTTTACAAAATAGAATTATTTTAAAATTCTGAAAAAATTCATGCATATAGTAATTCTAAAAACTTGTAGCCTTGATTCCTTGGGGCTCTATTGGGCTCCACTAAGGCCCGTAAAAAAAATTTAAACATTTTTTAAAGTCGAATAATTTTGTTATGATAAAGAGGTGCTGAGAATTTTATTTCATCACGTTATTTGAGACCAAACAAAACAATTTTTAAGGTAGTTTAAAAATTTTCAAATCCCGTGCGTCAGGCCCATATTTCTAATAACTAATAATTAAATGAAATTAAGTTCTCATTTTAAAAGATCTATGGGAACAGCTAATGTATGAGTAAACAATGTACATATATAGTATAATGGTATTTAAAAGTGAATTATTTATTATTTGTTTGCTTATAGTAATGAAACATATTATTTATAGGATTTGGCAAACAGCGGAAAGAAAAACTATCTATGAGAACTAAAACAAAAACTATATGTAAAAATATTAATGAAATCTTTGCACTCTTTCGATAACCTGACTTCTGGTTATGCTAGCAAGTTAAAATTCTGAAATAAATTTGTCCAATTTCTTATTTGACATTCTTATTATAACACTAGCATCCAACATAGTCCCCTACGGCTAAGCATGTCTTATAATATGGTGACCAAATGATTGACGCATATTCCAAATTAAATCTCACAATAGAAAAGTACGGTAGTTTGAGACCGGAGGCGTCATTGAAGTTAAAAGTATTCCTAATAAGAAATCCAAGAGATTTATAGGATTTTTTGACAACTTGATTAATATGATGGCTAAATGACAGCTTTTCATCAAACACTATACCTAAATCAGTAAATGTCTCAGGTCTAGACCGTACGCTATTTTCAGCGCATAATCATATTTTATCTACATGAGCTCCTACGGTATGTAAATTTAGTTAAAAATGAGAGCAAAGGCCTGAAATTAATTAATTTACCTACCTTGTCTTTAATTTTTTTTCATTCTAATGGGTTACGTTTTCATAAAATCTCTCATTCAGTTTCTTGGAAATGCTTAGCCTTTGAAACGCTTTTCGCTCTTACTCTAAAATATAAATATTTCATACTTATTCATGGATATTGCCATGGTTTTGCATGGAACATCGTAATGAGTGGCTTCGTGCCTTTCTGATGAGCACAGAATAAGGGCGAAAAACGTTTCAAGAAACTGAAAGTGATTTTATGAAAATATATACCATTAGAAGGAGAAAAAAATTAAAGACAAGGTATGTAAATAAATTAATTTCAGGCCTTTGCTCTCAGTTTTAACTGAATTTACATACCGTAGGAGGTCATGTAGATACTAGTTTAATCTTCTTAGCCGCAGGGGATTATGTTGGATGCTAGTGTTATAATGAGAATGTCAAATAAAAAATTGGATAAGAATTGGAGAATTGGAACGTCAGGTTATCGAAGGAATGCAAAGATTTCGTTAACATTTTTACATATAGTTTTTCTTTTACTTCTCATAGATAGTTTTTCTATCCGCTGTTTGCAAGATCCTAAAAAGTATGTGTTTCATTAGTATAATGGTTTGCATAATACTATTAATGAAATATTTATTACTGGCGTTTTTAATATAAACCTAAATTATCTTTTATCATTAGTTGATCCCATTGTGAACTCGATATTTAAATAGATCATACTCATTTAATTACTATTATATTCTAATGCGCATCAAAGCATTGCTTTGTATTGTCCTCTCTTGTTGTTAGTTCTTTATGAAGAGGTAATATGGCGCTAGAAGAAATCGGTATCTTTAAAGAGAAGTAAGTTTAAGAGTGCCGTGAGAGGGCGCGTCGATCGTTAGTGTTATTAGGGATCATATCGTTACACTTACAAGGTGTGATGCGTAATAGGCTTCGTGCGAAGAGAACTACTAATATGTTCATTTTTGAAGTTTATGTGACAAAAGAAGAGATAATTGTTGGATTTTACTTCATTTAAAAGTTCACCGGGCATAGGGATCATATCGTTACATTTACAAGGTGTGAAACGTAACAGGCTCCGTGCGAAGAGAACTACTAATATGTTCATTTTTTATGTTTATATGACAAAAGAAGAGATAACTGCTGGATTTTATTTTATTTAAAAGTTCACCGGGTATAATTAGATTCGAAGGATAAATCCAGACACGTATACAAAAACATATTCTTTATAGGATTTTGCAAACAGCGGAAAGAGAAACTATCTATGAGAACTAAAAGAAAGACTATATGTAAAAATATTAATGAAATCTTTACATTTTTTCGATAATCTGACTTCTAGTTATGCTAACAAGTAAAAATTCTTATTTGCCATTCTCATTATAACACTAGCATCCCACATAGTTCCCTACGGATAGGCAGGTTAAACTAGTATCTACATGATCCCCTACGATATGTAATTTCAGTTAAAATGAGAATAAAGGCCTGCAATTAATTTATTTACCTACCTTGCCTTCAAAAATTTTTCATTCTAATGAATTACATTTTCATAAAATCTCACTCAGTTTCTTGAAAATGCTTAGCCTTTGAAACGTTTTTCGTCCTTATTGTGGACTCATCAGAAAAGCCCAAAACCACTCATAATGATGTTCCATGCAAAACTAAGACAGTATCCATGAATATGTATGAAATATTTTTATTTGACATTGACTGATAAAAAACAACAGATCTTCACCTATCTATTAGCTAACTGGTATTGGAGCCTAATCTACTCTATGCATGTTTAAAAGTGAATTATTTATTATTTGTTTCCTTATAGTAATGAAACATATTCTTTGTAGGATTTTGCAAACAGCGGAAAGAAAAACTATCTATGAAAACTAAAAGAAAAACTATATGTAAAAATATTAATGAAATCTTTGCATTCTTTCTATAACCTGAGTTCTGGTTATGCTAACAAGTAAATATCCTTATTTGCCACTCTCATTATAACACTAGCATCCCACATAGTCCCCTACGGCTAGGCAGGTTAAACTAGTATCTACATGATCCCTACGATATGTAAATTCAGTTAAAAATAAGAATAAAGGCCTTAAATTAATTTATTCACCTACCTTGTCTTTAAAAATTTTTCATTCTAATGAATTACTTTTTCATAAAATCTCATTCAGTTTCTTGGAAATGCTTAGCCTTTAAAACGTTTTTCGTCCTTATTGTGGACTTTGGCTTTTCTGATGAGTCGCTGTTTGCAAAATCCTATAAGCAAACAAATAATAAATAATTCACTTTTAAATATACAAAAACAAATACTTAAGTAAGTGATACGTTCGCTATGACTCGTAGGAGACTAATATTGCTGCAGTTGTGCCAATGGCCTACGCACCGTAGGATGTTGCTCCCACGTGGCATCAATTATCTACTATTTACTCTATGGTAGATATCTATCAAAAATAATCTACCCAGCCAAACGAGTCTGTTCGATCTGAAGAATCTATCTTGTGGCTGCAGAGGACAACGAAGAGGATTAAATATATCTTTGAATATTTAAATATGTATTATTTTTAATGTTGAAATATTTTAATTTTATATTTTGATAAAAAAAATAAAATTTAATTTTGGCAAAAATTGTTTCTTACTTTTAATTTCTTGTATATCATAATGAATACTTACTTCGGAGGGGGGGGGGGGTTATTTGGATGTCCAGTGCGTGCCTTCTTGCTCTTTAGGAGATTATTCACTTATGCCGAATGGCTTTTGATCACAAGAGGGAAACTTTTTACGAAAGAAGGTAGTCTTTGATCCCCAGTAGTGGCCAACCCAACGGGGTGACTCTTGGTTCCAGGGGAGTGTCCTTTTCCGCAGGGGTTGATTTATTACTCAATCTTTAAAAGTTATTCCTCCTATCTAATTAACGAGAGTTTGAGTTCTCATTAAAAAATGAATTAAATTTTGAGCCTGAAGCATCGGCTTTGAAAATTTATAAACTACCTTATAAATTGCGTTATTTGGTCACAAATAATGTGATGAACTCAAATTTTCCGCGCCTCCCTATCATATCAAAAATATTCGACTTTATAAAATTTAAAATAATGTTTAAGGGCCTTAGTGTGACCCAATAGAGTCCAAAAAGATTGAAGCTATAGGTCTTTGGGATTACTATATGCACGAATTTTTTAAAGATTTTCAATTGATTCCATTATTGTAAAATAAAAAAAAACTGAAGTGGGGCCTCTCTTAGGCAGGGGGAGTAGGGGGAGCAATTTTGGAGTTTCTGGCGCTCTTCTGTCTTGAGTTTTTTTCTTCGCTGGCATGTCGGCTCCCGGGAGCGTCTTTCGTCTGTCGTGAGAGGGAAATTATCGTTTCTTTCCTCTATTTGTATTTATCACTTATTTACAATACCAGAACAAAATTTTGTAATAATAGAAAAGTAGTTTAAAAAAAAATTACGTATATAACAAATGTTTCACGTAATGTCCACTTGTTTCAGTACACAAATTAATACTTCTAAAATTTTGTATAATATTATCCGAAAATCAAGAATTATTGTTTTTCCCTGTAGGTCATAGGTGCTTTTGAAACAGAAAACCTGTCACGTTATCATGACAATACAAAAATTAATTCATTAGTAACGTCGCAAAATAGCAAGTATGTTTACTTTCGGTAACCTACCAGTAATCTACCAGCAACGAGTTGGGTTGTAATTTTGTATTATGAATCAATTTAGTTATGAAGCATAAGCTGATATGCATTTGATATGCACAAAAAGAAAACAGAAAATGGGTAAAATTTTCTTTTAAGTCTAATATTTGAACCATAGAACCATATACCCTTATACTTTCATCATCAAAACAAAAATGTTATTTCGAGTAGTTACTTCCACTATATGTACACTAGAGATGATTTTTTTTCTTCACGCACCCTATCGTGAGCAGGTCTTTGAAAGTGAATTGATTTCTTAGACAAGATCTTCATTTCAAAGTTAAATAAAAAGAAAGCGCCATAGTAATTTTCTTTCGGAATCTTGAAATTTGCAAGAAAATTTCAAATTGCTATAACTTTTGATCAGCTGAAGATAAAATAGAAAATAATTATGCATTTTGAAGAAAATTTAATGTTCCACAACTTCTGCTACGAGGATATTACAATAAAACTGTGGGCTGACGCGCTAGAAGGCAATGTTGTCGAAAGTTGTGAGACAAAATAGCGTTTTCGAACATTTGCGATTTTCGCTGGCGTATGTCTCGAAAGCTATTGGAACTGGAAATAAAATAGTAATAATCTTGAAGGGATATTGTCAGCTTTAAGTTTGAATACAATAACCTCTTCGTTGCGCTGCACTGTTTTTGAGATACAGGGTGTAATCAGTTTCATGTCATTAAAAAAAAACTGGTAATGGGGACCGACTAGACAAACAAGAAACCTTTATGACTTTTCCCTCTAGGGACACTTTGAAAAACACTGATCTAGGTTAACATGTTTAATATTATGGTAGACAACTATTGAGAACCACTGCTTTTCTTGGTCGATGGACTTGTACTTCCCAATTATACAACTTTTAAATTGTCATAAAAAAGTGCTGGCCGGCACACACGGTGTCAAAGGATCATCGACCGCCTTTGATGTATCGCCTCAACTGAACTAAGGCAAGTATAAAGAGATAAATAATTCGTTCTCTCTTCGTGCACAATTGCAAGCAAATAATGGCCATAGAGGTTTAAACAGAGCATTTCTTTACACGTGTGTTTTTTAATTTGGAACAAAATATTGGATTGTTTATAATTTAGAAAATTTAAATGTGGTTTATTAACGTTTGTAACATAAATGAGTGTCCTGGGTTAAAAGCTTACTACTTACCTAAATGATTCAAAATCTCTGCATCTGTATCAATACACAGTTCGGTACGTCGAATTAAGTGCATACGCACTTTTTTCAATAGACACTAAACTATCAACTAACGTTGTCAATAAAGAAAAATAAAATAACAACTTGGTACAAAAATCGAAAAGGAATACAAAAAGAACGAACAAGTAAGTTGTGTCTGTACGTAATCAAGCATTTGACAACTTGAACGGTAAGTCAATAAAATAAATCTTAACTATAAATACACAATGACGCGAAATTCAAAAATAACAAAAACAACGAACGGCGGCGGGTTGGACGTGTGTACATAACGAAACACCGACAGTAACGAAAATGTTGCATAAGGGAGAGTTAGAGTATAGTTTTCTTCTGATCAGATCTAGATCTAAACCTACCTCAATATTCCAGCAGTTCTCAAAAAAATTTATTGAAAATTTGCGAAATTTTTGATTTTTTTTCTCCAAAACTATGAGCTTTAGACCCCATGTTATATAAGATTTTTTGTTTGACTTGTCGTTCCCTACCACCAGTTTTTTTTAATGACATGAAACTAATTACACAATGTATAAGTGAAAAACCAAAAAATTGGCCTTCGAGGACTTTTAAACATTGTGTTTCCTAACTATTCCAAACACCTGAAGTCAAAAATTTTGCTCCCGACCATGGCCTCTACACCCTCCTTTTAAGCGTTCATTGACCGGAGTACATACTTACTTTAAATCAAAAGAAAATTTTATGACTTTACTGAAAGTCAAAAACTTTCGAGTGTGTAAAATGTGTTCATAACATAAACTAAAGCTTTTAAAATTCCCCTAAAATGTTTTTTTTTGCTGAATACCTTAAATAATAACCGAGTTATGATGGAAATAAAGTGAACTCAAAAAATACGGCTGAACGCGTTAACATACAAGTCTTTCATTACAGTGACAAATTAGTGATGAAATGATATGGATTTATCTGGAGAGCCGGATATAATATATTCGGATTATTCTTGACTGGTTCTCCAAATCTTATTAAATAGTGGTACAAACCTTATTAATTGATTCAAAGTTAGAAGGTGCCAATAAGTGTCATAGTGCCAACAATTGTCGCCTTCATCCTATAGTCTATTTCACAAGTTCAAAAAGGTGTTAATTCTTGAAATAGCTCCTAAAAATATGAGCGATAGCTCATTGGATTCGGAATGACGTCTAGAAAAATGTGTTAAAATATTTTAGTTTTTCGCTTATAACTCAAAAACTATAAGCGATAACAGAAATCGGAAAAGTATTCTGAAAGAGGAAGAAATTTCCAATAAAAAAGTCCTAAGTCCCGGAACTCAACCTCCATTATTTATAATTTTAATTTAAAGCTGAAAATAGGACTCCGCGCGACCGCTGCAGGATGCTAGCGCCGCCAAAAAAGAGAGTACATCACATAAAATAATTTCTTTATACTATTAAATATCAATTAAAAAAATTGAAAAAATTATGGCGTATTCTCAATACTTCAAATAATAAGGTTCCGTTGGCAAAAATGTTAAAGTTTATTTTTCAACAAGTTAGGCCATTGTTAACTAACGAAATTTTATGGGACCTCCGTTGTAAAAGTGTTTGAAAATTGTTTATTTTGTCTATTATAATTTCTTTAAAGTAAGCAAAAAATTAAAAACCAAAGCAAAGTTGTAAAAAATTTCTTTTCAAATACATCATATTACCATTTTTACATCGAAGAAACGCATTCATTAACATAAAAAAAAATTACATTTGTTTATAAATTGCTTATAAACAAATTGACTAGTTTCATATTTAAAAAATTTGCAGTTTTGTTGTCTTGAGGATATTACGATTAAAAAAAAAAATGTTTTACTTAAAAACATTGTCTTATTGTTTATTATCGTTTTTTTTTATTATCGGTCATTTGAATAATTAGTTAAGAAATTATTTTTTTCTTAAAAATCATAATTGGCAATCATCAATAAAGTAACAAAAAAAAATTATCAGCAATTTCATTGTTTATTAATTTAACAATTTGTTATAAACAAATTCTGACAATTCTAATATTTTTTTTTTAAATCTTAAAAATTTTATAAAAACAGCCACATGCAACAACATATTGAAAAAAATTTGTTAGTATTTTTTATAGCGTTTTTCAATATTACACGATACAGAAGTTGAAACGGCCACTTGAACTGAAACTGATATAACTTTTAAACTATTAGAGATACCACAATAGACATTCGGGTCGTTTTTATAGAGGATTAATTAGTTTTTAAATGAGTTGACTGTTGACTTCCAAGTTTGTAACTATTATTAATCAGTTATTATGCGCATTTGTTTATAAAAATTAAACGCGTTTTTCATTTATTTTTAAATAAACAATTGCAACTTTCAGATATTTTATCACTTAACAAAATTGTCTTGAAGATCCATTACCGTATCTGCATTCAAAAACGTGGAAAACACATTTAATTTTTATAAACAAATGTGCATAATAACTGACTAATAATAGTTACAATCTTGGAAGTCAACTCATTTAAAGATTAACTAATCCTCTATAAAGACGACTTGAATGTCTATTGTGATATCTCTAGTTAATAATAAAGTTAATAAACAAGGAAATTGTTGAAAAAAAAAATTTTTTATTACTTTATTGAGGATTGCCAGTTATGATTTTTAAGAAAAAAATAATTTCTTAACTAATTTTTTAGATGATGGATAATTTTAAAAAATCGATTATAAACAATAAGATAATGTTTTTAAGATCAAATATTTTTTAAATAAATCTTAATATTCTCAAGACAACAAAATTGTAAAAAAAAAATTTAAATATGGAACTAGTCAGTTTGTTTATAAACAATTTATAAACAAATAGCGTAAGCAAATTTTTTTTAACGTTAATGAATGCCGTTCTTCAATGCAAAAACAGTAATATAATAACAAATATGAATACATATTTTTTTACAATTTTACTTTGATTTTTAATTTTTTGTTTACTTTAAAAAATTATAATAAAGAAAATAAACAATTTTTAAAAACTTTTATTACGTGATCTTGTTAAATATATGTATAAGAAGGGCGTCAAGAAGCGAAAATTTTATAGTCCAATTGTTTAAAGAAAAAATTTTGTCTCCAATGACAACGGAGGTCCCATAGAATTTCGTTAGTAAACAATGGCCTAACTTATTGAAAAAGAAACTTTTTTTCCCAACGGGACCTTATTCTTCGAAGTGTCAAGAATACACCATAATTTTTTCAAATTTTTTAATTGATTTTTAATAGTATAAGAAAATTATTTTATGTGATGTACTCTCTTTTGAGGCGACGCTCGCATCCTGCAGCGGTCGCGCGGAGTCCTATTTTCACCGTTAAATTAAAATTATAGATAATGGAGATGGAGTTCCGGTAGTTGGGCCTTTTTAATTATAAATTTCCTTCTCTTTAAGAATCTTTTTTCCGATTTCCGTTATCGCTTATAGTTTTTGGATAATAAGCGAAAAACTAAGTGCCCTTTTTCTTTTATTTTAATTTGTTTATAACTTTTGCAATTTTGTATGTGCTAATAAAACATTTTAACTCATTTTTCTAGACGTCATTCCGAATCCAATGAGGTATCGCTCATATTTTTAGGAGCTATTTCAAGAATTAACACCTTTTTGAATTTGTGTCTTAAACTACTAGTACCTATGTAGAAATTGTTAAATTATAAGTAAAGAACCTAATATTGTAAATTTCTAACAAAATAACGAATACTGAGTGTTGCATATAAATGTAAAGTAATAGCTGTTTTAATCTCCATCTCTACTATCAAAATTAATTTGGATGACCTCAGAAAAATTTTAGAAATCAAGAACAATTTTTCAATAATACCACAGTTTTAAGGTTATAAACTTTTATTAAAGTGTACTTTGGTAGTATTGATGCTTACATTGTAAGTTTAATAAAATCTAAAAAGTTAATAAAGGAAAAGTTTCTCAATAACACTGCAGATATACTTAAAAACATCTGTTGTTTTAAAGAATTGTGAATTGTCACAAGTTCAAATCTGGTGTAGTCTATTGTTCTATATTTAGTAGAGTTGCAATTATCTCCACATTATTGTCGCAGAGATTGCATTCGTATTGATTATTATTTTAGTTTTAAATTATATTTCAATAGGTTACGGCATTTTATACTTAAGGCATTTATAATTAATTGCATAGATATTCACTGAATATATTACAAAGTAATTTGTTGAAATATATTCTGTTCGTAAAATTAAACAAAACAATAACTATTTTGCAGACAAATTGTCAAAGTTTGTCATTACTACTAAACTCCCTTCTTTGTATTTGAAGCGTTTTAATGTTTCTTTTTGCAATATATCAATAATCTTAATATTTATAGAGGGAGGTTTGTCACTTCATTACTACTAAACACTTATAAATTTGACGATATGAGAAGGAAAACTACTTTGTTTTCTACCACTAAAATTTATTGTAACATACACGTTACTGCACAGTTTCGGTACTTTAGCGTACCATTTTCAAACGTTGATTCAAATTGAATCAACGTTTGAAAATGGTACGCTAAAGTACCGAAACTGTGCAGTAACGTGTATGTTACAATAAATTTTAGTGGTAGAAAACAAAGTAGTTTTCCTTCTCATATCGTCATGATGAACTATCACAAAGTAACGGCTTCCACAATCGACTTATAAATTTATTTATTTAGTTAGTCAACTGCAACCAATATTTAACAATCTTGATATACAGCGTTTAACATTTTCTAATTAAACATATTTTCTATAGGATTTGTCAATTAGCAGAAAAAGTTATCTATGTGAAATAAAAAAACTATGTATTAGTATATTATTATATGGGCGATTATGATAGCCATTATTCACGAAGGTGATGTTTGAGCCCACGAGCCGTGGCGAAAATTGTCTGAGTAAATAATGGTTATAATCGCGAATGTAATACTATGCTTTTGCAGCAAATTTTCAATTTGTATTTGTGGTGGCTGGATGCAGTGAATTATGAATCGATAATTCACTGTAGTAAATTATAAGTCCGATTTTTCACCAAAAAAATGCTAATAATTGCAATATAATTAAATAGGGGTAGAAAAAAATATTAATTTCCAATCTTTGCATTCTATCAATCTGCATTCTGGTTATGCTAGTAATTATAAATTCCAAAATGAATATATTTAAAAAGAAAATATATAGGTATAGGTGTAGAATTTAGAGCCTCGAATTAAAAAGAGTGCCTTGACTCAAACAACTGCAAAATGAACGTTTGATTGTCAATTTATATAGATTTTGTTGGTTTAAGTTTGTGTTTGTAATAACAATTTTGAACCCTGAAAGGTTGACTTTTCAGAAGAAAAAGAGATTATTAAAATTTTTGGTGATAATGTGCACCGATAGAAAAATAGAAAGTGTTTTAATGATACCGGCAGTCTTTCAAGCCCTGCAAGAACACAGGACAGATGGCAACGTCACCTGGAGTTACTGAACCCTCAGGACAGAAGAATGTGGACCACCCAGAAAGCTCTGCGTGCCAAGTGACAACCAGTCCCGCCCATCTACGGAGAGAACGGTATTGACTACACTCATCGGGAAAAAGCCGAGGCTTTTGCCGATAGCTTGGAACTCCAGTGTAGAGAAAACCAGATCGACGATGAGGACGACGACTGACTGGACGACGGACCACGCAGAGTCAGAAGGCTGCGGCGCATGATGGATGAAGAAATAATCCCTTCGACTTCTCCACAAGAAGACAGGGAAATCCTGAGAAGCCTCAAGACCCGCAAAGCTCCAGGGTACGACGGAATAGGAAATATGGTACTCAAGAAGCTACCCCTCGAAGGGATATCAGCAATGTTAAACATCATCAACGGTATCCTGAGACTACGTTATTTCCACACCAAGTGGAAGAAAGCAGACGTCATCATGATTACGAAGCCGGGTAAGAATTTAACCTTTCCTTCTAGTTACAGGCCCATCAGTTTTCTACCGGCGATGAGTAAAGTAGCACAGAGGATCATTCTGAAAAGACTTAACACCCTGACCGATGAGCTGCAGATTATCCCAGATGAGTAGATCGCCTACAGAACCGAGCACTCCACCGAGCTCCAAGTGCTTCGTCTAACGGAACACATCGCGGAAGGTTTTATCCATCGGCAAGTCACAGGAGCGATCTTCTTCGACGTAGCCAATGCCTTCAACAGGGTTTGGCATGATGGTCTTCTGGCGAAGATGCTGTCCATGGGCTATTCCGTCGGCATCGTCAAGCTAGTGAGATCTTACCTTCTCCGGAGGCAACTCCATGTGAATATTGCCGACAAGCTGTCCAACTACAAGTAAATGGAAGTAGGCATACCGCAGTGATCGGTACTCTCCCCCAACCTGTTCATCATCTACACCTCCGACACGCCAAGAACCGCAAGGACGTCTTTGGAGCTCTATGCAGACGACACGATCATCATCGCAATATCATGGAGTGCAAGACTTGCCACCCGTAACTCCAGGAAGAAGCATCCCTTCTGGAAGAGTGGTGCAACAAGTGGAAAGTCAAAGTCAACGCGTAGAAGACCAAAGCCATACTCTTCAAGAGAGTCAGAAAGCAAAGTCCCGCAGGACATGTTTCCATAAGCTGCGACCATATTCAATAGCACGATACCTTGTCGTTATCATGGTTAGAAGCTTGACGTGGATACAGAACACGGAAGAGATTATACAGAAGGCGAGGACGAGAAGGACTCTACTCTATCCAATGACAGGTAGACAAAGCCCACTCAACCTGAGGAACAAGCTCATACTCATAAGGACCTTCATCGCACTCATTCTGACCTCCGATTCAGTTGCCTGGGGACACCAAGCAGCTACCTACTTGAATAGGGTACAAGCCGTGGAGAACGTCACACTCAGGTGCGCCGTGGATTCACCATGCTTTGTCAGAAACGCCGACATCTTCAGAGACCTGGAATACACCCCAGTAACTGAAGTCATCCAGGACAGAGCGAAGAATCTATACCCCCGAGCAGCAGAGCATGGGAATCCTCTGGTCAGACAGGCGACTAATTACGACCCCAACAACGCTGCTAGGCACAAGAGACTGAAGCTCCAGATCCTGGATAACGGGTAAGTATAACTAACCTTCCTTTCAGCCCGATCTTGAACCCACGGTCGCAAGGGGACAATTACCAAAACACTCAAATCACCCGATCCCGGAGGTACTCAGCTAACAACCAGATAGGTAACCTTACCCTAGCCCGTGTCGGCCTCCGACGCTAAAACAAGCATTCTAGAGAGAACAGAATCCTTGAACTACATAGCCCAAAAATTCCTTCCGATGAAATCGGAGCACATGATGCCAATTGGCACCGTGAGCTCCGACTAGTCACACAACCCCAAACCCTTCCAAACTCCGAGAGGATTCGGCAACAGCCGCTCCCTCTCACGACAGACGAAAGACGCTCCCGGAAGCCGACATGCCAGCAAAGAAAGCAACTCAAGACAGAAGTGCGCCAGAAGAAACGACCCAGCTGGCAGGGTCCAACAGCCAGGACCAGGAGAGGTGTGCTAGCTTCGCCTACACCGTCTGCAGAGGGGGTAGTCGTAAAAAGCATGCCAACCCCCTTATGAGGCCGGTCCAGGTCTACAACGACGACTGGGACAAAGAGCTCAAGCTCAACCCCTAATCATCCGAAACAGTCATCACAGTCAAGCATATTGGCGCGGCAGTCTTTCAAAATCAGCTTTTAGAAAAACTGGTCACCAGAGGCAGCATAATGATGTAGCTATTTTGACATATTTTGACCAAAACCCTGCTCAATCCTAAACGCTGCTGGTTTAAATTAGACAAGTTCCAAAATAATGGAGTAACATTAAGGGTCTAAATTGCCTTAAAATAAATTGTCTTACTACAGCAATTTTTTTGTTGGAACTTGTTATAAGCATTACATTTGGATTAAGTCCATGTGGTGGAAAACTTTTGTTTAAACAAAAAAATTTTCAATATCGTGTTCTTTTGCAGTATTTCTTATAAATATCTGGCTGTATAACCTGCATCACAATAAAAAAAGAGAAACAAATTTTTCACAACGAAATTGTGAAGAAAACTAATTTTGTCCATGTCGCAAAACACAGATATTTTAGAAAGACCATTTTTAAACAATTGGTACTAACTGGAACAATAATGCAAATATTTTAACGAAACTTTAGTAGAATATACCTTTTGTACAGCTAAACTATGAAACCAAGTTTCAAATTAAAATGTTTGTAATAAAGCCTAGAAAACAATTGCAAGGGTTGATAAAATAAAATCAAGATATTCACTTGAAATTTGGTAGACGTATGTATTATAACGATATCTGGAACTAGATTATATTTTGAGATGATACCGCTGAAGGGTTGGGTGTTAAATAGGGGTAAAAAGGGGAAAATGAGTAAAGGAAGCTGGTAAGAGTACAGAAACTTTAAATACGGTGTATGTACTAGAAGACATGACCTCAGATTATTTTTTATTATTTTTCAACCCCCACCAAACCTACTCCATTATTAAAGAGGTTGATAGAATACAATTGAGATATTCACCTAAAATTTGGTACACGTATGTATTACAACGGCATCTGGAACTAGATTATATTTTGACATGTTTCTGTTGACAGGTTGGGAGTTAAATAGAGGTAAATAGGGGAAAAGAAGTAAAGCAAGCTGGTAGGGGAACAGAAACTGGAAATTTTGTTTATGTATTAGAAGCCGAGGCCTAAATTTTTTTATAATATTTCCCATCCGCCCATCCCCACCCCCGCCTACATGATTAAAGGGATTGATAAAATTAAACTGAGATATTCATTTGAAATTTGGTATACGTATATATTAGAATGATATCTGGAACCAGATTGTATTTTAGGATTATTTCCTTGAAGGGTTGGGGGTTAAAAAGGAATAAATAGGGGAAAATAAGTAAAGCAAGCTGGTAAGAGTACAGAAATTTGATATTCCGTGTATGTACTAGAAGCCAAGACCTCAAATTATTTTATAATATTTTTCAACCTCCCACCACCCCTATTCCATTACTAAAGTGGTTAATAAAATAAAATTGATATATTGACTTGTTTCGTACACGTATATATTATAACGACATCTGGAACTAGATTATATTTTGAAATGGTTCCGTTGAAAGGTTGGGGGTTAAATAGGGGCAAATACAGGAAAATAAGTAAAGCAAGCTGGTAAAAGTACAACAATTTGGGATTTGGTGTATATCAGAAGCGAAGGTTTCTTTTACAATATTTTCTACCCCCCTCTATTATAACAGTTGATAAATTAAATTGAGATTTTCACTTAAAATTTGGCACACATATGTATTATAACGACATTTGAAACTAGATTATATTTTGACATGATTCCGTTGAAGGAGTGGGGGGAATGTAGAGGTAAATAGTGAAAAATAAGTAAAGCAAGCTGGCAAGAGTACAACTTGGGATTGTGTGTATATACTAGAAACCAAGGCCTCAGATTTCTTTCTAATATTTTTCAACACCCCCACCACTCTACTCCATTATTAAAAGGATTGATTACATAAAATTGAGATATTCATTTGAAAATTAGTACACGTATGTATAGTAATGACATCTGATTGAGATGATCCCGTTGAATGGGTGGAGGTGATAGGTTGTGAATAGCGCAAAATAAGTAGACCAAACTAGAAACTTCATTTTTAACGTATATGGTAGAAACCAATACTGATTTTTTTCTATAATGTCTGCCCCAAATATTATTAAAATTCTATGACCAATAATTTCCACATATTAGAGTGCATGTATAGTCAATATGTTTCCTATAAAGTGACTTGGACGGGAAATCTGAATGTGGAAGTAGTGATTCCTTAGGCAGCGTTTTTTTATTAATGGACAAAATATTGATGGGAAAAATGCATTCGTTTTTTAAAGAAATTAGAAAAATTGAATAAAATTCGTTTTAAATAGTTTAAAATTTATTTTCGTTAACATTACCGAAAAGTACATAAATAAAATTTATAATCTGAAATGAAAATATTTGCTGTACGATTTGATGCCGCTGAACAATCGACGATCAATTTTCGATTTTGCAACTGTTTTTTAGGCTTTATTATAAACATTTTAATTTGAAACTTGCTTAATAGTTTAGCTCTACAAGGGGCATATTCTTCTAAAGGTTCGTTATTCAAGTTAGCATCAATTGTTTAAAAATAGTCTGGCTCTCTAAAATGTCTTTATGTTTTGCAACTTGGCATAATGGCTAAGAATTTTCGGAAAAATCTCATTTTCTTCACAAGTTTTGTTGTGAACCATTTATTTCTTTCTTTATTACGATACGGGTTATACAACCTGAGTTATATAAGAAAACCTGGGAAAAACACGACTTTGAACATTCTTTTGTTTAAACAAAAGTTCTCCACCACACGGATTTAATCCAAAACTTTTCTTACACTTCTTGAAATAAGAAGTTTCAGCAAAAGAATTGCAATAGTCAGACAATTTCCTAGACATTTTATTTTACTTCACTAAAGTACTATTCATGGGAGTCCGTGACAAAAGATCTGAGTATTGGTGGTGGGTACAAGGAAAATAATAATAATAATAATAAATGGTCTTTATTTTCCCACTACAGATACATAAATTAAATAAAGGAAATACAAATCAAATGAGGAGGAAAAACGCCGAAGATCAGATGGCTATGCACAGTCATGCCCCTGTTTTTAATCTTAAGCGTTAGTAAATAAGATAGCGGTAAACGATTATTTTGTAATAGCAAATTAATTGACATACAATTACAATATCAGAATAAAAAAATCAATTTTAAAAACATTCTGTCTTTAAGTGCAATGGGTAGGCATATAGGATTACTGTCGATTACCTTAGCTCAGATCTTGTATTTACGGTTTGTTGATTTAGGAGAAATTTCTTATAATGAATTTTATATACGGATATTGGCTTACTTTTTATAACAGATGGTATTGAATTATAAATTTTAGTTATTTGGTAAGAGAGACGTTTAAATAGTTCAGTACCATGACAGGGAGGAGTAAGAGTAACTTTAAAACAAATATTTATGTTATGTATGTCCGTTCGATAAGAGATCTTTTTATTTAAATATTCAGGAATTTTGTTGGTTACAATTTTATGAAATAAGCAAGCAGAATGAAGCAGGCGTCGTCCAGACATGTTAAGCCACCCTATCTCGGGCAGTTTATGTGAAATATTCTGTCTACGCTGTATTCCAAAAATTAATCTTAAACAAGAACTCTGTATGATTTGAATTCTGCGATTATCTTCCGCATCTATACATGTACCATACACTGTATCGGCAAAATTAAATCTGGATAACACTAATGATTTACATAATATTGTTTTTACTTTTTGATTAATACAATGTCTATTACTGTAAATCATTTTAAGGTTCATGTAGGCTAATCGGATACAATTATTTATATGAGGTTTAAATCTTAGTGAACTGTCAAAGATTAACTCTAAATTCTTTGCCTTTTCAGTGGGGTTTATATTATGTCCTTCCACGTTTATTTGAATTCTTCCCGTTAACTGGGATCTAACACTTGGTTGTCCGAATACAAGAACCGATGTTTTGTTGGCGTTAATATTTAGTGAGTGAGATTTAGATTTTTCTGGTAATGAGCCGATGACTTGGTTAATTTTATTCATTGCATCTACATACTCACTTGGATCGAAAGAGAGGTACAGTTGTGTGTCATCCGCATATAAATGCATTTGACAGTGCGTATCAGATCACTTGTATTGGACGGTCCTTATTTTCGAAGCTCAGAATTCTTTTGGCGGCATGTCCCAGATTGTTTCCACTTGATGAGTAAAGAGTTCATGTAAAGTTTCAGCCAGATCGGATAAAGCGATAGGGTGCCCCCGGGCCCTTAAGTATTAAAATAAATATTTATGTACATTAAAATATCGATTTTAATTGACTATGTCTTATTATTTTCATTTTGGAAAAAACATTACATGCAAAAGTTGTAAATGTAGTCCTGGAGAATATTTTTAATGTAAAATGCTCTTTCCGCACTTCCAAAGGTATCCGAGAAAAAACTAACATCAAGAGTATCCGCTCGGTGCATCGCAACACTAGCGATCGGGTTGGTGAGATTTATAAATATGGGCCAGCATTTTACGTTGAGGTATATAGACTTTTGGTGCAAACACTTAAATGAAAATAATGACTTCTCAAAAAAGAAAAAACGTATTTAAGTGTGCGGTGGTGGATTGCGATAATACTCGAATTCGGCGTTTGAGTTTTATTCGTTTCACACATCGAATCCATTATTTCCACGTAAAGTAGCGAGGCGTCAGACATGGTTACGTACAGTGCGGAGGCAAGAGTAGATTTAAATGAATACCGTACTATTTGAAACTTTTAGCAGAGGTCGTATTATAAAATATAGTAATTGAATTTAAATAGATATTGACATTTTATTTTAGTTGCGAATATAGGAATTTATATAATCTATCCAGTTTAAAACTGAATTTCTGAGGCCGGTTTACATAGCCACACACTACAGAATAATAAACTTCTATGCACATGTAATGTAGTTAGAATTTCAATCAACCACTGTTCAAGTTGTTTCATCCACCGTTGACAAATCATCCTTCTATGCCATACTTATACAGTGTGAACTTAAAGAAACGCATAAAATTCATATCTTTGGTATGTCATTTTTCAAAAAAATTCTCGAACAGGTCGATTTTGTAAATGCTACATTTTGTCACTATGCCAACATTTATGACGTCATTGGTTTTTGAGCTATGACACCATCATAATTTTTTTTGAATGGAAACAGACATTTTTGTTTACTGTTTTTGGTGGTATATTCCTTTAGCTTTCTGGTGATATAAAAAATGATATTACCTGGGTCATTCTTTTGGAAAAATGACATTTTATGTAAAAATAGCTTGCCTTTCGCAAATTCACGAATAATGTTCCACTTTCTTATGGACTGATAAATCTTGTTGCATACATTTTTGTTTTAACTAGCATGAAATCATTTGACATAAAAACAAAGCAAAGAAAATAATAAAAAAACAATCACTTTAACAACAGAGAGATACAGGCTTTTTTGTGTAAAGTATCGATAACTCTTTTATTCCTGGCACGTGTGGAACCTCAGTTTTGTGACACTTCTGAGACAGTGTAAAACTAGGGAATGCAATGCCACGTTTAAGTGAAAGAGAAAGCGTAGAACTTTTGATGATGGTTGGATATGGTGATAGGCTGAGAACTTATCAGGAAGCATGTGATGTTTTCAATGCCAAGTATCCCGAAAAGCAAAGTTCTAGATCCACTGTAAGTACATTGGTGACTAGATATGATGAACCTGGCAGGGTAGACGACCTCCCTCGACCTGGTCACTCTAGCACAAGCAACGAAACCAAATTAAATATTCTTCTAGAAAGTGAAGAAAACCGCCATCTTTCGACAAGGCAGCTGGCTTTAAATCATAACGTGAGTCAAACCTCTGTTGTACGTCTATTGAAAAAAGAAAAATACCATCCATACAAAGTGCAACTAATCCACGAATTGAATGAGGATGATCGAGATCGGCGCTTACAGTTTTGTGAACAGTTGATGAGCTTGTGCGATGAAAACACAATTTTTTTAAAGAATATTGTGTTTTCTGATGGAGCTACAGTTTGTTTAAAGAGGAATGTACATCGGCATACCTGTAGGTATTGGTCCCGTGAAAATCCTCATTGGACTCAAGAAGCCCATACACAGTGACAAGGCAAAGTAAACGTGTGGGCAGGTATGATTGGTGATCGTTTATTGGGACCTTTTTTTAAAGAAAATCTTACGGCCGCAAGATATTTACAGTTTTCGCAAGTTGAGTTAGTGCCAGCCTTAGTAGTTATGTTTCCGAATAATGAAGATAAAGATATTCTTGCTGAAAACGTCTGGTTTCAGCAAGGCGGGACCCCACCTCATTTTGGAATAGCAGTACGTCAGTTTTTACATGACGCTTTTACTGGAAGGTGGATAGGTCGTCGAGGTCCGATTGAGTAGCCCCCGCGTTCACCGGATTTAACCCCCTTAGACTTTTTTCTTTGGGATTACTTAAAGTCAAGGGTGTATTTTAACAGACCAGATGCCATAGAAGAATTGAAAGACAGAATTGGCTTGGAGATCAGACGGATTGCCCATAAGATGATTCAGAACAGCGTGTCTACACCCATCTTGGTAAATGCCATATGGTTGGAGGGTCGCAATTTGAGCAATGGAGATGATTCTTTTCTCACAATTACTTATGTAAGGTATCAATCAATAAAAATATTTTTTTCCAAAAGAATGGCTTAGGTAATATCATTTTATTCTTATCACCAGAAAGCTAAAGGAATGTACCACCAAAAACAGCAAACAAAAATGTCGGTTTCCATTAAAAAAAATTTATGATGACATCATAACTCAAAAACAAATGACGTCATACATTTTGGTATAGTGACAAAACTAAAATCGACCCGTTCGAGGATTTTTTTGACAAATGACACATCAAAGATATGAATTTTGTGCATTTATTTAGGTTCACACTGTATGTGGGTAAATATTTAAATAAATTCAGAACCAAATGACGCTAATAAAACGTATAATCACAGTTACAAATCGCAATCTTGTATACGAATATTTAAAGCAAAATAACACGGAACCGAGACTAATTCAGTTTACAAGTCGCAACCTAGTGTAATGTCGCAACAAATAAGGTCCTAAGATATTGTAGACGCGAACGCAGAATGGGTCGACAGGAGTGCTGCGGATCCTACAGATCTGCTCGCACTATAATAATAATATTGTAGTGCGAACTTGCCTCGCGTATTGGCCAATGAGAAACTGCTCTAAAAGTAATTATTCATGTGTGTTAAACTGAATGAGCTTTAAGTTATATATGATTATATTTATAAAATGAGTCTTTAATAGGTATTTCAAAACGTGTTAAAGGGATTTTTTTCTTTAATTACCTCTTGCGGGTAGTTCATTGCATGGGTAATATGCTCGAATCCAGTTAGAATGTACAAGTCAATTTCTCTCGATGTGCACTTGGACACGATTAGATTGAACTGAACTATTTGTATAATCATCATTGACCTAACTCATCCGACTTGGCAATGAATATTTCTTCATACTTTTGCGGGCTTGAATTGGGGAAAATAGCGGATGGTGGCCCGACTGTCGTCCTTGCACGGAGCGGATACCAAAAAGTTCTATAACTGAGGATGTCAACGCGGATAGTGGATTTATTTCGTATGGGCGCCAGTCGCACCACGCTTGGCTGGTAGCGATCGGGTCGACTCTCGGGGTGAGTTCTCTACGAATATGCACTGTGATCTTTAACATAGTCGAGGACCGTCCCTCGCCAACTACTCGAAAATAAAAGAAAACGAATCAAAATTAATTTTTTGAATGAAATTTCAATACAAGATAATAAAAGTTAGCAATAAAGCAAAAACAAGAGAACTAAAATTAAGCAATTTGTGCGTAAAACAAAAATACAAAGAAAGACGAAAAAAAGCAAAATATGGTGACGTACTAATATAATCAATGAGCAGCTAGCAGTTTACCACAAAAATATGCAGCTGAGAATAGACGCATGAGCGTTTGATTGGTTCTGATGGAGGTTGGCAATTGTTTTGGGGCTATTTAAATTTCTCTACGTAAAACAAAAATACAATTTAAATAAAATTTAAGAACAAAAAAATTAACTGAACAACTCAACTCAATTATGTATTAAGTTACCAATACTTAATAAAATGAATTCCAATTCTAACAGAACAAAAAAAAATATGTTAAAATTGTTCATTAAGTGAGATTCTGGGAAGATTTAAATTTCCCAAAACAAAAGAACGTAATAATTGAGACAAAATTTATTTGGACAAGCGTTTTAACCGAAATAAGTTACGAATAGTCAATTACTAATAATCAATTATAAAAAAAAATGAAATAAAATAATTCCGTCCCAAGCCATAAGGAAAATTCTACCTACCAAAAAAATTATTCACGCAAGCGTAGCACTTGAACATTCGCGTCAATTTACTACACTGGATAATTAGTTCATTAATTAATTTAATCACCGGACATTAAAAACTGACGAACAGAATTTACGTTGTCCCTACGAAAAATTTTAAGTGTAAAACCATTGCAAAAGTAACTTCGTAACTTGTGAGGTTATCACATAGCTAAATAATGAATTAATGGATTTGTTCCAAGTACTTAGAGAACTTAATGACAAAGAGTTATTAAAGGATAAAATTTTATAAAGTAAAAACGACTTAAAAGTAACTAACGTCACCACTAGTAAAGTATTAGGGGAATTTACACTAACTATCGAATTCATTACTTGCACCTTCGATGGCTCAATTTTATGGGATAGTAAATATAGCCAGCTGTTTAGTCCGTGGCTGTCGAAAAGAGAAAGATCTCACCAAGTCTAACTGTTAACTCAGTAACACTATATTCACTGCACATCCTGTACACTATTTTTTTAAATAATTTCATGACGCGCTGCGGTTTATTCAGTTTTTTATTTCCACCCCCAACGGTCATGAAGATTCAGTTAAAAATGAGAAAAAAGGCCCAAAATGAATTTATTTACCTACCTAATCTTAAAAAAATTTTCATTCGAATGGATTACATTTTCATGAAATCTATCATTTTGTTTCTTTGAAACGTTTTCCGCCCTTATTCTGGAGCTCATCAGAAAGGCATGAAAATTTTTTTAAGACAAGGTAGGTAAATAAATTCAATTTGGGCCTTTTTGCTCATTTTTAACTGAATCCGTAGGGATTTATGTAGATACTGGCTTAATCTGCGTGGCCGTAGGTAGAACTATGTGGATGCTATTTTTACTTGCTAGCATAACCAAAATTCAGGTTATCGAAAGAATGCAATGCACTTCATTACTATTTTTAAACATAGTTTTTTCTGTTACTTCTCATAGATAGTTTTTTTACTGTTTGCAAAATCCTATAAAGAATATGTTTCATTACAATTATAAGCAAACAAATAATAGTTCACTTTCAAACACGCATAGAGTGTATAGGATCCAATACTAGTTAACTAATAGATAGGTGGAGTTCTGTTGTTTTCATCATCAGGGGTTATGTAAATACTAGCTTAATCTGCGTGGTCGTAGGTGGGACTATGTGGATGCTATTTTGACAATGAGTATTGTCAAACAAGGAATTAGACAAATTTATTTTAGGATTTTTATTTGCTAGCATAACCAAAATTCAGGTTATCGAAAGAATGCAAAGATTTCATTAATATTTTTACACATAGTTTTGCTCTTAGTTCTCATAGACAGTTTTTTTTTACTGTTTGCAAAATCCTATAAAAAATATGTTTCATTATAACTTGGTGTATTATGTCGTGAAAAAAATCTGAAAAAAAATTTTCCCCACGTACTTAAGGATCACCTTTGTGTACGTTCCCCCTATCCCTAATTTTAATAACATTGACACTGTTAGTATTTATCTTGACTCAAACTATACGCCCGTAATATATTGATCCATAATTCTGGAATACCCCGTATTCTTATCTAAGACGAGGGTTATTGATTACATTTATATTCCCTTTTTGCCAAATCTAAAATAAAAATATATCTACAGGATAACAAAAAATATCGAGAATCTTATGCTTCATATATAGTATTATATATTTAAATTAAGGACAAAATCAACAAATATTTGAAAATGTAATATGAATAGTAATATATAAAAATCACACAATAACATAAAATTTTTAGTTCATAAAATATAATATATGCAATAAATTGGTCTATAAAAATCCATAAAACGAGGATAGTGAAAATTGAAGTGTTAGGAGTGCCGAGCGATACATCAAATAGCCGGAAATCAGTAGTAGCAAATTCGATCATAGAGTTTGCATTGAAGATATAGTTCTGAAAAAATATGTGCATTATCTATTATCAAACAACCTTATTAGTCCAGTCGACAGAGCTCAAAAATACGCAAATAGAGCGATTAAATTATGTAGTTCTGGATTTTTGCATAGGGGTTGAGAGCAGTGCTCTGAACAAACTGCAATAAAGTCCCATGGATGGGGGCGATGTGTTCGTTCAAAGGTACTTTTGGCATTTGGTGTAGGTATTGTTCCTATCGAAAAAATGTCTATGCACAAAATTAATCTACACTAAATTCCCCACAATAATTCCCTATTCGCTTTTCTCGTAGTATCAATAGATTCCACGGAATGGTGGAAGGAATTATGGGAAATACTTTAATACAATTCATATAGGGTAGATAGATATATATTAGGTTTCAATCTTCATCAAGCATTATGGCGAAAATTGTGCTACAATTTTTGTAGCTGGATATGAAGATGTGACTTCCACAAAGCATGATGACCAATAGCGGGGGGGTTCAACTAAAAAATCAGTGGACATTTATTTCGACGACTGTTCAGAGGGATCATTTTCTTACAATGGAAAGAACAAGACTAGGCTGATTCAGTTATTAGTACAGATATTGGCTGCAAGAGGGATAGAAGCGAGTACTGCTGCAGGAGATGTCGATAGTAGTGTCGTAACATGGTAGAAATGTATATATTTCTACCATGGTGTCGTGATATGTGGGTTAAAGAAATCTAGTTCTCATCCGTATGTTGTATTCATCGGAGATGTTGACCTGCTAGTCCTACTGATTGCCCTGACGCCACCATACAGAAATATGTATTTTATGAAACCCGAAAAGGGAAAAACTGAATACAAATTATTTTCAATAAGAGAAGGTAGTTCTTGTAGAACTACCTTTTAATGAGCCGATCCTCTTCATACATAGCTTCACCGGATGCGATACAACATCTGCTATTTACAACAAAAGCAAAGCTGCAATTCGCAAATGTTTCCAAGAACATCCACATGAAATGAAAGAAATTGCTGATTAATATTCTAGGTAATAATCCAATATTTCTTGCGATTAAATTAATCTTTATCTCCGTTTTTTTCCAAATATTATTTACATATAAGTAATAAGTAAAATAATAACATATTGTAAACGTTTCGCAATCAAATATATTGTGATGCCTGTAACTGATCGACCAGAACATTCATGATGTGCACTTAAAAAGTCAAGACGATAGCGGAAAACAACAGAGCACTTTATAAGAATAATTCTATTTTTAACTGGCTTTTGTTAGCTCGACCACTAACTTTGTAACTTTGTATGTAAAAAAATTTTATAACTCAACTTTCACACACTTCCAAATATCGTATTGACTTGAAATTTGGCATGTTATGTGATTCACATGACAATATACATTATTTTCTTCTTTTTTGTGCATTTTTAAATAGCTTCAGTTTGCTCTTACAAGCGTGTCTTTTAATTTTATCCAATTATTCATTTTTATAAGAATAAAGCAATGCAGACAATTCCTTCATTAAAAAGTGCTTCATAATTTTCTATATATTTAATATCATAGAAGTAAGTATTTCTCTGTAGTATCTGTAATAGGTTTAAAAATGTCTCGATGCTTTATGTTGTGTTATCCTAAAATTTATGTTGTACCTGTCCCACAGGTTTTATTTAAATATTTTTTGTCTTTTAACCACAACTTCGAGAAAAATTTGACAGCACTTATATGTATAAAGAATGAAAGTGACTCCTGGTTTCATATTGGGCCCATGTAATCCAACTTACTAAAAATGCGCCCCTGAGGAAGTACATTCTCTTAAAGTGAGACAGAGAAAAATATTTTTTTGCAATAATTTCCATTATATTGAAGATAAAATTTTCAAATTTTGATTGAAGCTGTATCTCTATAAGTACTCTGTGTAAACTCGATAACAACCAAATAACTTTTGTTCCTCAATTACTTTTGATAATAATTAATATTTAACTAGTTATATTTTTTTAATCACCCTGTGTAATTATGGAATAGTAGAACATTTTTACAGAGCATTAAAAGAGCTACAAAAAAGGTACTCTTAAAATGTTTTGAAATATTAATCAAAATACAAGAAATTATCGTTGATTATTCCTCAATTTGTATTTAATATTTATTTACAATTCTAGAACAAAATGTTGTAATAACAGAAAAATAGTTTATTTAAAAAAAATACATTAATAACAAATGCTCCACATGCTGTCCGCTTGTTTCAGTACAAAAATTAATATTTTTAAAATTTTGTGTAATATCAACCAAAAATTAAGAATTATCACATTTTCTCTGTAGGTCATAGGTGCTTGTGAAACAGGAAACCTGTCGCGTTTGAGAAACAAAAGATATTTGGTTGTTATCAAGTTTACATAGAGTACTAATAGAGAGACAGTTCTCATCAAAACGAACATTTTATCTTCGATATAACTGAAATAATAGGACAAATATTTTACTGCCCCACTTTAAAAGGATGTAGTTCCTCAGGGATGCATTTTTGGACTAAGGTAAGTTGAGTTATATGGGACCAATACGAACTCAGGAATCACAACTTCTCGTCCGGGAACTCAATTCGGGGACACCCTGTATATAAAAATAAGATTTAGATGCACAGTCGTCAGTGACTCCAAGTAATTTTTTCAAAACTATATCTTCGAGTCGTGAATTTGACATTTTTGAAGAATTTCTTGAAAAGCCAGATTCCCGACTATAACAGAACAACATTGATTAGATAAACCATTGTTATGCTTATTTTGAATTATATTCTCTATAAATTCAAAGACCACCATGGTTCATTGCACGTGCGAATCACATGCATTTATTACTGTCCTCGTTTTGTGGATTAAGTATAATAAATCTATTCAATTACAATAAAATAAGATAAATGACATACGAAAGCGAGTCTAGTTGTATTGTTACTAAATTTACTTAGTCGCATTCCACCAATGGAAATTATTCTCCCTTTGTAAAACATCTTCTTGTATAACTGTTTCTATCAAATCAAATTCTTCATCAATTTCACTCTGATTTAATTTAGGTCTAAATGGTGCAAATGTCTTCCCAAGCCACGCATCTTTTTCTGGAATATGTTCAACATATTCTGTTGTTGGTCTTTTTAGGGCCTCTGAATAGTTTAATGGTGACCTGGTTATTTTAGGTATTTCATTTGACAGATAGGGAAATGCCTCCTCTGAATCTAGACATAAGCTTACGTTAGACATATCTTCTAGTATGTATGGTAGCATTTGTTTAGAATCGAGAGGCAAAGGCATGCCATCAACAAAATTAATCTGGAACGTGGTTTGAGTTTTACGGCTTTTGGTTGAATTATTTGCCTCAGAAATAGATTTCATTTCATTTTCGAAAATAGAGGAGTTGAAGGTAGAATCCGAATCGCTACTACAGGTTGCCCACGTGGGACATTTTCTTTTGACACCTTGTCCAAATCCTTGAACTCCGATATTGTCGCAACTCTCATTTATAAAATTATTATAAACATTAAAAAACGATCCTCTCACAGCTTTGTTATAATTCACGTTGGGCAACTGATTGTCATATTCCTCTGAGTCTTCCATTAATACTAATCCATGGTTACAGTTTGTAATGCTTGTATGGCATCTTGATGACGCAATGCTACGTATAGAATCGCTAAGGATTTGGGAGTTATCTTCATAAGTCCAAACGCTCGTGATTTCTTTTAATTTGGTGTTAGCATCTGCTTCATCTTCAGTTTCATTCCACAGATTAATTTTCCAAGGTGTCTGAGAACCTTTGTTTCTCTTTATTTTCTGACACTTTTGTCTGAAATACTGAGACTGTGGATAAATCACTAATATTTGATTAGGCATGGAATATACAGGAGTATTAACATACTGTAGAACTAAAGTTGAAGTTGGCATCTGACCGACAGAAACATGATAATACTTGTCGTGATCATTTGTGGTTTGGGACCATTCGAATGTACGGAGGTTGCATAACTTTCTAAAATATGTTCCATATTGATCATGGAAAAATGGATTTGGTTGAAATACAATTGTGAACGTGGCTGGGTAATATTCGGAGCTGATGTTGTACCTACAAAAAATCAAAAGTTAATGTTGTAAAATTGTAGTTGGTGCTGGCATCAAATGAACTAAACATCCGAGAGGTCGAATTACGCCAGTACAGTAAAAGTATTTCACACGTATACGTAAATATATTTTGACATAATGCATTGACCCAAAAGATATAAAAAAGTCTTATAACATTTTTTGTTTACTCCAACCGTTTTCTTGAATTTAATATTTTCTAAAAATACTGCATTTTTAGGTCCAAAAGTAGGAGTTATAATATTGACTTGGTCAGTAACGCCATCTAAATTAAAGCAAGTTCAATGTAATTCTGTGACCTGCTCCTCTGATTTTATTATGATCATTACATCGATAAGAAGAAATAAATATGCAAAGAAACGCTATATAAGAGCCATCAATCTACTGAAGTCAATGTTGGCAGTCGGCATCGGCAGCTCAAAGAGATATTTCATGTGTTTCTCGACCTTCCGATATTTAGTTATAAGCTATTTCTGCCGCTTAGCAGTCATACAGTGTTGTCAAAGTGTTTGATTTTTCCAGTTTTTAGGTAAATTTGCAATAAAGTATTAACATCACTGGGTGTTATGAATGAGATGGTAAGTGAAGTATTATTGAAATTAAATTAACCGTTATTAATTTCATTGCTGGTAATTATTAAATAAATTGACATTATAATAAACAAAAAGTTAGGTAGTTTTATTATCATCATTAAAATGCAGTTAGATAGAAATTTGTCTATATCGGTATCTTGTAATGGAACTGTTTTACGCTCTGCTTAAAATACGAACCGTACTATCGATTCGTATATTAGAGTTCGAGGGTGAATCTTGGCTTTGCAAGTAATTAAGAATTAAAAATGATGGGGTCATTTAATTCAAGTGAATTTTGAAATAGTGCTAAAATAGCCACAGGTATAAATTAATAATAAATGTCAGTTAGTGTTTTCAATTTAAAACTGATTAATAAAGGTAAAAGTAAAATTGTTATTATTTTTAAATGACAAAGTGGCAATACTTTAAAATCCATATTAATGACAAGAGTAGCGAACACTATACCTTTGTTACTTCCGTCTTCTCTTTATAGTTGTACTATATCTACGCCGAGAACATTGCTTATTTCCGACTAAATTTAAATAAAAAATAGGTTTGAGTTACAAAAAAATTGATAATAATTTCTATTTCTTCTGGGCCAACATATCACCGTGTAAATAATATATTTGTACGCATACAGCAGGCACTATGTACCCGTTTAAGGTCACCCCCTCCTAAACTTTTTGCTAAAGCATTCCGAGTGAAATAAGATGAAATTATATTGATTGTACCATGACTTTATGAGGAAATGGTTTCTCTGAATTCCAAGAATTACATCAATGGCACTTTCCATTAATTTTATTATTTTTCGATGATGAACTGATTCCTGAATATTGAAAAACATCAACAGAATAGCAAAATAGGCACTATTAACTACAATTATCTTGAGTTACAAAGTTGTATAATAGCTCTAATATACGATTCAAATGCGTTTCCCCTCAATTTAACCGCGAATATCTCAGAAACGGAGGAGCAGAGAAAATTGAAAAAATTACGTGTTCATTACAGGTCTATTCTAAATCAATAACTGAAATTTGAATGATGTACATTGAACACTTTTGAAGTTCTGCTCAGTTATATTGAAAAATGCCCTAGTTCTTAAGGAAATTTTGACCATACCAGTTTTAAATCCATTATATCTTGAAAAATATGCCTCCTATCTAAATAATATTTTAGACACCGATAGAGCACGGTATTTCTTGTAAAAGAAAATTTTTTCATATTTTTTTATTCTAAAATTTTGCAGTTATTCTCAAAAACGCGACGTCATGTTTATTCGGTTAATTATCAATGTATTTAAAAAATGTTTGTTAAAATAGTTAATTATGTAAAATGCAAACATTTTCAGAAAAAAATATTGGTATATATCAAACATTAATTTAATGATCAAACGTAATAGATAATATTAGTGCAAACTTGGAATGATATTATCCTTTACGCTTGATAACTAAATTAATATTTGATATATGCTAATTCTTTTTTCTGGAAATGCTTACATTTAATATAATTAACTATTTTAACAAAAAAAATTTAAATAAATTGATAAATAACCGAATAAACATGACGTTTTTGAGAATAACTGCAAAATTTTAAAATAAGACATTCTGAAAAAAATTTCCCCTACAAAAAATGCCATGCTTCATCGATGTCTAAAATATTATTTACATAGTATGCACATTTTTCAAGATATAATGGATTAAAAACTGGTATGGTCAAAATTTCTTAAAAAGTAGGACATTTTTCAATATAACTTAGCAGAACGTCAAAAGTGTCCAATGTACATTATTTAAATTTCAGCGATTGATTTAGAATAGACTCATAATAAATTCGAAATTTTTTAAATTTTTTCTGCAACTCCGTTTCTGAGATTTTCGCGGTTAAAGTGAGGGGTCAATAAATTTAAATCGTATATTAGTAGCTTAACTTTACCCTTAACGTACTGTTATTTATTTTATATTTTTTATTATAATATAATATTATACGCAGCGCATCAATAAAGACGATTATTATTACCCTGTTAAACTTCATTTGAAATGTATTCTAATTCAATTCACATTTTTTTAAAAACAAAAATCAAGTTATTCGTTCTATAGTTATGAGAGTTTATAAATATGATGAACAATTACTCCAGTAGACAAGTCGGAGAAAAGTACCAAATGTGTAAAAGTTGAGAAACAGCACCGATTTTAAAAATTTCTTCTACATTGTGTTCCTTGAACCGTCAGGATCATTCGTCGTCACTAACATATTTGCGGACGGACAAAATAGGAGAGTTATGAGGGTTATAAATTCCAAAAATGAAGCAAAAGAAACCGTAAAAATAAACATTTCGACCTGGAAATCTCTACTCAGGGCAGAGCCATCGAGAGAAAATCGGGGCCCGGAGGTTAGTAATATACGACTCCCACCAATCTTCAATATTAATTTCGAAAAGCGGGGGACCGCATTCATAATAATAAACTATGTATCTCTACAAAAATAAAGCGGGGGGGGGAAGTATTCCCTAGAATTAAATATTTTTCTCGTCCAACATTTGGAAGAGCGGGGAGTGACATTAAATAAAATAAAATTATTTATCTACCTATATCAATCGAAATTTTGAAGAGCGGGGGGGGGGGAATTTCCTTTACCTAACAACTTAATTTAAATATCCCTATTAGTTGCCGAGACAGTGGGACACCCTGTATATCTTGAATATGAGTATGCTTGCTGCCCATATTAAGATATTTTCAATTTTTTTACTTTCAGAATCTATAAACACTCTTATGCTGTATATAGTAATTTAGTCTTGTACTGTTAAAGCCCATTGCATGTTAAATCAATTGTTGCGTAAACATAAACATTGAAAATCAAATACACAAATTTGTCTTTGTGTCTTCAACAGTGTTCCATTATTGTTTCGGTTGTAACTTGGTAAGATTATTTAACTTTGTATTAAACGTCAAAACTTAGTTATATTTCGGAGAAAGGTGAAGGCTCACCTTGGGAACAAAACGTGTCTTATAAAATAATCGTCTTATGTTTATTTTCTAAGCATATCTCTGCTGTTTGAACATTTAATTATTTCTCTGGTACCTATCATTTACAACTTCCATATATTATCGATATGATATTATTCGTCTTAAAATATATGCATACAATAATAGCCACAGAAAATAAACATTTAATATCTTAGTTTTCGTACGTGTAAATCTGTTTTACGTTCCTGTATATACATTTTCAAGTCTAGTAGACTTGAAAATTGATATTCTCCCCGACTAGTTCGAAAGTTAGTGAACATTGGTCTGGGTAATTTTTCAGTTACAGCTTATTTATTTATATTTATAGTGGCCATCAATAAAGCGATTTCAATACAGCCTTCCTTGGCATCTGGACTGTGTGAATTATCTTAAGTGAGCTTTTTAGTTTTATCATTTTTCCCTTCTCAGCATATGAAAATTTTCTTTTAATATTTATTATCCTTTATCAGTAATTATGTTTTATAATTCTTATTTGAAATTTTGTTCTTGATATATTTCTTGATTCGTTTACAGTAATGAAAATATGATGATTTTGTATTTACATTTTACCTTAAATAACTACACTGGCCTGTGCTGCCCTTCATCTGCCACGGAGTACAGTGTTTCTTTTTCTGAAAACAGGCGACAAAAGTCAGTAACCTAGCCATTTTTTGATAAAAATTTACGGAACGTGGTCAAGTTAAGTATATGGATATGCTAAATTCAGTGTTGTTATGGCGGCTTCAAAATTAGGGTCAGAAGAAGCAAGTAAGATGAAAAATCCAATAAAATAACCCAGCCACAAAAAACTCCCGACCCTGGAACTTGACCCGAGTAGTCCAATGTATTTTTCGACGTTGAATTCGAATCCGACCTCAAAAAAGCCAAAATGCCTTAAAAATTTTGTGCTGGAGCGAAAAAACCACCCTTAGAATACGGTAAAATCGCCTACTTCTAATGTACAATCCTAAAATTTTTGAGTTTGATTATTTCAAATTTTAAAATTCCAACGAATTCAGCGTCGAAAAATATATTAAGCTACTCGGGTCAAGTTTCAGGATCAGAATTTTTTTGTGGCTGGGTTATTTTATTGGTTTTGAAGTCGCCATATTCAAAAAAAAAATGCAGCAACACTGAATTTAGCATATCCAAATACTTAACTCTACCAAGTTTTGTAAATTTTTATCGAAAACTGGTTAGTTTACAGACTTTTGTCGCCTGTTTTCAGAAAAAGCACCACTGTACGGCGCTTCGAGCCACGGATATCTGGCAGGTCTCGAGCACGTTATCAAAAATGAGTACAGTTTTGTGACTTTGTACTAGTTGATTCTTTTTGCAGCAACATTTTACATTCTAAAACACTATAAAATATAACTGTAAGAAGGGTTGGGTGCATCTAACGCGGCGTTACGGGTACTCTATTATCATCTTTGGCACTAGTATGGGATAGACCGGACACTAAAGCTGCCTTACGCCCCCGAAACATCGAGTCCGTTGTCGAAAAAGAGAGATGCGAAACTACTCGTTTCCGACAGTCGGGCTATCAAGCCAACAAGCCTGGCATACTTTGTGATCAAGTTCTCGGAATCTGCTGAGTCAAACATCGCTATGAACGAGGAGAAAAAACCGACCAAATACTGTGATCTCCTGTACGAGCACCAAGTGCTACACCCAAGCTACTCGGTCAAGGCGGTAATTCTAATAATCGGTGTACTCGGTGGTATGAAGCCTACTACTCTCGGAACTAAAGATCATACCGGCCTATTGGAAATCAGGCGCATGGCTGGCAGGTCAAATGCAGAATGCGGTTATCCTGGGGTTCCTTCGTCTACTTAGGGTACGGGATTCTGGAATTTACCGTCACTGACCCCACAGATGGTGGGGAGCGGCTGTAATTATCACTGGCGCGAAATAAACTGACTGGCAATGGGCAGACCGAAAAAAATAATTATATTAAATTGCCTATTTTTGAAATTAAGTATTTTAATAGAAACAAATACACGTTTATTGACTTGGCGGCATTTAACCTCGGGTCACTCTTTCAAACAAACTACAATAGCTAAATAGCTAAACTCCCCCAGGACATTAATATAAAGAAGGCGTGAAAATGGTAAACTTATTTCTTTATGAGTGTTTACTGGATGATAGTTGATCCTATAATATTATATCAAAAGTTACTTTTATTACAAAAAACTAATAAGCAAATTTTGAAGTTTTTGAAAATATCTTGGCATGTGCGAGCACATTTTTTTTCAGTTCAAAATAAGTCAGGTGGGAGGGTTGAGTTGAATTATACAATTAAATACCATAATATTGCCTTTCTTTTGATAATGTTGACGGAGCATTGTCGCTCGTTGTCAGATCGGGGGCTGTAAAAAACCATTTTATTGATCGTAACTATAAATCTAGCCAAATAAGCTGAGATATAACGGGTAAAGAGGACCCAAAAAATTTGCATCAGCTGCAAGACTATAACATGGACATAAATTAAAAATATGTATTCGATATCTTAAATTTGTATTGTGTGTTGCAAATGAAAACAAAACACTATCAACTAAAAAAGTGCCAACCCTAGCTCCAAAAGTGTAAAATAAGGATAATAGATTACCTTGCCCTAATTGTGAACGTAAAAGTTTGCTTATAAATATCCTTCTCTTTCTTTATTGTTGTTTGTTCCTTATTTAATTTCCCAGCTTTATCACGCCGTAATGGTCTTCCTCTCTCTGCTCTCTTATACTGTAGATTTAGGGTTGTGGAAATGTTGTATCCGTAAGCTTCATCCACCACAGGCTTTATTAGTATATCATAGTCCTACAAAAACATAACTAGTTCCTGTTTGTCATTTCTTTACATGTAAATATAATTATGAATACTATTTAAGATGAAATTCCGGAAGGAAAATACACAAAACGAAATGTCTTCAAATTACGTTTCTGTGTATTTTACGATTCTTATTATTTTAAGTTCATAAAAAAGTGGAAACGAATTGAAACATTTATTTATTTCTTCACAAGGAATGTAAAATTTCATTGGAAATAGAACACAGAATTTTCTAGAACAATATATGTCAATTTTATAGACCGTTTTCTTAATATAATGTATTATGCTATCTGTTGATAGAGTATCTTGATACAGTTGACTGCATATATTTCATGCACATAAAGAACCTCAAAGCTTTGCCGCTTACGTGTAATGGGAAAGCGGGCATGATCTATTTTTATAGAAAATGTTAAGTCATAAATATATTGTATTACTAAAAATACAAAGAACAACACTGTTTTCTTGTAAAGTATGTTCTGGCATGTAGGCCAGTAGAATTAGCTTATGGGAAGGCTAACCTTGGATGAACTTCCCTACAGGTAACCACATGGTTTAGTCGATGTATTTATTGATAAGGAACATAGCTGTGAATTTCCTCCCATTTTAAAGTGGAAGAAAATTTTTTAATTAACGTTTCTTTGCAAAAAAATCACGGAAAATATTTCTTTTAAGCGTAGCTCTAAGCCGATTGACAATAGCCATATTTAATGTTATACGTTTCGTAGATAAAGGCAGTTCATTTTCCGCCCGAATAATTTAAACTGGTTAATAATTTTTTTTAAATAATCGAAGAGAACTGTCGAAAAAATCGAAAACTTCAATAATTTTTAATTCCGTGAAAAATTTTCCTAAATCCTCAAACCTTGATGAAAACATTTCTCATGTAACCTTGAAGCTACCATGAAATTTTTATCAAAAAATATTTATTAACTTTCAGATAAAATTCATTTGTTTATAAAAAAAGGTCTCAAATGTTTAATTCAATCTGACCCAGTTCTTGTCATCAAAAATGACTCATCCGAAGTTCATTTTTTTAGCTGTGGCGTCTAGTTTACAAATACATTGTTAGCATAACGATTTTTTAATATTTTCATAAACAAAATGGCGTTTGAAAAAGTACGACTTTTTCGAACAGCGTTTTTTGCGAATATCTTAATAACAAATTAACATATCGGTATAGAACTTTCATATTCTGGTAGCTGGTATTTTTACACGAATTAAAAAAAAATATTGTTGTAAGACATTTACAAGCAGAATGTTTTTTTTATTATTTGTTAATTGCGCCATTTGTTTATTTAGTAACATGCATTTGAAATTTACATAGTAACTAGTTGAAGACTTGAATTTTGTAATTCAGTGAACTACCACGTACCTATAATGTTATGTTTTAAGGGACGTAATGTTATTTTTTGTATTCGTGTTCCGACCTCAGCTGTCCACGTTAACGTTTTCGGTCAATTGACTTCAAATTCCGAAGGCAAAAAAAATCGATGCATCTCCGTCATTTATGATGCGATTTCGTCAAATGTGTGCTCCTTCTTCTCCTTCCTCTCTTTATCCTTACCCTCTCATCAATCCTGTTTTCATAAACGCGGCGCGATATTTAAAAATGAAATGTGTGAAAACACACGAGTTAGAAATTGAAATATTAATTAAAAAAAAAAAAAAAATGTATATTTACAAATTATATTAACCGTTTCATGCTTTCGTTACAGCTTGCTTTTATCGCACGTTCTGTAGCTACATCATGAAAGAACATTCTTCACTAGCTTCAGCAATAACTTACAATGCAAAAATTTCTTTTGAGATTTTTTCAAACTCATTCGGCACTTCACTCCTCGAATAATAGGCAACAAAAAAAAATATTTTTTTCAATTGTTTATAACAAATTTATTAACAATTTTTCAACAACGTTAATACGATAGTGTATATTTTATCGTGCTACCCCAAATTAAAAAAAAAAAATCGTCGAAATCGCATCATAAATGACGGAGATACATCGATTTTTGTTTGCCGTCGGAACTTGAAGTCGCCTGACCGAAAACGTTAACTTGGACAGCTGAGGGCGGGAAACGAGGACTCATTCAGACTGTGGTGTACAAAAATTAACATTATGTTTCTTAAAACATAGCATTATACGTGTAAGTTCACTGAATTACAAAATTCAAGTCTTCAACTAATTACTGTGTAAATTTCAAATGTTTATGTTAATAAATAAACAAATGGCGCAATTAACAACTAAAAAAAATTATCTCTGCTTGTAAACATCTTACAACAATGAATTTTTTTTCAAATTCGTGTAAGAATACCAGCTACCAGAATATGAAAGTTTTATGCCAATATGTTAATTTGTTATTAAGACATTCGCAAAAAACTCTGTCCGAAAAAATCGTACTATTTCAAACGCCATTTTGTTTATGAAAATATTAAAGAATCGTTATGCCAACAATGTATTCGTAAACTAGACATCACAACAAAAAAAATGAGCTCCGGATGAGTCATTTTTGATGACAAGAATTGGGTCAGATTGAATTAAACATTTAAGACCTTTTTCATAAACAAATGCATTTTCTCGAAAAGTTACAAATATTTTTTGATAAAAATTTTATGGCAGCTTTAGGGTTACATGACACATGTTTCCACTTTTAACGATTTAGGAAAATTTTTCACGGAATTAAAAATTATTGAAATTCTCGAATTTTTCGACAGTTTCTTTCGATTGTTTAAAAAAATTATTAACCGATTTAAATTATTCTGGCGGCAAATTAACTGCCTTTATATCACCTACGAAACGTATGACATCAAATTTGGCTATTGTTAATCGGCTTAGAGCTACGCTTAAAAGAAACGATTTTTCGTGATTTTTTCGCAAAGAAAAGTTAATCAAAAAAATGTTCCCTCACTTTAAAATGGGAGGAAATTTATAGGTATGTGTCTTATCAATAAGTACATCGACTAAACCATGTGGTTATCTGTAAGGAACTTCATCCAGCGGTTTTTCTAATTCTACTGGACTAATAATTAAAATAAGAAATTAACGGAAACACACGTGTTTGAATTATAATTTCAAATTATTTTGATATAATTACCCGTTTCCCTCCTACCGAAAATATTTTAGGATGCAACGGTTTACAGCAAGTATGGAAGCCCTATCCATGACAGAGTCAAACTTAATGTTGTCAGTGAATCATGGAATATCTAATTTGTCAATACCTGAGATATTATTCCTATCTTGACACCAGCAAAGAGTAACATTTTTTAGTTTATCAAGGTACCAAATAACTATTTATTTACCAAAGACAATAATTCGAAATTTCTACTGTTATTGTGCACCCAACTTTTAAGTACGACTCTGGGATATCACTAATGCTAACGAGGCAGAAATTTATGGTCAGTTTTACTATTTTTTATGTGCATTAAATATGTGTAGCCAACTATATCAGCATTAAGCAACCACTCTTATCATGACATTGTTTATAAATCATCATGATACACACTCCTATCGCCTCAAGAAATTACTCGAAGATGGTGAAACAAATTGGTAAATAACACAGTCCCACAAAAATAAAAGGTTCGGATCTGGATGACTGACCATGGTATTCCTATGTATTTTTGGGCCCTGAATCCGAATCCGAGGCCAAAGAAAACCCCTATATCCTTCAATTCTTGTGTAGGGGCAAAAATATCCCTTCAATAAGGTAAATTTATTAATAAGTATCATTATGGAGAGAAGTATGAATCGGGACTATTCATCTCTCGTACTCTTCTTCTTTAATGCCAAGGGCTTCAGCAGTTCTCTCGAAGGGGTTGAGACACCCTCTGCACCCCTTCTATACACTTCTGGACATAGAACTGCGTCATAAAAGCTTCTAGCTTACAAGCTCTTGAGAATGCAAAAAAATATGGTAAAGCCTCCAGAAGGGTATAAACTACCCCCCGCTGAATGAAGTACACAGGGGTTAAGGGAGATCTGGGAGTGCAACTGTTTCTTATTTTTACTGCAGAATGGTCGCAGTGCATAAAGAGAATCTTCTTCAAATGCCTCGACCGCATCCTGCAAGAGGCGAAAACTAACCCCCGAAACCCCCAAGAAGGGTTTAGCCCAGTCAGTAAAGACAAAAAGTGCAAAACCACCAACTTCTGTTAGGAAAGATCGATTTTCACGAAATAAACGGCATTCTATTCGTAGTTTACAGTGTTGCAAAGTCTACGTGGTTCGAAGGCATGCCTTTACCCTGAGCGGTAGATGCCACCCCTTCTCGGGTGTGGAAATTAGTAGACTGAAAATAACCACAGAAATTGATAGGTAGATAGATAGATATTTTATTTAACCAAATTACATAATATAACGTTTTTGGCAAGTCAAAGAAAAACAATATAATAAGTATAACAATATAGAGTTATTGAATGTATACTGCGAAGACATGCAGTTGTAAACACATTAAAATATGAAGAGACACGTACAACAGTAAGTAACAACAAGAACAATTTACAAACAATTTGTAAAAACTCAAACAATTATCAATTGATAATAGTGTGATGACGGTAAGCATTTCTCAGTATATAATTATATATACATATTTAATTAACTAATAGGGGACATGATTTCAAAGGGGGTTTGCATGTATTCCTCAACTGAATAAAAACAATGTATAAGCAAATGCTTTTTGATTATCCCCTTAAATGTGTTTGGATTAGGCAAGAATTTTAAATAGTTCGGTAGATAATTGAACAATTTAAAATTCAAAGAATTTTTTGTTTTCGATAGAGGGATGAATTCTAAGCAAAAAATATTTTATGAAGTTTTTTCCATAAATCAATATTTTTTGAGTTATTCGCGATTGAAAACGTTGATTTTTCATCTAAAAAATGCATGTTTTAGAGCGACTTTTTACGAATAGCTCTAAAACCCTACGTTTTATCAAAAAAATAATCAAGAGCAAAAATGAAGCTTATGAAATAACAAATCGATTTGTTTCCCATCTATTTCTGTAGATGCAATACGAACCGAGTTATGGCTTGTTGAGTTGTTCTCCGAAAACTGAACTCGAACATATCAACGTTAAATAACGGAAAAACGACAAATTTCTTGGAGAAAACTTGTCAGACATTTTTTAAAGTACTTGAAAAGATCTTTAAAATTAACTTTAATAAAAGTCGTTAGCGTAAAAACTTAAGAAGTTATGATGAAAATAAAATGGTTGTCTCGTTTTTTTCGGAGAAAATATCAGCAATGAAACCAATGGCTTCACCGCATGAATTGAAATTAAACGTAATCCATTTACAATTTACTCTATTTGGGTAGTAACAATATGTTCTAGAAGCTTCAATGGTTTAGAATGCCTAAATTAAAAAAAGTTTCATTCAATTTTGAAGTGATTTTTAAATTTTTGAAAAATCATCTTTTCACAATAACTTAAAAACTAAAGAAGGCATGTACAAAATGCAAGAGTATGGAAATTTTGGAAATATTGGGGCACTTTTTGCAAAAAATTTTGTTTTTTCCTCTATTTCGCTAGAATGAAAATTAATTGAAATATCATCGTTTTGAGATCGCATTTGAGTGCGAGGACCACCTTCCCCGAGCCTCTAATCCCAAGAATCTCAAAGACGAAGGGAAGGATTCGAGGAGGTTTAACTTTACAAGTTTGTAGTCTTTGAAATTTCCTGCAAAACGGTTTTTTGAGCGATCAGATATCTTAAAAATTAAGGAAGTTAAGCCGTTGGTTCATTGCTGATATTTTTCTCCGAAAAGACGAGACAACCATTTTATTTTCATCATAACTGCATAACTTTTTACGCTAACGACTTTTCTTAAAGCTAATTTTAAAGGTCTTTTCAAGCACTTTAAAACAGGTCTGGCAAGTTTTCCTCCAAAAAATTCGTCGTTTTTCCGTTATTTAACGTTGAAAGGTTGGAATTTAGTTTTTGGCGAACAGTCACTTTCAACGAGCTATAACTCGGGTCATATTGCATCTACACAGAAATAAAAGGAAAACTAATCGATGTGCTATTTTATAAGCTTCATTTTGCCCTTGATGATTTTTTTGATAAAACGTGAGGTTTTCGAGTTATTGTGAGAAATCGCTCTAAAACATGCATTTTTTAGATGAAAATTCAACATTTTCATTCGCGAATAACTCGAAAATATTGATTTATCGAAAAAACTTTATTGAATATTTTTTGCTTATAATCACCCCACTATCGATTTCTGGGGTGACTTTCAGTTTACTAATTTCCACCCCCGAAAAGGGGTGGTAGTCACCCGTAGGGTAAATGCACAACTTCGGACCACGTAGACTTTACAATACTATTAATTACGAATCGAATGGCGTTTATTTCATAAAAATCGATCTTTACTAACCGAAGTTCGAGGTTTTTCACTTTGTTTGTCTTTACTGACTGGAATAAATCCTTTTTGGGGATTTGGTGGTTAGTTTTCGCCCCTTGCAGGATGCGGCCAAGGCAATTGAAGGAGGTTCTCTATAATGCACTGAGACCATTCTGCAGTAAAAACAAGAAACACTTTCTCTCCCAGATCTCCCTTCACCCAAGTGTTCCCCATTCAGCAGGGCGTAATATATACCCTTCTGAAGGCTTGGTTCCAGGGCGGCATTCACTCTCTACCATATTTTTTTGCATCTTCAAGAGCTTGTAAGCTAGAGGCTTTTATGACACAGTTCTGTGTTCAGAAGGGTATAGAAGGGGTGCAGAGGGTGGATCAACCCCTTCGGGAGAATTAGTATCCCGTTGCTGAAGCCCTTGGCATTAAGAAAGAAGAATACGAGAGATAAAAAGTCCCCCTCATTCATACTTCTTTCCATAATGATACTTATTCATTAATTTACCTTATTGAAGGGATGTTTTTGCCCCTATACAAAAATTGAAGTGTATTGGAATTTTTTGACCTCGGATTCAGACTCAGCATCCAAAAATACATAGGAATATCATGGTCAGTCATCCAGATCCGAAAGTTTTTTTTTAATTTGTGGGGCCGTGTAATTCTTTACTTTAGTTCGAAAGAGATATGTTTTATCAAATAATGTTCATTCTTTCACAAGGAATGCAAAATTTCATACGAAAGAGGACATAGAGAGTTCTCTAGTACGAAGAATTTTATGGACAAAGTTCTTGATATAATATGTTATATTAATGTCTTGATAGGGTATCTTGATACCAGCACTAGACAACTACTCCTATCATGACCTTGTTTAAAAACCATCATTATACACAGGACCGGCATCTTTTCAATTTAATATATGGTGCTCAGTTTAGTAGTAGGAAGGAGAAGGACACTGGAGGAGAAATCAACTTTGCAGACTTTTGTAGTTATTTATTATAGTCATAGAAGTATAGGGTGGTCGCGGAAACGTTAAAACCTCTTTTGACTTGGTTAGTTTTGGAGTTACATAAAAAAAGTTCAAAAATAAAAGTTATAGAAAATCACATGTTTTCCAAAAATCGTTTCAGAAAACAATTAAAAGTCGCTTTTCCGAGATGATCTTTACTTTCTTTGTTTTATTTTTTTCAAATGGTATACCCATAACGTACAGGTTTAGCATGCCTGTCACATTAGACCTCCGTTAATGGATGTATAGCAACTGTATTTTTATATTCACTAAGTGGTAAGTAATTGATAAGAAATCGCTTGAAACAAATACTTGTAACAACTGGAAAAGATATTTTGAGTTATTTAGTGAAGGAGTGGAAAGCTACTAAGAAAATGTCTCATATCATATCATTTCTCATTTTCTTGTGTGCCATGATCTAAGGCAAATGATTGATCATGTCTCTAGCTTGTTCAAATGTGTCAGGCAATTGCAAACAGGCTTCTGTACTATCAGGTATTCAGACAATATTTTTCTGTATGTTTGTTATTTACATATATATATGCATGATTTGAATCTAGCAACATTAACCACCAACAATTAACTTTCAGCAAATTACCTCTGATAATTCACAGCTAAGAATTTGCCTCTGGTACATTTCTTCGCACCAGCAACTCATAGCCTACAATTCACTGCTGGGGTAATTCGTCCTAAATAGCCAAACTATACAAATTGTACGGACTGTAAAATATTGGTTATATTGATTTTTTTATCAAACAGAATACATAAAATGCAGTTTTCATGACATGATACCAACAAAAATGATCAGTACCTATAAAAAATATTTTTAATAAAAATATTTTGATTTATAAATCTGATATACCTAACTTGAAATTGGAACCTCTTTAAATACCTATCTATTTTCTAAATATCCAACAATATAGTGAAGATCAGGAGTCTGGATTTTGCTCGCAAGTTACAAGTATCTGCTACTGAGCCAATCTAGTTCTCCCCCATTTCGACGGTGCTGAAACCGATTCCGGGGTATAAAAAAGTTATTGACTCCGGCTACTTCCCCCGCTACTCGTCCCAAATCCACCCTTAAAGTATATTTCCCGGCGCAGACATCAATCCAACCCTGCATTTTGGTGCGTTGGCCCTCCCCATAACTTAAGGTGGTAATTCAAGAGGGAGATGACCCAATCACCCCTACCTCTCGATTCAACCCCCATAGGGCGTGATTTTTTTTTTGGTAAAAACATTCATAATTTTTGAAAAGGGGGTTTGTTGGAGGGAAGATGAAGGTGACCAGAGTTATAACATATTCAACAATTTCAGAGAGGAGACTTGATGGAGGGGAGATGACGGTGACCAGGGTTATAACCAGGGGTGGTTACAACCCCTTCAGGGGGTGGATATCCACTTCTGGGGGTTGTTACAACCCTGGTTGCCTTTCAGCTCCTTCCCATGAAACCCTCTCTCTGAAAATGTTGAATGTTTTTTACAAAAGAAAGAAACATCCACCCCCTGGAAGTTTTGTAACCACCCCTGGTTATAATCCAAGTCACCTTCACCTTCCCTCCAACAAACCCTCGTTTTAAAAATTGTAAATATTTTTTACAAGAAAAAAATCCATACCTTATAGGAGTTGAGGGGTAGGGGTGATTGAGGTCATCCACCTCTAGAATTATCACCTTAAGTTATAGGGAGGGCCAATTTGCCAAAATACGGTGTTTGATCTATGTCTGCGCCAGGAAAGAGACTTTAGGGTAGCACACTCGAAACAGGGGAGGGGGGAACTAGATTGGCCCAGTAGCATATACATGCGTGTCCTTCCGACTTCTGACCTCCACTAATAATGAAATAAATAATGTGTTATATGATTGACGTCTGCCAAATATGGAATATGAAAAGAGTTAAACTTTATGTTGCATTCCATCGGAGAGTTTGTATTCTATTTTGCGCCGACATTGCCAATATCATACCTATTGAATTTATCATTTCAGATATAATTGTGGTCATCTGCTCTGCAATGAAAGCAAACTGACTAGTAGTTGAAAACCAAAGATACATCGAGACCATGCTAAATGTGTGAAATGAATTGTACATACGATATCACCAATGTTATTGATTAAATTAAATTAGCTTATAACATTACTCATTGAAACATCGAAATCCTATAATACCGAATTCAAATTTAAATGTAGTAAATATGTAATAAGTTGGAATATTATCTTGTAGATAAATGATATATGCCTTTTTGTTTAAATTATTTCGTTATAAAACTAAAATAATTAATACAAATAATTATTTATATGTATCTTGAGTCGATGCCTTACTTTGGCCGTAAATTGGAGGCTATGAATAGTTGTCACGAAGAAATGTATCGGCGATAATTTATTGGTGGTGAATTGCTGGCGGTATATTCTTGGCGGTGAATGTTCTGGATGCTTATGATTTATTATGTGTTATGATGTACAGAATGTTATTTGAACTGACTAATGCGAAGTGGATGGTCCGGTCCATTTACTGAACTTAGACCTTTTGTGTAATAATATTATTGCACAAAATATACATTATTATACTCTTAGCAACTAACGAAGACGGAGAGTACATTGCATTTGATCGACACATTTCTAAAACCGGTATTATTTTCGTTTACATTAGTTTCTGTACTTCTACAATTGTAGCAGACAAAAATTGCACACCCTAAAGTATTTTAATAAATGTTTCGATTTCTGTGATATTATCAACATTTAAAAGTGTCTTAAAATGAAGTTCGTTGACTGTGTCTGTCTGTTTGTCTATCTTCGATAGATATTACACAGCCCCACAAAAAAAAGTTCAGATTAGCGAATCATACCCATGTATCCCTATGTATTTTCGGCAGCTGAATCCTAATCTGAGGTTAAGAAAATCGTACACCCCCAAAATAATTAGCTAGAGCCAACAAACACCCCTGGAATTGTGTAAAAGGGAGATTAAACTACGAGAATAGTTGTTGCATCTTAATCAATCGAATCATACAAAATAAGGTTAAACAGCAATCTACATACAATAGATCTGAAACACACCCCCAGGGAGGTGCGAAAATTACCCCCATATATAAAAAAATCGGTCCAAAACAGCAATAACTGCTGAACAAGTTCGAAATGTCTAAGTTTTGTTAAAGTGTTAAGAAGCTACATCAGGTCTGACGTAATCTTCATAAACTACCCCTATAGGGTTGAGAATAACCACCCCTAAGTTTAAAGGACACGACAGGAACAAGAAAGAACGTAAAATCCAACTGGATTACTATTTTTATGGATGCTTTGATTGGTTGAAATTGCACAGTACTCTAAAATAGAACTTACGCACCATCAAAGTCCTACAGTGTCAACCCTCAGAGAGTGTGAAAACTACCACATATGTAAGGCTTAACTGTAAAAAGTTATAGTGGCTTCTATAAAAACTCAAAACACCTGCGTTGTGTGGAACTGAGAAGAAACTAGACTATGTTCGACGCTGTGCTTGAAAACCACCCACACGAGGTTGCGAGATTCCACCCCTATATCCGCAGGATGCTGGAAAAGCAGAGAGAAACTAGCCGAATTCACATTTTTATAGATGCTATGATTGGCAAGAATTGTGTTGTACACTTAGGGTTTGAAACTCAGTCGTATCAATGTTATTAAGTAACACCCCCAGAAAGGATGTAAACTACCATCATTCAAGATGATGCAACGAAAAAAATGTTGCAGTGACTTCTGATAAGTATGGCTTTTTCAGTAGTCACTGCAACATTTTTTTCGTTGCATCCTGAATGACGATAGTTTACATCCTTTCTGGGGGTATTTATGATTATTATTATTATTATAGCGCGTACAGATTTCTAGGATCCGCAACACTCAGGCTCGTCGGCCCATTGTGCATTCGCGTCATGTGGGATCTTCTAGAAGAGACCAGTGGTCTCCACAAAGGATTGCAGTATATTCCATGGTTGATCCCGTAATTCCTCCGGCTGTGAAAATTGGTTTTGGAGATGCCTGAACCTTAACGTACCTAAGGATGCGGAATTGCATAGGATTGAGTGGTGGTTTCATCCTCCACTCCACACATCCTACAAGTAGGGCTGTTTTTTAACCCCATTGTATGAAGAGGTTTGTTCAGAAGACAGTGTCCTGTTAACAAGCCTACCATCCGATTAATTTTTTCTCTATCGAGCCCAAGCAGCCACTTAATGGTTGAGTCAGTTGAGGGCCCCTTTGTATGGAGCCTCCACTGCCTCATTCCAGAGGCCTGAGTCCAATATTTGCTGAACCTAGGAATGGCCCAGTCTCATAACTCTGATTGAATCAGACTTCTTGGCAGACCGAAGGCTGGCTCGGGGCCAAGGAACGGAGTTGTTGCTCTTTTTCCCGGCAATCGGTCTACCTTTTCGTTGCCCTTCACACCTCTGTGACCGGGCATTCATATGAGTTTAACAGAGTTGTGTTCGCACAGATCTGTCAAAATATTCCGACAGTTTAAAACTAGCCTTGAGGTCACGTTGTTTGACACAAGAGCCCTCAAGGTTGCTGTCGTTGCATATATAAATATGTTTGTTGGCGATACCTTTCCTGAGATTCTCGCTTGCACACGCCAATATGGCATATACTTGGAATACACTTGGATACTTTCCAAGTTGCACGGATATACGAGCCCTTGGTTTGTTGCCGTGTATGCCAGCACCAGTTTCCTCCTAAGTCTTAGATCCGTCTGTGTACCACTAGAGACCTTTGAGACTCAGAAAACGGTTTCTATCGCGCTCTCAGTCCTTCAGTCCTCCAGTCGACTGGGAAGCGCCGCTGAGTACGGAATAATGAAACTGTAGACAGAGAGACATCGGTTATTCTCCGCTTAGGTGATGACCCAGTCCGTTACTGGCAGATCCAGGGCTTTCGTGTGCCCCCATCCCTGGCCAGTCCCATTCCGCATTCCATTTTTGAACAGCCTATTTGTTGCTTTTTTAACTGTTATTTCCACCTCGATATGCAAGGGAGTGTGCCATTAATGGGACATGCGTTTCAAACTATAAGTGTACAACACGATATTTGCCAATCACAACATCCATAGAAATGTAAAACTGGTTAGTTTATCTCTGTTTCTCTCTCAGCATTCTACGGATATAGGGGTGGCATCTCGCAACCCCGTGGAGGTGGTTTTCGAGCACAGGGTCGAACATAGTCTAGTTTCTTCTCATTTCCACACAACACAGGTGTTCCAAATTTTTATAGAAGCCACTGTAACTTTTTATAGTTAAATCTTACATGGGAGGTAGTTTTCATACCCTATGAGGGTTGGCACCGTAGGTCTTTTTCTTAACGTTTTAGTTTATTTTAACGTCCAGGTGAAGTTTAGCTAATGCTATTCCACCACTTAACCAGGACGGCGAAATGAATATGGTCACCCATCAAGTAACGGACTCTCCCGGCGTTGCTTAACTTCGCCGATAGAGTTCTCGCCACTGAAACCGATTCAATTCAAAGTAAGTTTATTAATTATTAATCATATAAAACATTGCCTCCCCGGATCGTGATTCGGAGCCAACCGCACAACCACGTCGCACAGCGTCGTAGTGTTAGTGCGGTTGGGCGGGTCGCGACCGGTTCGGCTCAATAAAATTAACTAAAAAGGACGAAACTCCTGCCGCCTGTGGCAGCTTAAAATCGCCGTTAAAATTTTACAGATTTAAAACTTAAATTTAAAACACTGAAACTTAAAACGATCTCGCACTTGTGCATTCACTTTTTTGTTGTACAATGCGGGGAAAACTCAACGAAAAAAACCGCTTGTGGTAATGGGGCTCTACGGTCTAAGATGCCTTTGAGAGGGTAAGTGGAAGAAGGAGATTTTGATTTATTTAGTTCGGATTTTACGTAATTTATTGGCCGAGATTCAATTTTGAACAAAATGTAACAAAAGAACAAAAAAGACAAATACAACAGAAGACAAATATAACAGAATAACACGAACTGAAGAAAGAGGATGGAGGGATAGAAGTTGTGGTAAAGGGAGGTTTGGCTATAGTGGTAGCCGGAAAAGAGGCAACGCCTGGTATGGTAGGGGGTGTTTGATCTGCAATGGGGCATTATGCATTCTGATTTGGGTTACGTCGCGTGTTAGCGGACTGCCGCCCAGTTGAAAGGAATACAACTTTTGGGATCTATCCCGGACGAAGTCCGCTAGTGGTGTAATGTCATTACAGTGTTCATTTAGATCTCTGAGGGAGGTGTACCTTCCTGAATCGGATATGAAGCGCATGAATTTGTGTTCCAAGACCTGGAGTTTTTTCATTGTCGTGGCCGGTATGCTGCACCATACCGGCGCCGCGTATGTAATAGCCGGCCTGACCACCATTGTGTACAATAGTTTTTTGTTTGTCCTATTCAGTCCGCTACCCCTTGCCAGGAGTGGGTATAGGCTCCTGGATGAGGAGTAGACCTTACGTACCGCCTCGTTTATGTGCATGTTGTATGTCAGTCTTTTGTCTAAGGTCACCCCCAGATACTTCACGCAGTTTTTGATCGGAATTCGTTGACCCCACTGAAACCGGCACCGTACCTCGTCTCTACTATTCCTCAAAAATATTTCTTAAATCGCAGAGATGAAATTTTTCTTAATCGTCAAATTTTGTAACGTTTAAAATGATCGCTCGTCTGTAATGTTTTCTTTTTGTAAACACGAAAATTTCCTTTAAATGTATTGCAAATTAGTATTAGCTGGAAGAGGAACACTATTGTATATAGAGAAAATCTAGCGCAGGTTACCAGTTATATTTTGGAGTACTATGCAATTTCAGTCAATCATAGCATCCATGAAAATAATAGTCCAGTTGGATTTTACGTTTTTTCTTGTTTTTCTCGTGTGCTTTAAACTTAAGGGTGGCTGTTGTCGACCCTATAGGGGCAGTTTATGAAGATTACGTCAGTCCTGATGCAGTTTCTTATCACTTTGCAAAACTTAGACATTTCAAGCTTTTTCAGCAATCATTGCTGTTTTGCATTGATTTTTTTATATATGGGGGTAGTTCTCGCCCCTCCCGGGAGTGTGTTTCATATCTATTGTATGCACGCTGCTTATTAACCTTAATTTGTACAATTCGGTTGATTACAGCTATTCTCGTCGTTTAATTTTCTTTTTATACCATTCCAGGGATGCCCTTTGGCTGTAGTTAATGTTTTTGGGGCTGTACGATTTTTTCTACCTCGGATTCAGATTCAGCGGCAAAAATACATAGAGATACATGGGCCTGGTTCACTGGTCTTAACATTTTTTGGGGGTGGGGCTGTGTTATTAATCATGGCGCCTAAACATTCCAATTATTTGAAAATCTAATATTATTGTTACCCAAAAATTATTAACATATTTAAAGTGTAGGTACTGAACCATTATTGAGCCACACTAGTCAATTTTATAACACCAATTATTTTTATATTTTAACGCCATTGTGTTGAAACAAACATTTAATTCTGTTATTGAAATTCCTGAATAAAAATACGTTTAGTGACTTATTGAATAACATCAAAGATAATACATTGTGACAATATAAACTAGGTCAGAAAATGTAGATTAAAAAATACATACAAATGAAGAAATACGATAAAGTGCCTATCTCAAGAAAAAAATGCTTTCAAAAATTGACAATTTTCAGTTCCAACTTATTAGCATTTTGGAGATATCGACAGTAAAAGCGTTAACTGTTCAATTGTTCTTTAAATTCATTTGCTAATGGCTACAAGATATCTACGGCCGTTTTTGACTGTTATTAGAGATTATCAACACTATCAATTCATTACAGTTCAAGAGACGACTGCAAATTTGTGCGGGGAACGACTGGACGGGATTTAGCAGTTTAGAATACTGCAATAGTATGCCCTAAACTCATAACCGCTGGTTGGCCGATCACGGTCCCTGGCGGTAATGAGTAATTACGGTAATTGTTTATTGGGGCAATGGGGCGATTGTGGTGACAAAGTGGACTGGTTTTTTTGTAACTAATTTGTTTATTATGATCCATAGAATGTAAAATGCTCGGTCGGCCGACCCCCAGCCCTGGCGATAGCCTTGGCCGACCATTAACAACAATGCAATTTTTAATGCCTAGCCTCCCCCAAGGAGTGACCAGGTCGGCCTTGGTCTATTCGAAAGTACAAAATTTTTCCTTTCATAAAACCCCGGTCGGCCGATCTCGGTCCCAGGCTTCAATGAGTAATTACACTAATTGTCGTGGGGGGCACTGGGGGATTGTGGTCACAGATTGGACAATTTTTTGTTTAAACTGTTTTTTTATTGTAATCTCGAGAGTCTAAAATGCCCCGTCGGCCGACCCCCACCCCTGGTGATGTTCTTGGCCGTCCATTTGCAACATTGTAAATGCCTTTCCTCACGCACGAATTTAGCAGATCGGTCTTGGAATATTCGAAAGGGTGAATTATCAAAAGAATTTTTATTACCCCACTGTTTTCACTTTTATAACTTCTTCCCCCCTTAAGGGGAGGGGGTGATAAATGTTGTAGCAACTGCACTCAGAGAAAAAGTGTACTATAGTTTTATGTAAATTTCTATAGTTTTAAGAAAACGTTCTAATTTAAATATGAACCTATGAAATGTTTCTTTGTTTTAAGTAAATCATTTATTTAATTGTATAAAATTTTACTAAATTCAAGTAAGTTATTTATTTCATTTTATCATTTTTAAATTGTTTCTAAGATATTAAATTACGTAATATTAAATAAATCAATTTTCTTGAAGTAAATAAAGAATTGTTTGTTTTAAAGAAAAAAAAAGCTTTGATTCAATAAAATCTGATTCAAATAAATGGATTTACTTAAAACTAGTAAATTTTTTCTGACTGTATGATCGGAATTCATCGCGTGTTTATGATGGCATTTTGCTTTTATACAATTACATTTGAAAAAAAATATTTACGATGTTAATTAAAAAAATGCATATACCATTTATTTATTGAAATAAATATACGTGTTTCATTTTGAAGTTACACTTGGAATAACTTTAAATTTGGATCGAAGAAAAAAACTGTCCGAATGAAAGTTGTTTGTTTTGGAAGGGCACATATGATGACATTTATCAAGGGCCTATTAAGGCCACCCTATGTAAGATATGGCCACCAACTTTGGTTTTTTAAGAAACCCATTTAGTTACTTTTACGATTCTCACCGAGGAAAAACTGATCCTATTAATTTTTTTTTTTTTATGAAAGGACATGTAATGGCACTAACCAGGGGCCTGTCAAGGCCACATTTGGTAAAATCTGGACACCAACAACACACCGAAGGGAAACGTGCTTCCTTATTATAATCTCATAAACGTAGATATTATTCGTTTCGAAATCCTGTAGAAAACAAATTTTGCATATTTTGAGTAAAAAAAATTCAAATCCCCTGTTTTATTCTGTTGTTGGAATAATACCCCCTTAAATGCAATCAAATGAATTTGAAAGTAATAAACAAATTGATTTCTTTAAAAATGTTGAAATAAAAGGGTTGTATTGAAGTCGAATATCGTAATATATTTATTGCATTAAAAATATTCAATACTTGAACTTCAACTATTTGTTAGAAACAAATGTAATCAAATCTGATACTTTATACGGTTTGAAATGTAAGATTTTTATAATTATTAATTAATTCAATTATTTATATACTTAAATTGTCTGCAAAAACACCTATGACAGTTTCACCATCTTAGATTTTTAAAATATTCATTACAACACAACTTCTGGGCATTTGTTTAATAACTTCTTTGAGCCTTGAGAAGCCGGCGTGCGTCAGCAAGGTCGCACGCTGGTATACAATTTTAAGTTTTTGAATTAGCTACGGCAGCCAATAGCCAAAAAGTTTCTTCGGCCGACCGAGGTTTTATGAAAGGAAAAATTTTGTTCTTTCGAATAGACCAAGGCCGACCTGGTCACTTCTAGGGAGAGGCTAGGCATTAAAAATTGCATTGTTGTTAATGGTCGGCCAAGGCTATCGCCAGGGGTGGCGGTCGGCCGACCGAGCATTGTACATCCTTTGGATCATAATAAACAAATTAGTTACAAAAAAAACGGTCCACTTTGTCACCACAATCGCCCCATTGCGCCAATAATCAATTACCGTAATTACTTATTACCGCCAGGGACCGTGATCGGCCGACCAGCGGTTATGAGTTTAGGGCATACTATTGCAGTATTCTAAACTGTTAAATCCCGTCCCCTCGTTCCCCACACAAATTTGCAGTCGCCTCCTGGAGTATTATGGTTTCCATCTGTCACAAATTAATTTCGTCTCATTATTAAACTACATTGATCTGAAAAACACTCTAATTTACTAACATTTTCCCGTGAACAGTAATATTTTAAATGAACACAAAGTCCGCCATATATGTAAGTATTTATTCTTTGGACAGTAGAATGAAATACCATTTTTTGGCTAGAAATCTGAATTATTTTGCATAACACTCGAACTCGCATTTATTGCAAGTGATAATGAATAGTGCACGTTAGAGGAAAGATATTATAAGAAATAATCTTACCTGCGGATAAATAGCTCCATGAATTCGTGGAAAGAATTTAGCTGCGTCTTGTTCGTTTTCTATAGGCTGCATATCTATCCAATGATATTCACTTTTTATGTGTCTACAAAATAATCCAAAGCGACCACAAATACATAGACACTGACCTCTAACAGAAGAGAAAAATGGCCAATAGCCAGTATTTAAAATAAACGCAGTAGAAAAGGATTGATTAAATATGTCAAATATCTGAAAAAAATAAACAGTATTAAATACACACCACACACATTAGTCAATAAAAGAAACGCAAACACACATCCATTACGTACTGATATTGCCATTGTCGAAGCTGGGGATCAAACAGAGAATACCATAGATAATATGATCAACTGTGTTCGCCACACAACATGCTAAACTCTATTGAGCTACCATACCAGAGGACATTAGGTTGTTCTAATACATGCTACCCAATGCACTTAGGTGTCAACCATTAATTACGTCACGCAAATTTTACGGTTGTTCTATACCTCCCTCCCCCTATGTCACCGGTTGTCACATTTAAGTCACCCCCCCCCTGTTGTGACGTCACATATTTTACGGTATTTTTTGAGGTAGAACTTTCTGATCTTATATATTTTTTTGAATTTCATTCAAATAAAACAACGGTATGCTTAAGTGTAAATAATGTGATGTCACAAAAGCTTGACCCCCTCCTCCCCTCTTGTCACACTCTGTCACACTTTATGGACCCCCTTCTCTCCCCTAAAAGTGTGACATAATTAATGGATGGCCCCTTATTACACAGCCCCATAAAAGAAAAGTTTTTGGTCTGGATGACTAACCATGGTATTCCTATGTATTTTTCGACGTTAAATCCGAATCCGATGTCAAGTCTGCTGGATGAGGAATACAGGGGTGGAGGGAGATCTGGGAGAGCAAGTGTTGGGTTCAGAAAACTTTTGGGACTAGAAAGAATAACATTCGGGTTTTTAATTCTGAGAGGGAAGAGAAACAGGAATCCATCGCTGTAGATTTTTTTTCACTCCAGCATTCAATGCATCTCTATATGCCTCATGGTATCATCTGTATTTCATGTCTTTTTCATTATTTCACTTATAAATCTTCAATCATACTTGTTTCTCTAAAATGCTTTTGCACTTTTTACATATATAGTGAGCGTTGGAGTGAGAGGAAAATCTAGAAACTGATTCCCGTTTGTCTTCCCTCTCAGAATTAAAAACCCCAATGTGCATCTTTCCGTTCCCAAACTCTTTTTCAGGGTTCGGGGGGTAGTTTTCACCCCTTGCAGGGTGCGACCAAGGCAATTAAATGACATTCTCGTGGATGCACTGCGACCATTCTGCAATAAAAACAAGGAACACTTGCTCTCCCAGATCTTCCTCCACCCCTGTGTTCCTCATTCAGCAGGGGGTAGTTTATACTCTTCTGGAGGTTTGATTCAGGAGCGGCATTCACCCTGTTTGCATTCTCAACAGATTTTAAGCCAGAAGTTTTCATGACACATTTCTATATCTAGAAGGGTATTGAAGAGGTGCAGAGGGTGTACCAACCCCTTCGGGAGAATTTTACTCCCTCGCTGAAGCCCTTGACATTAAAAAAGAAGAGTACATGAATAAAAAGTCCGCATTTATACTTCTTGCCGTAATACTTATACTCATAAATTTACGTGATTGAAGGGATGTTTTTGCGTCTACACAGAAATTGAAGAGTATAGGATTTTTTTTTTATCTCAAATTCGGACTCAGCGTCGAAAGATACATAGGAATACCATAGTCAGTCAGTTAGGAAGAAGGAGTGGTATATATCTAAACATTGTTGTTGTTGTTGACGAAGACATTAGTGGTTACAGGGAAATTGAATGAAAATGCCTGCTGACGCGTTTTATTTACTTGCACATAATACAGAAGCCAAAAATGCATTAAAAATAAATAGAACTTCCCGTGAAATTGAGATTGTCAGCTGTAAATTGATCCCTTAAGTAATAACCTACTGATTTCTATTTGATGGCGAAGTTAAAAATTTATTGTAAAATGGTTGTGAACGTTTCTGGATACCTGACACAAAATAAAAATGTCCGAAGAATGTAATTGCCAACTAAATCATATATTATTACTATTAGTCAAATATTATTTATCAACGAACTAGAGTCAATTTAAATTGCTAAATCATTTTATATAGGGTGTTTCAAAAGTAATATTATATGTGCTGGTGCTTATTGAACTACTAACTATAGTTATTTGATGTTTTCATATTTTGATAAAAAGAATGCCAGGAGCCAGCGTGCAATTACCTGACACATTTGTGTAAACTAGAGACATGATTAATTCTTTGCTTTACCAACATATTTGTCAGCAAATATTCAACATCGTATGGATATTCATAATTATAACACAAGGCAAAGGAAACATTAATTTTTAAAACTTAATGAAAACAAAATCCTCCATATACGACAACGGAGCGGCAGAAGTTAATAAATTACGTGAATTTATAAAACAAGCAAATACTGTCTTTCCGTTTAAAAAACATTTATATAAATTCATGAATAAATAATTTTAGTTTACTTTATGCATTAGGCTGATTGTTAAATATTAAGTTAATTATTTAATTAATCATAGTTAATCCACAAATATTATATCCTAAACTAAATAATGAAAATGTATTTTTTTGCTATACGTAGTAACGCTAAATTACTTCCACATCCATATCCACGTAGTGGATTGGAAGTATAGTAATCGCAAAAAAATTTTCAATTTTTTTTTCTTGAAATAAGTTTAGAATGTCATGAAACGTCGAGATTTTAAATCTGAGCGAAAAAAAATGTCTGTCTGTCTGTCGGTCTGCTAGTCTGTCAGTCAGTCTGTCTGTCTTTCGGTCTGTCTGTAACTTTTTTTGTCTGCACGTTTTCTCCGGAACGGTTTAAGATATTGACTCGAAATTTTGTACACGTCTATATTATAACGAGATCTGGAACTGGATTGTTTTTTGAAGATATCCGGTGAAGGGTTGGAAGTTGAATAGGGATAAATAGGGAGAAATATTTAAATCAAGCTGGTAAGAGAACAGAAACTTGAAATTTGATGTATGTACTACAAGCCACGGCCCCAAAGTTTTTTATAGTATTTTTCAACCCCCCACCATCCCTACTCCATTATTAAAGGAGTTGATAAAATAAAATTGAAATATTCATTTGAAATTTGGTACACCTATGTATTATAAGGCCATCTGGAACTGGTGTATATTTTGAGATGATAGTACAGAAACTTGAGTTCGGTGTATGTACTAGAAGCCAAGGTCTCACATTATTTATAATATGTTTCAATCCCCCACTCAGTTATTAAAGGGGTTGATAAAATAAAATTGAGTTATTCACTTGAAATTTGGTACACGTATGTATTATAACGACATCAGGAACTAGATTATATTTTGAGATGATTCAGTTGAAAGTGGGTTAAACAGGGGTAAATAGAGCAAAATAAGTAAAGCAAGCTGGTAAGAGTACAGAAACTTGAAATTCGGTGTATGTACTAGACGCCAAGGTCTCAGATTATTTATAATGTGTTTCAATCCCCCACTCAATTATTAAAGGGGTTGATAAAATAAAATTGAGATATTCACTTAAAATTTAGTACACGTGTGCAATATAACGACATCTGGAACTAGATTATATTTTGAGATGATTCCATTGAAGGGTTGGGGGTTAAATAGTGTCAAATAGGGGAAAATGGGTAAAGCAAGCTGATATGAGTACAGAAACTTGAAATTCGGTGTATGTACTAGAAACCAAGGCCTCAGATCTTTTTATAATATTAGATCATATTTTGGCATGGTTGCGTTAAAGGAGTGGGGGTAAGTAGAGGTTAATAGGGAAAGATAAGTAAGGCATGCTGGTAAGAGTACAGAAACTTGAACTTCGGTATATGCCTTAGAGGCCAAGGCCTCAGTTTTCTTAATAATATTTTTCAACCCCACCCCCACTCCATTATTAAAGGGAATTTTAATAATATTTGGGACAGATGTCATAGAAAAGTTTGAGGAGTTGGTGGCTACCATATACGTTAAAAATGAAGTTTCTAGTTTATACTACTTATTTTCCCCTATTCACAAACTACTACCTCCCACCCCTTCAATGGGATCATCTCAATCAGATGTGGTACCAACTTTCAAGTGAATATCTCAATTTTATATTAACAAACAAACAAATTTTATATTAACAATAAAACAAAATTGAGATATTCACTTGAAATTTGGTAGATGTATATACCATAACGACATTCGGAACTAGATTATATTTTGGGACGATTCCGTTGAAGGGTTAGGGGTTAAATAGTAGTAAATAGGGGATAATAAGTAAATCAAGCTGGTAAGAGTACAGAAATTTAGGATTTGGTGTATATATTAGATGCCAAGGCCTCAAATTTCTTTCTAATATTTTTCAAACTCCAACACCTTCACTCCATTATGAATGGGATTGTTAATATAAAATTGAGATATTCACTTGAAAGTTGGTACCACATCTGATTGAGATGATCCCATTGAAGGGGTGGGAGGTAGTAGTTTGTGAATAGGGGAAAATAAGTAGTATAAACTAGAAACTTCATTTTTAACGTATATGGTAGCCACCAACTCCTCAAACTTTTCTATGGCATCTGTCCCAAATATTATTAAAATTCCATGATCAATAATTTCCACATACTAGAGTGTAAATTTAGTCAAGATGTTTCCTTTAAAGTGACTTGGATGGAAAATTTGGATGTGGAAGTAGTGATGCCTTAGGCAGCGGTTTTTAAGTATACTACATCTTTTTGTGCTAAATAAAGATTGTTATTATTAGAGCATGGTAGACACGAGTAATATGAGAGTTTTACTTAGTAGTGGAAACTTAATATATAAATGAAAATAATTGTACAAGCACACAAAATTCAATTTGCGATGATGGTAATAATACACTTGATGATTTACAGCACTAGCCTACGGCTCGCGCTGCAAACTTCATCTGCGTGAGTTATTACCTACATTACAGCTCGTTAAACAATATATAGAGCGTACTAAACTTAGCAGTTTAAGTCGTGAAACAGAAAAACTCTCGATCTAATAAAGACATGACTTTCGTCTGCTCGACAAGAACATAAGATATTGAAATTTTGCTTTTCCACCAAGGCTGCAAATAATTGGGGACACATAAGTAAATTCTCTTGCTGATTAAATTGGATTGGCTGAAGTTTTATTGGATACTCCTTGTTAGTTAAAACTTATTGAGTAACAGGCATGTACACTTGCTTGCAAACAAAATAGTACATTATTAATATTATTATCTAAATTGCCGGCTACTGTTAAAAAAAAACACTTACTAGTGAAATTGGACGCCGGAACTTTTGACTCGAAACGCTGCCAATACCGTTAGAGTTATGGAAAAAATGGACATAGACAATTTTATAGAGAATTAAATTTTCTATAAAAAAGTCACGGATGGCATATGTCTATCTTTAATACTTTAGGCATGAGAGTGATTGAAAGTTGAATACAAAATTTACAGTTGTTCGGTGCGTGTCTTTCAACCGTCTTCTCGCCAAAATGATTTAAGGATGTTGAGGGGTTAGACGAAAATAGTGAAAATAACTTTTTTTTATAGATTTTTATGACACAATTTTCTGTAAAAAAATCTAAAGTCATTAGGAAAATCATAATTTTAAAAAATTTAAAAAAATTTTACATGTAGTCTTATGAAAAATATGTCAACCCAGCATGCAAACGGTACATTTTAATTTATAGCAAATAACCAAATTATGTCAGTAGTTCCGAAAACTAACTATATAAAGCACTGATGTCTTCCAATTTAATTAGGAGAATTTTAATAAATAAAAAATATTAAACGTTTGTAAGCTGTCAAATTTCTCTTTTCGTTAATGATTTTTATCTGATTTTTCAATTATTTAATGATTTTATTTTAATTTTTACTGCTTCTCATGTTTTTTTGAACTTATTTACTGAAACAAATTTATAAAATACACAGATATTTACACATATTTGTTTTAATAAGTTTTGTACAACATCCAAAAGTTCGTTCATTAAGTAAAATAATTAAATCTACTTAAATAATTAATTAATAATAATAAATTATTTACGTATGCCGCTATGACAATAATTATTGGTATCATCGACTTATAACCTTTTGTAATAATTTATTATGAAAAAGTTCCGATTTAGAATTCGACTTACTTTTGGTTGAGACTGTAACGCCTCAACCTCCTTAAGATAGACATATGATACCAGTGACATTTTATAGAAAATTGTATTTTCTATAAGATTGTTTATGTCCATTTTCTTCGTAACTCTAGCGGATTTTACAGCATTTCAAGTGTAACAAAAGTCAAATTATGGGAAGCCAAGTTCGACCCTGTCGCTTAGAATCACCGTATTTAGGACAATAACGTAAGATACTGGCCATAGGAACATCTGCTTTATGTTGCAAACTGATTTACTTTAGAGCCCAGGAAATATGCTTTTTTAACTTTACTCTTTATTAGGTAGTCGACGTTAGCCAGTTGGAAACAATAAATAACCATCCAAATTATTTTATGTCCAATTCGCTTTTCTTACTTGAAGTTATGGACACTTATTTAAATACGACCTCACCGGGGGGTTCTAGTTAGATTTTCAAGACTAAAGCAGTTGATAGAGGCTTCCAGGAACATATGCAATAGACCATAAGATAGATAGACCACATAAAGCAGATTTTTCCCCCATACAAAAGCCAAGTAAGGAACAAAAGGTTTTTTTTTCATCTGTTTTAGTGGTAATAAAAAAAGTTCAGATAGGCCATATGATAAATACCATGGTCCGTTAGGTAATTTCAAATAGGGGGTACCGTTTAAACTACAGAAGGTTTTAATTGGTCGAGGGTTTAAAGTTTACTGCCCACTTTTGAAACGTCTTTTTTCTATTGAGATAACATCGTAACTCTTGGCTTAACTTCTGTTCGGTCATCATCTACCTACAGGGTATATTCTCGTTTTGCGAACCTTTTTCAATTTTAAAGTATAAGTACATCTGTTCAGTATTTCGCCGGTTTTAATAAGTAGAAAATTAACGTGTTGTAATTGAACGAAGAGTATTCGGCCGCGATTTAGCTAAAGATTTGAAATTGCCGCGGACCACTTTATTTCTTGATATAGATTAATTATCGTTTGTTAATTTATTTAATCGTTTAAGTGTTTGTGATTGCCATTTTCATTTGCTTTCATTTTCTTCTGTAAATATAGTGGTTTAAGTGTTTTGAGAAATCACGTGCTTTATTCGCTTGTTGTGAAATTAAGTTCATTTTATATTCAGTAAAGCTTGTTTGTGAAGTAACCTGGTTGAGGGACACCAAGAAGGATATAATCACGTAGAAGGAAAAGGGTAAGCACAGTTTTGATTTCGATGGATATACTATAATGTCGACGGAGTCTACAAAAGTAATTGGGACACTCCTTACTCTGCCAATGGTAATGTCTGATTAAATCATGTAATTAGGGGAATAAAACCCCAGTTATTACACAAGTTAAACGTGCAGGTGTTCAGTCACTGAAAATTGAAGAAACCGTGCTGGAAAGACAATTCTTCCAAAAGCGCAAGCCAAACATTCGACTGTGTTGAACGTCTCTATCTTCGTCGTACAGCTGCATTAAAATGAAACGAAAGGAGGTACACAGATTAATGACAGACGTCGTAGTAATTGCCCGCACACCGACAGCGTAAAAGAGATTCACTTGTTGACGGTGTTTCGTAGCCTGGCTGGACTCTATTACAACTTAGAATGCTATAAGTTTGATATAGTGTTTACTATTAGTTTGAATATAACAAGCTAAAAAAACTACATTTTGATATGTTTTTTATCCCTGTTGGGATGATTCAATACATTTTCAGCAGAGAGTCGCAAGCTGACTCAGTACATTTTGACATGTTTTATTTTTCTTTTTTTTTTTTCTTTTTGCCTTTTGACTAAAATAAAGGCTAACTACATTTTTAAACACAGAAAGAGCATCGGTTCTATTTTTATTTAGTAAATGAACATAAGGAAATGAATGATGATATTTTATATATAACATTACATTATTTTAATACACCTATATCGCACGGAGAATTTATCAATTTGTAACATTTTTTAAAATAATTCTATGTAATGCATTTTTGTAAATAACTCGTTTATTTTAAAATTTTCTAAAACACTCCATTTCAGATTTTTTGTCCAAAAAGGTCTGTGCCTTATACTCATTATACAGATTGATCGACGGGATAGTTAATATTCGATTTTTATTAGGAAACTCTTCGAAATTTGTAGAATTTAGCAAAAAAAAATAAAAGTTTTCCAGGATTTGTAGATTTGCTTTTGTTTTGTCAAATTTCTCACAAACGTTAACTAATAGACCTACAATTGCAATTTTTGAAAATCAAAATCGGATCTTCGGTTCGGGAGTTATTAATTTCTTTGAAAAATCATACTCGGTCCTGGAAAAAATACTTGCGGTCAACGGATTCGGGCCGCCAGCAATAGGCTTCATTTGTGGCCGTGTACCTTTGATCCCACCAAGTCTCATCGAAATCGAGCAATATTCTGGACAGTTATCGTGCTTCCTAGCCCGATTTCGAGAAAACCAGTTTTTTGCAAAAAAACTCAATTTTCGTTTTAAACGGAAAAGAAGTGGACTTTTCTAAACCAGGCTTGACGCCTGGTTTAGGCAACTTTAAGAAATTACACATATTTTAAATACGCCCCGATGACATCTATTGACGTTGAGTGTTTTCTCAATATAATTGGATTTTTAATGACACGCGGCGAAGGTTAACTTCAAAGCATTTAGAACAAATATTAATAATATATTTTTATATTCGCTATAGATCGTGAAGAATTACATATGTGTGGGTTACTTTAAGTGAAAAAAACCGCTGCGTAAGGAATCACTACTTCCACATCCAGATTCTTCATCCAAGTCACTTTAAAGGAAACATCTTGACTATATTTGCACTCTAGTATGTGAAAATTATTGGTCATAGAATTTTAATAATATTCGGGGCGGATGTAATAAAAAAGTTTGAGGAGTTGGTTTCTACCATATACGCTAAAAATGAAGTTTCTAGTTTACCCTACTTATTTTCCACTATTTACAACCTACCACCTCCGACTCCTTCAATGGAGTCATCTCAATCAGATGTCACTACAATACATACGTGTACTAACTTTCAAGTGAATATCTCAATTTGATGTTATCAATCCCATTAATAATGAAGCGGAGGTGGTGGAGTTTGAAAAATATTAGAAAGAAATCTGAGGCCTTGGTTTCTAGTATATACACCGAATCCCAAAGTTCTGTACTCTTACCAGCTTGATTTACTTATTCCCTTCTACGGAATCATCCCAAAATATAATCCAGTTCCAGATGTCGTTATAATACACACGTCTACCAAACTACAAGTGAATATCTCAATATTCAATCAACCCCTTTAATAATGTAGTAAGAGTAGTGGAAGGGTTGAAAAATATTATTAAAAAATCTGAGGCCTTGGCTTCTAGGACATACACCGAATTTCAAGTTGCAGTACTCTTACCAGCTTGATTTACTTATTTTTCCCTATTTACCTCTACTTACCCCCACTCCATCAACGCAATCATGTCAAAATACTAGTTTCAGATATAGTTATAATACATAAATGTAACAAATTTCAAGTGAAGATTTAAATTTAATCAATTCTTTTAATAAGAAAGTGGGGGTGGTTGGGGGATGGAAAATACTAATAAAAAAATTTGAGTCCTTCGCTTCTAGTATATACACCAAATCAAAAATGTCTGTACTTTTACCAGCTTGATATTATTAAAAAATCTGACGCTTTGGTTTCTAGTCCTTAATAGAATTTTAAGTTTCTGTAGTCACACCAACTTGTTTTACTTATGTTCCCCTATTTACCCCAAATTAACCCCCAACCCTTCAACGGAATCTTATCAAAATATAATCTAATTCCAGACGTCGTTATAATACATACGTGTACGAAATTTCAAATGAATATCTCAACTTTATTTTATCAACCCCATCAATGGGGTAGGGGTGGTGGGGGGTTGAAAAATATTATAAAAATATCTGAGGCCTTAACTTCTAGTACATACACCGAATTTTAAGTTTCTGTACTCTGCTTTACTTATTTTCCCCTATTTACCCCTATTTACCCCTATTTAACACCCAACCCTTCACCGGATGTCTCGTTATAATATATACGTGTACAAAATTTCAAGTCAATATCTTAAACCGTTCCGGAGAAAACGTGCGGACAAAAAAGTTACAGACAGACAGACAGACCGACAGACAGACAGAAAATTTTTTTTTGCTCAAATTTAAAATCTCGACGTTTCATGACATTCTAAACCTATTTCACAAATAAAAATTTTTGAAAATTTTTTTGCGATTACTATACTTCCAATCCACTACGTGGATGTGGAAGTAATACACGTGTGTGTCTCAGTTCAGTGTTATATCCCCCTATTACCTCCTCTTCGAGTGAGTGTTTATAATAAACTGACTACCTATATTAACTTTAGATATTACGGAATTCCCTAAAAAAAGAACAAGGTAAGATAAATTGTGTCATACTTGCATAAAAATATTTCCGCGCTGGCAGAACCAACCCTGACTTTTACGTCACCGATATATAATTCCCGATCTCTGGTGACCAAAACTCAAAAATTCAAGATGAGATGAGATAAACAGAAACTTTTACTCCTCAGGCGCCCCACGCTTTTACTTTTATTATAGTAATTATTGTTATTATTAAAATTATTGTCTTTCTTTTAGGGCATTTTTAAGTTCCATGGTGGGTTCAAATAGGTGTCTTTGAAATTATTAATTTATTTGCCATTTTATCTTCAAATGATCAGGAGTTATAGCAATTTGAAATTTTCTGGCAAATTCTGCTGCTAAACTTCTATTTGTTTAACTGGTATCAATGAGAACTTAAAAGGATATATTCCATAACGTTCCAAATTTAAGAGCATGTTCAAAATTTGAAAGGCCTGGTACTTCTTCTAATGGCAAAAATTCCAGCTGTGCGAGACATTTTACTTGTGAAATCTGGCCTAGGAAAAGTCAGAACCAATGTATACTCCACTGAACAGATGCAACAGCTGGGACTGTAGGATATTCTGTTCCTACTTGCCTTCACAGACTGTGACACAGCATCTGCAGCATTTCGGAAAAGTAAAGTTTGTTTCATCGAACTTTACTGGAAAAACCTACCAGTCGTTTGTCATAGCCATAGCAAACATCAAACCTGACATCTCTTCTCTCCCAACAACTGAAGGGGTAGCGAAAAAGCTTTCCTTCAGGACAAATCACCAGCTCTGGTTAGCAAACGAGCTTCCCCCTGAATTGTGGCGCTGGGAGCTCTGGGCAGATCGCTCCTGTGCATACTAGAGACCTCGCAGCACCAGAATGCCGGGGCAAATGTGAATGCAGGAAAGCATTAATGAATTGTTCCCCTCTATACAAAAATTGCCAGGGAATTATCTCAATGGCGTCCGCGTGACAATCAGGATGGCGATGCTGAAGATATACACCCCCTACCCACATCCTTTGAAGACTTGGAAACTGAAGTGGAAGACAATATAGATAAAGAAAGTGAGGAATATGAGCCACATCTTATACCAATTGGCAGACCGTCCCGTCCGAAGAGAGCCAAAACAGCTACATGTAATTTTTTACATTTTCATTATGATGCGATACTTAAAAATGAACAGTTATGTCGTCGAGTAATGCCTTTGATATTACATGCACTACTTTACTTGTCTTTATGCCTTTAACATTTTTAATAAATTAAATTTATACAAATGTTACAATTACCTTCTCTCCAGGTTTCATAGTGAAAATACACTTATATAGCTTATATAGAAAGATGTAACTCTTAAATAAAAAGAAAGCACAAAGTAAGGTTTTCTTTCGGAATCTCGAAACTTGCTCGATAATTTCAAATTGCTGTAACTTTTGGTCACTTAGAAGATAAAATAACAAATCATTACTCATTCTAAAGGAAATTTAATGCTCTACAACTAATGCTCTACTGTGAGAACATTGCTGTAAAACTAGATGCTGAGACGCTAGAAGACAAAGTTTGCCGAGAAGCGTGAGGCAACAAATCGTTTTTCAAAAAGGACCCCGCACAAAATAGGAGGTAAAATTTATACAGTCGTTTGAGATAAAAGCAGCTGAAATTATTCATTGGATCGTTCTGCACAAAAGTTCGTATGTGCAGTAAGTTCAAAAAGTTTGGTTCATGTGACAATAAAATTTAACATCTTTAATAAAAAGATCCAAAAAGATGGCAGGGAGTCTATTGTCATTTAATATCCGATTCTACTAATAATTGGTATCTAGGAATTCATGATGTCGCAGATTACAAGTATATGATCAAAACTAAAAAAATCAAGATGGCGGCGTCAATACGGTGGATAGGTTTTATCATTTATCATCTGATTCGACACTAAAAATCGATATCTGAGGATTATCGAGTCCAATTGTCTGGTCCAAATTTAATAATTCAAAATAGTGGCGTTAACATTTCGGATGAGTTTTGTAACTTATGGTCTGATTCGGTAACTGGATTTTCAAGGTTGCAGACTATAATTATTTAGTCATAATTGAAGAATTCAAAATGGCTGCTTCAGGATGTCTAATAGGTCCTGTCATTTATATTTCGAAAACAGTGCATCGTAGTGAACAGGTTGTTCTATTCAAAATAAAAGCTGACAAAATTTCCTGCAAGATTGTTACTATTCATTAATCTTCTATTCTTAATATCTTTCGAGATATTCGCTGGCAAAAAATCGCAAGGGACCCCGCATAAAATATACGGTAAAAGTTATACAGTCATTTGAGCTAAAATCGTCTGAAATGTAATCGTTGGCCCATTCCGAACAAGAAATCTTATGTGTAGAGAGTCTAAAAAGTCCAAGATTTTAAGTTACGGACACTTGAAGGTAAAATAATGATTTATTCATATACTTGCAGGTTCTTAACTTTCCAAGTGCTATAATAACTCAGTGCTGAGATTTCAGAGGAATTGACCAGAACAAGAGTTGTAGAAATATGAGTAAGCTACATTGTGATAACCTTGACATTGACCTCTAGCATTATTAGTATACGATCAAATTAAAATATTGCTAGAGGTCAAAGTCAAGACTATCGCAAGGTAGCTTACTCACATTCCTACAACTTTTGTTTTGGTCAATTCCTCTGAAATCTCAACACTGAGTTACTACAGCACTTGGAAAGTTAAAAACCTGTAAGTATCTGAATAGTCATTGTTTGACCTTCAAGTATCCGCAGCTTAAAATCTATGGACTTTTTAGACTTCTGTACATAAGATTTCTTGTTCGGAATGGGTCAACGAATATATTTCAGCTGATTTTAGCTCAAATGACTGCATAACTTTTACCGTATATTTTGTGCGGGGTCCATTGCGATTTTCACCAGCGGATATCTCGAAAGATATTAGGAACAGAAGATTAGTGAATAGTAACAATCTTTCAGGAAATTTTGTCAGCTTTAATTTTGAATAGAACAACCTGATCACTGCGATGAATAGTTTTCGAGATATAAATGACAGAATCTATTCGTCATCCTGAAGCAGCCATTTTGAAAAATTCACAGTTACCGACTTTCATACGAATCAGACCATAAGTTACAAAACTCATCCGCCATGTTGACCCACTATTTTGAATTATTAAATTTGGACCAGATAATTGGACTCTGCATCCTCGATAATCCTCAGATATCGATTTTCAGTCGAATTAGCCTATAAATGATAAAACCTATCCGCCACATGGACGCCGCCATCTTGAATTTCTGAGTTTTGATCATATACTTGTAATCTGTGACATCATGAATCCCTAGATACCAATTATTAGTACGATTGGATATTATATGACAGTAGACTACCCGCCACCTTTGAAATGCCACATGGGCCATATACTTACAAGTGCCAAATTTCAAGTCAATATGACATCTGGAAGTGGTTGAAAAGTGAGTTGTAAAATTTACTTAAAATATTACAGGTCAAGCTAATAGAGGAGTGTTACTATAATAACTCACTTTAACTAAAATTGAATGCTCTACAACTAATGCTCTACCATAAAGACATTACCGTGAAACTAAAGGCTGAGGCGTTATAAGGTTGTTTGTCGAGTAGCGTGAGCCAAAAAAGCGTTATTAGAAAATTTGTGATTTTCGCCAGCAGATATCTCGAGAGCTATTGGGAATAGGAGAATAATGAATAATAACAATCTTGTATGAAATTTTGTGAGCTTTAATTTTAAATGGGTTAACATTTTAGCTACGATGCACCGTTTTCGAGATATTAGCAAAGAGCCAAAATAGTGACCATCAATGTGCCCTCCTGCACCCCGCTCACCTCGTAGATTCCGGGGACTTTTAGTACGTTTACCTCCGAAACTTACTCCGAACAAAGCCCTAAAGTAAAAATTCTGTTCCCGACCATGTGCTCTACACTCCGCTTTTGAGCTTGGTGGACTACTAAGGCAATAGGTAGAATAATACCACTTTACTTCATTATTCTCCAATCAAATAAGAGCACATTTCGACGTTTGACGAAAAGAACTGATGAAATAAAAAAAATTTAAAAAAAGTTCCCATCTCTGTCTGTCACACTCTAGCCGCCATTTTGGAAAAACCGGTCCCATATTTAATTTTTACCTTATATACCTTGCTATCGATTAGCGATATCGGTGTTATATTCTATATATATATTCTAAAATAGAGCTTATAAGCTTTATTATCTACAAAAATGTTATATCCCCCCCCCCCTCACCCTTGCAAGAAATTGTAACATTTGTGAGAACATGAACGTTCATGTGCAAACTCTTCTCGTCACATTTGTTATATCATTCTGTGCCAGTTCGCTAAAAAGATTTCATCTCAGCTAAAAGACACGTATATTTCTAAAGGACGTTCAGCGTGAATGTGTGGGTGGGAGTTATCAAAAATCAATTCATCGGCCTGCATATTACCTGATGTTTTAAATGGTGGTGCTACATATGGACATTTTCTAAATCAGCATTTATTTGATTTATTCGATAAAATCCATTTAGCAAACCGGAACACTATCATATTTCAACACGATGGTTACTACTATACTACATACTATACATACTATCATCGCGATGTCAGGGAATGGCTTGATCAGCATTTTCCCAACCGTTGGATTGAAAGTGGAAGCCGTATGCCTTGGCCATCTAGATGTTTAGATCTCACACCTCTCGATTTCTACGTCCGAGGGTACAGGAAGAAAATAATTTATTCCATACAAATAAACTCCAGGGAGTAATTGGTTGAACGAATTCGAGTACCCGCACAACAATTGCGATAAAACATATCCGCGGCGGTTACAAATACGAAAATACGAAAAAGGAATCGAAATAGGCGTGAACACTTCAAACATCAACTGTAAATATTGAATAATAGAAATTAGAAAAAAAAAATTTATTTTGCATCCCTCAATGAAAATCTAATAAATCAGAGACGTTTTTAAAATAATTTGTCTATCAAGTGTGTCGGCAAATTTTGAAAATTATGAAATTGAAAGTTGCTTACGAATATTTGAATTACCCAAACTTATTTATCCTAGTGATCTTTAGTTTATTGCTGTTATTTTAAATGATGATAAATGCTATTTAAAGTACGATTGAAGCAAAAAAAAGTCGGAAATAAAAACGGACATTTTTATGCACGATAATATCACCGCGGGGAGCATTTTTCTGAGTCACGCAAAAATTGCAAAATCTCTGAAACTTAATGACTTTTGGATAATGCATATTTAGGTTGATAATGTAGCAAAGTGCCTCTTCTACTATCACGTACTTAACGGAATATTTCGATTTAAAAGTAACCCTGTATAAAATTAAGTTCTTTAATAAATACATAACATACCACTTCTTAAGACAACTCTGTTAGAAAGGGCACTGATTTAACTTGCAACTATTTTCAAGGCCATAATAAAACCAATAAATTGTGAACATTTGAAAAAATTATTGCAGAGTTTCAAGTCAGAAATATCAATAAACACTCTGAATTTTTTTTGTAAATATCGAACAGTTATTTGACAGATAGCAGTAATCTGTACATATTTTTATATTATCATGAAATAAATTATCTGGTTTTCTTAAAATAACATTGATATCTCCGGTCTGAAAAACACGTATGTCATCACTACTAATTTTATTTACTTATGTTACCTTTGATAGACCAAAGTCCTCCATTTCACTGTTACATAAAATAAAAGCCACTTCATAGCACTCCTCCACAATTCTTCTAAGACGCTCTTCGTAAAGGCTTAAAAGATTATTATTATGTGAATTTCTAGAAACAGAAGTAGCCATGATGAACAATATTATTATAATAAAGAATAATAATTATGATGTTGAATTGAATAATCGCTAAAAAGCAACGGGGGAAGGGATAGTTTTAAAATTGCATTCCAGATTTATCATTCGGATACCTGAATAGTTGATAATTTAATCGATAATTTCACATTCAAATCAGTGAATTACATGTTTACACTATTCAAATAGATAAAATGTTCTAATTTTGTCTTCAGTTTTCCAACATGTTACAATAACAAAAAAATGCTGTAAAGCAAGTTAAATGGTTTTTGCTAAAACTGACACGCCGCGAAATAAACAATTATTTCAGGACCGTTCTTAACCAACTTATTATTCTTTTTTATTAAGAAGGAGGTTCTAAATTTGACACGTATTTTTTTTTCTATTTGTTCAATCAGTAGTCTGGAATGCGATTTCTGTAGAAACCACTTTCAAACTATATGAAGTATGGCTTGGCGATAATTTCACATTATTTTTTTCTCTTTCTTCAATTCTTTGGGACTTCCTGCCACATGTATGTTGTCTTTTTAAGGGGTGTTCGGGGAATCTACAAACTATCACAATTAACCAGTATGTTACTGGTAAATAACCTCTACGCCTGTGACTTTTACGTCAAAGGATCAGTTAGAGGTTGCTTTTTAAATAAACAACACAAATAAGTATATAAACTTGAAATTAAATATTTCGTCGACGTTTCGGAAATCTAATCTGTTTCCTTTTTCAAGGCTTTTTTGAAAAATATTTTTTGCAGTGTATGATAAAATTGTGTATGGCAAAAATTTTAACAAAAGAGGCAGATAGCAAAAACAGAAAAATTAAAGAATCCGCGATAATATTTATTATTGAATGAGGATAGATGCGTGCCGAATTGTTCCGTAGATGTCTGTACAACTTCGTTGCCAATGTTAAAAGAAGAACTTCACAAACTTAACATTGTATAAAAACTAAAAAAACTGTTAACTGTATCAACAGTTCTATGTAAATAATAAGTATCTATGGATATTGAATATAACAAACATTCTTAGAGCTGTGTATTCATCATACACAGCAAAAAAGATTTTCCAAAAAAGACTTGAAAAGGGGAACAGATTAGATTTCCCAAACGTCGGTGAAATATTTAATTCCAAGTTTATATACTTATTTGTGTTGTTTATTTAAAAAAGCAACCTCTAACTGATCCTTTGACGTAAAAGTCACAGGCGTAGAGGTTATTTGCCAGTAACATACTGGTTAATTGTGCTCTTTTGTAGATTCCCCGAGCACCGCTTAAAAAGAAAACATACATGTGGCAGGAAATCCCAATGAATTGAAGAAAGAGACAGGAAAATTAAGATAATGCTACAAATAACATTTAGGCAAAATTTCACATTAGTTTCATCAAAAGTGTCTAATATAAGGTGAGAAGAAATCAGAAAAAGTTTTTTCTGTTGCAGAATTTGGCAAATGCGCCAGGAATAAATTGTATTAAAATTGGTAGTTAGGTACTTTCTGAGTGGACGATGTTGAATCCTATGTCAAAAGTTGAATATGAAAAATGGCGAATCCAATGGGCAAGCCATAATTGCAAATTTTCCAAACATAAAAGTCGATGTTCACTCTAGCCATGCATTCGATACAAAAAAAAAATGCAATTTTTGTATGAAGTTTGCTATAAGATGATATTTATTTTACTTTGCAAATATTACAAAAGAGGACATTAAGAATGGAGAACAATACGTTTTCACAGTGGGGCAGAAGTTCGAAAACGTGGCATTAACTCGTAAAATGAAATGAACCAGAGGACTATACGTTGTTGACACATGGCAAAAGAACGTATCAGTGTATCATTTGTCCCACTATCTAACTTCATTCAAGATCACCGCGCACCTACTGCCACCTTTATGAAACAGTTGTTGTTAAGTAGTATCTGCGTATGATCGATGCGCTAAAGTTATAGAACTTTTAAGTGATGAATATCTGGTAATTTTTTGTTTCATTAACTATGGATACAATACCGCCAGGTATATACTGAATATATTACGTTGTTTTACTTTCATTGTTTAAGTTATATAGTAACTTTAATTTCAAAAACAAGCCTACGCAATTATGACAATAAACTACAATATATTTTGTAACCATACTCGTAGGATATAGTTTATTTCTACATACATCCACATTGTGAATATTATATTATTTAATTGTTATAGGTGAACTATTTTAATTTAAAAATTGAAGTCAAACTAGTACTCATGTTTACTCATTAAAATTGTCTGGAGATTTTAACTGCATACTTTGCTATTCATATTGACAACTTCAGAAAGTATGCACTTGATACTATGTAACGAGGTAAATTTTCCGTTGCCAAAAATGAAGTTTAAATTAATAATACACTTCGTTATTTGCTCCGCTTACATTCGAATCATATGTATTGTAAATTATTATTATAGATTTCTCCTAATTTAGCTAGCTAAACCACGAAATAGATTTCTTCTTTAAATAGGTAATTTAATAAACCTGGCAGTGAGAGGGCTTTCCGTAATGTTAATATTAATTACAAAAATCAACATTGAGGGCGTTGGTAAGAGAGCTGCGTAAATTAGTTTCATTAGAGTAGATTTGAGAATCACTTCTGTCCGATCCGTCAAACAGCCCAGTCGGGTATGGTTTCTTTACGGCAAAAATAGGCAGCTAAAACATAGTTAGTGAGATGAATGCTGTTTAACTCGTCAATATTTTTCCAGTGTTCAGTTATCATGAGAATATCGATATCTAAGTTTTTTAAGGATATTTCCAAAGGTAAAATTTTGTTAGAAAGACACTGAATGTTTTGATGTAATAATGACATATTGTAGTTATTGTCTTTGTATTTAATAGTATCTGCGATTGTACCGGTGTGTTCTCCGATTGTATGCATATCTTTGGTTGTATTTGGCATTACGCTTTGTTTCGTATCGAAAAAATTGCTTGACTTCGATTTCTTCAGGCCAGTTCAAAGGATCCAATAGGTTATGAAGCAGATCAGCTCTTGCCTCTACTTTAAAACTAACGTAATCTCCTGATTTCACAGTAAGTTTTTCCGTTTTAAATTTCTCTGTTTTTCCGAACGTACAATGCAAGTAATCCATTAAGTCTTCTTCTGTGACTTGAACACCCAATTTCCTCACTTGAATGACGGCTTTTGGATATAGTTTAGCAGCTGTTAGTTTAGTGTTTTCAATTTTTCTAGTTTCAATAATAGGGGTGAAATTATGTTGATTGTCGTTATTTCTTTGACTCTTAGAGATATTCTATTGTGCATCATGGGCATTTTTAGGCCTGTGGTTTCTATTATTTGAACTAGTTGATGTATTGTTCATTCTTTTAGTGTTTGTAGAGGAAGTTAAGCTAATTTTATTGTTGGTGTCATTATTGGAAGGGAGAGAGCAAGGGTTTGTCGATGTGGACGGCCTTTCCTTGATTAGGTTTTTAAGCAAAGCTATTTCCGTGTTCATTTGTTTAAATTTGGCATCAAACTTATTGGTTAGAGAGCTTAGCAGATCTTCATATAAGGCTTCTCCCTCAGATGTATTTTGCAATGGTGCAGCTGGTTTAAGGTTAGGATTATCATTAGTAAGAAACCTCACCAATTCGATATTACTATCCTTTAAGTTCCGGATATCATTAGACAAGGAATCAAGTTTTATGTTTAAGGGATCATTATTGAAAGTATCTAGGGCATTAATTACTGATGCTATTTCCTCTTTTATTGTATCTGATATAAGTTGTTTAATATTTTTATTGTTATCGGTTATTGCATCTGCCCTGCAATTTAAACACCAATATATAAGGACTCTGGATGATTTCATAGTAACAGCCCTGTATTCCGTAGTAGATATTTTGGCACAAGCTTAACATATATTTGCACCACATTTGTCACAGATGGTGAGTGGTTTATCCTTAGACTCTTGTTGTTTACATTTACTACAGTTCATAATTATAAAGTTCGACCCTGTATGTATTTCTTAAGCCTATAATGGTTTGTTTGTTTTTAATTTTTTGTCTTTTTTTTTTTTTAGCAGACTTTTTGCATTGATTGATAAGTTTTCTTTTTTATTGTGTAGTCAGTAGCTTGCATATTACTAATTAAAACTTAATTTAATTAATTAATCCGTTGTATTAAAACCAATTTTTCCAGTAAAATGTTCAGAACAAAGTTGAACAATGCAACTAATTGGGTCTATCACAATCGAAAATTAAATTCACTTTTTTCGCACTAAAATTTAGTTTTAAAGCAAGAGCAACCCATACACATATCACAACTTTAAAAAAATTCTGTACTCCGTATATTCACAACATGTAAGTACACCGTTTTATCATCGCCGCTGGTTTCTTGTCGACCTTTTTATATTAACACCGATAAGAATAATTCACTGAAATGTGTGTTTTAAAGCAATAATTTGAAACCGATTCCGTTTAAATGTATCAGAATATAATTATTATTTTCCGACTTTGCCGAAATTAAATGAATTTAAATTATTACAATAGTAAGAGAGTCCAAGTTAGGACCTGTCCACTTCTCCGATTTTATCCAAATAGCTATCTTCGCAAGAATTTCCAAATGGGAAAAAGAACATAGACGATATTTCGAGAGAACTGTGTACCGTTTACCGTTTATATTATTTTGATCCAGACCATTTGTGATGGTACTGCGATAAATTAATATGTTATTCTACCAAATGGGTAGAAGTTTTAATTACCGTATATTTTATTTTAGCTAGGTCGTAGCAAAATAAAATCTGTATTTGCAAAAATTATTTTTGTGAAATTTATTGTAGTGTTATTGTTAATTTACCGTTCATTTTGTTCCCAGTATTTCGTATTGATACGAAATGGAACAAAATTCCTTACTTTGAAATAATTTATAGAAATTTATTATAGTCCGGGAATTGAGAATAAAATCTAGGCTACCGTGAATAAAGTAACTAACATTATATTCTGATACATAGACATTTTCCGCATCAAATCCGACAAGATGCCACGTGGCCGAACCGAAATGCATTTAATGAAGGCACCCAGCTGTGGGGTTTGAGGCACTTGGCAAACACCGCATCAAGTGTTGATGTAATTTCAACATTTCCGAACCGAACCGAAATACCACCGTTCAGATTATTGCTGTCTGTCCGTCTAGGCAGAATAATCTCCGCCGTAAGCTGATACCAAATCCGATAACCGTTTTGTTTTCCGAACCGAGTGTAACCAAGGTTACACACCGCTCCGAATCCGATAACCGTTTTATTTTCCGATCCGAGTGTGACTTAAGTTACACACCGCACCGAATCCGAAAACCGTTTTATTTATTTGGTATCAGTTTTATTTCATTTTGCCAAGTTCTTCACACCCACACTCTAATGCAACATGTGGGCATGATTATTGCTGTAGATAACCGCTTGCTATTGCCTGGTATTGGCACGCTGTCCGTTTTTTTTAATTACTTGTGTAGTTTTTTTTTTTCGTTTACTGTTTTTTTTCATATACCGCTTTGCTACTGTTGTTTTTCACCGCTTTCACCGTTTGCTTGCTTACCACCGCTTGCTTCCGCATTAATGAGTAGCTAACTAGCTTCTCACCGCCTGGTTACCCGTACGTCACAAAATGACGCCCTTCTTATTGTGTTTATCAGAAACTCCGTATTTTGGTACCTAACCGTTTTTTACTATTTTGTAAAAATTTCATTGTATGTTAATAAACTTTGTTATTTACCGACATCTGCCTTTTACTGTTGAATGTGAGTGAAAGTCTAATCTACCGTCCGGACCCCTGGACATACCGTGTCTCCACTGTAGCTATCCCAGCCCTACTGCAACAGGCTGCTTTTAGGAGGCTAATGTGGGACCTTTGCCCCACGTAAAAATTGCATCTTCATTGCTTCCGATTGGCTAATTAACACAAGAGGCCCAGGAGGCTCGGTACAAGGATTTCAAGCGATATCGAGAAAACTACTGAAGGAAATGTTCTAGCGAGAAATGTAATGAAGATGTTTTTAATTTAACCCATTAACGCCCAAGACAATTTTTTTTTGAATTTTGCAAAAATATTCGGTATGTATGTTCAAAATGTTTCCAAGTGACCCTAAAAAATAGCAAAAAAAATATTCGTCATGTGGTTTATCAAAAATGTGGTGATCTATAAATAGATCACTGGGCAGATGTAATATATATTTTAATACATAATAATGATTTTACTTTACTTATATAGGTAATAATATTACCATTAGAACATCAGTAAAATATCATTAAATTATAATAATAACGGCAAAATTTAACAGCTATATTTGGTAGTAAGGTAGGAAACAATTGGCATAAAGAGTAACATTTGATGCAGTAGGTTTTAGGTCTACTCTTGCTATCTTTTCTTTGGTATCTCTGACCATCACTATATTGCATAAAATGATTTAGGCCATCGAATCGAAAGTCTTCAGGAGCCACTGCAGCTATGGTTTTCCTTTTAGCGGAGGATGTGAGTTTCATATATGGAACTGCAACTGTTCTACGGAATTCTAGACGCTGATAACCTCACGGCCATGCACGGTGCAATATAGAATCCAGACATTTGTTAGTGCCACATCCAGAATAAGAATGAACATTGGCCAGGATAATTTTTTTCCAGGAATCTAGATTCCATATTTACTAATGATCCAATCAGAGTTTCTTACTTTATATAATCTACTACATCATCTGAAAGAATTGCCTCAAAAATCTTCAGCGGGGTGAGGGCTCCATGTTCTTTTATCAGTGCTTCTATTTTCTCTTTTACAATAGTAGCAAAGTCTGTATCGGTAAAGGTATACTTGGGATCGCACATTTTCCATTTCGGTAGAGAATTAGAAAGTATCTGCTTTTTCGAACCTTTTTGCTCAGAAATGACACTAGTACTCTGGTCTTCAATAATGTCTTCTGTATCTTCATCTTCATGACCGTATTGTACCTCCAACTAACCAGGAACACATTGTACCTCCGGTATGCCCAATTCGTCATCATCCACTTCGTCTTCATCTGTCACATAATCTGGTTCTGGACGTAAAACAACAATGTCTAGGGATCGCTTCTTAAGCTTTGTTTTTCTACATTGTCATATTTTCCTTTAATTCAATTGTCTTGGAGTTATTTACAAAAAAGATTTTTTTTCAGCAAAATCGTAAAACTTTTCTTAATTTAAAGTAGGTATATTTTTAAAAACGCCTGATTTAAAAATACCAAAAAATTAGGGCATAAGGCCATATATTAATAAAAACTGGTACAGATTTTTGAATTTCCATTATATGGCCAATGGCAGCAGGAAAATCCTCCTTGTTTTCTTAAAAAAAATTACGAAGCGCCCATTGTTTTGCATATAATATTGTTATCTTTCAAGCTGTACGGATATAAATAAATCCTATAAAAGACTACTTCAAGCTCTTTAAATTTTATTATATGCATTTTTAACATCTTGCTGATTATTTCTGACATTTTTGAGATTTAAACAGTATATCATACAAGTTCAAACGCATTTTTAAACCATCATATTTTTACAACTAAACTAGAAAATAAGCTACTTGTAATTTCATAATCTTATTTTTTGTACCATACCACTTTCTCCATAAATATGAGACTTTTGAGTTATTTGCGAAACACAGTCTACCAATTTCTTAAAGTTAAAATCTTCAAATCGTTGTAACTTGGAAAATACAAATTTTCATGAAAAATTGTACTCTACCTTTTTCTCTCACAATATGATTCTATATCAGATTCGGTCCTATTTTACATTTTTGCCCACCCCTCTAGAGAGTGCCGGAACCACCCCCAAGTAAATTAATTACTACTATTTGTATTTCTATTTTTTTTGTACAATTTCTTGGTAATTTCACATTTTATTGTCCTCCAAATTACAAAATAATATTAGTCAAGTGCAATTAGGTTTTTACCTCACACACATGATACATCATTTTCAAATTCTTTCAGAACGCACACACTTTTTTTGTTTTCAGTAACACCAGAAACCTGTGTTTATTAAAATTGTTTCAATGAATCCCGAAGTAAAGGTTTTCCTCCGTCATATTGAAACCGCCTTTAAATGTCTACATTTCAATATCGGAAAATGTACTCCCCCAAAAACCTTATATACAATTTCTTAAAGAATTGTTACGAAAATTAGATTTATTGCCACGTTTTTGAATTTCTGTCCCACTGTGCGCCGGTCGTCAAAAATTATGAAATAATAGTTATTTACCTAATCCCGTTATGTAAAGTCAAATTTTAAATGCATTTTTGACGTTACCACATGTCACATTTTTCATGACTGTCAGTTTCATTACATAACTAGTGATGTAATGAATTTTTAAGTAACTGATTATTATTAAATCCATCATGTAGAGAAAGAACTTTAAGACTAAGACAAAAAAAACACTTTATTGATAAAATGCAAGTCAATTTTACCCCAAAATCGATCAATCGAAAATACACATTTTTTAATATTTTTCAAGAATAGTTCTAAAAACATGATAGTTTAGAAATGGCGCCAGAACTTTTATCAGTCGAAATAATATATAATGTTTATATCTCAAATATGTCAAATGTTCAGTATGATGTTAAAAACACATATAATATAAAATAGAGGGCTTGAAATACTCTTTGATATAATTTTTTTTCCATCCGTACAAAAATAACGATGTTATGTGCAAAACAATAAGTGTTTTGTAATTTTTTGAAATAGAAATATTTAGGATTTTCCTGCTGCCGTAGAACAGAAATTCCAAAAATCTGCAGCAGTTTTTATTAATATACAGTAGACGCAAAAGATCTTCGATCATAGGATCTACCAAGCGAATTTACAATTTCCAACGAATGGTATATTATAAATGCATACGCATGCGTAACTAGTAATCGACTCGCCGCAATCTCACATCACATCAAACTCGTGCTCAAGCTGTCAAGCTAGTACTATCTGGGAACTGAAAGAATGACCTTATCATTAAATTGATTCTTAAAAATATTTGAAACGGCCGAAAAAGTTCAGATGGTTAAGTGGTACTATCAAGGAAAGTCAAGGCGTCAAATTAAAAACGCATTTAATGGTGCATTTCCCGGCCGACCTTCACCTGCATTATCCACAATTCATAATATTGTTCTCAATTTTGAAATACATGGTTGTGTTGATTATAAACAACATAAAAAATCGATTCCTCCCAATGAAGCCCGAGATGAAAGAGATATTATGATTTGTGTACTGGCAACCAACAACCCGGTACTTACTATTTCCCAAATTGCTGCTGAAGTAGGTTCTACACCATCAACGGTTAGGTCGGTTTTAAAAAAAAATCGGTACAAATCATGCAAGGTTCGGAAAACTCATGAAATTCTTGAGACGGACAATATCAGAAGAATGGAATTTTGTGAGCAATTAATAGAAAAGGCGAATGCGGATGAAAATTTTCTTAGAAACATTGTTTTTACCCATGAATCAACTTTTCCATTAATTGGTAAACATAATTCTACTCTGACACGATATTGGTCGCGAGAAAATTTACATAAGTTTTACGAACTTCGCACTCAGTATCCTCAAAAACTAAATGTTTGGGTCGGTATACTAGGTGAACATATTATTGGACAATTTTATATCGATGACATCTTAAATGGTCAAAAATATTTGGATTTGCTTCAACAGAAAATTGTCCCTAGGATTCAGGAACTAGTAGGTGCTAGGTTTAATGAAATTTGGTTCAAACAAGATGGTTTCCCTCCCCATAACAGAGTTATCGTTTGGCAGTATTTGGAGGAAACATTTCCGAATAGACTTATTTCTGGGCTAGACTTATTTATGGCCAGCTAGGTCACCAGATCTTGCGCCTTGTGACTTTTTCTTGTGGGGCTACTTAAAATAAAAAATTTCTGGTTTTCAGGAGAAGAGGCCCAACAATTTGCAGGAACTTCAACTAAATATTGAAAACGCCGGCTTAACTGTTACCCGTGCTATGTTGGGTAATGTTCGCCAAGGATTTTATAATCGTTTGGGATATTGCTCAGCTCAGCAGGGAAGTCTATTTGAGCATTTATTACATTAAACTCGTTAGGTGTAATAAATGTTTTCCTTAACTCCACAAATTTTTAAATACTTTTAGAATATTGTTATTTTGTTTTACCCATTTTTAAGAATTATTTTTGTGTTGAGAATTACTTTTTTAGTTTTCAAATTATAAAATTTTTCCATAATAGTACCAACATTAATAATAATTTTAAAACCAATTGTTTTCGCAATCTATTAGATTTCGCGAAGGGACATGCATTCCACTTTACCTTTCCTGCATTACTAAATTCCTACGCTGCCTGTCTCCTAGATGGGCAGCGGCAGTGACAACCCTCTCGGTCGATGTTCCGATGTCCTTGTTGGGCTTAATAGAGAACAAGGCCTGAAACACACTAGGCGGTTTTCGCCGATTCGGCCGCCGAATCGGCAGCCGCTTGTTACAACACAAACTAAGCGATTAACCACTTGTCGTAGGAAGACAACGTTGTCACTGTTTTCGGTAGTGCTGATAATAGAGGGACAAAAATGAATTTGTCTGACTCAAAGAAAGAATTAATTTTGTTAGGTTTGTTATTCTGTCCATCAAAAATAAAAAAATAAATCATAGGTGCATCCGGGAACATCCTATTGTTAAAGAACTCGAAACAAAAAGTTTATTTAATACTATATTTAAAGAAATTTTTCAATTTCATTAGAATGTCGAAAACATCATTTTACGAATGACTGTATATTTTGGAAAATAATTTAATAAAGAAGAATACCCGAATGAGAAACAATATAATAAAACGGTATAATAACTACTTTTTTCCAGCTCTTTTCTTTTATTTCTGTCACCATAATCATTGTTTCTCATATCCCATATAGCAGGTCGTTCTTGAATTACATTTATTAATAGTTCAGTATCAGTAATAGGATCTATTTTAGAGGTGTAAATACAATACTTTTAACGTGCAATTTGGCTTCAATGCAAGCTCAGACCGCTCGAAAAATAAGTGAATGTGTGAACAGGTCCATTTGTTTACATTGCAGCATACGCCGCTCGAAGCAATAAAAACGTTCCGGCACATGAATCGAACGACGGGACGCGCGGTGGTGGATGCCGCTTTCTCGCAGCGCGTCATAGTGTGAACAGCTCGATCTGTTTCTATTACAGCATCTGTCGAGTCGGCTGCCGATTCGGCGGCCGAATCGGAGAAAACCGCCTAGGGTGTTTTTAGCCAGATTATTTCGTTTATCAAGCAAACAATTTATATTTTTTAAAACCCAACTCTTAGTTACGTTTTGGTAAGATAAACAAGCAAATGAGCTAAACATAGTGATTTCATTGTTTAATATAAATTATAAAAATATTAATTCTATTTTATTTTAGTCAATTAGATTCTATAATTCTACAAAACTTGGCGTCATTATGTATGAATAAAGTAGATCTGCCAACACTGGACACCTCATTGGATATTTACGATAGTGAGATTAGGTAAGTGTAAATTGCACTCAACTTTCCTATGATCGAAGAACTTCTGCGTCTAGTGTATAGTATTACGAACATGTTCTGAGTTGAGAGCTTCAAATTATCAAGAGTTTTGAAGAAATATGAGATTTAAATTTATTTATTTGCCTCTAAAAGATCAAGCCCCACATTTGTAATGTCATATTTCCGAATTCTACAAATATTTTAAAAAAACAAATTGATATATCACTTCTTAAGCTTTATTTTTCTACATTGTCATATTTAATTCAATTGTCTTGGAGTTATTTACAAAAAAAAGGATTTTTTTTTCAGCAAAATCGTAAAATTTCTCTTAATTTAAAGTAAGTATAATTTTAAAAACGAATGATTTAAAAATGCCAACAAATTAGAGCATATAAGTAATGCTATTATATATTAATAAAAACTGGTACAAATTTCCATTATATGGTCAATGGCAGCAGGAAAATCCTAAATTATTTCTTCAAAAGAAAATTACAAAGCACTCATTGTTTTGTATATAATACTGTTATCTTTCAAGCTCTAGGGATATAAGAAAATTGCTATAAAAGACTACTTCAAGCCCTCTAATTTCTATTATATCCATTTTTAACATCGTGAGTTACTTCTGACGTATTTGAGATTTGAACAGCATATCATAAACTTTCAAGCGCCATTTTTAAACTATCATATTTTTAGAACTATTCATCATAAGAAGTAAACAAAAAACAAACTACTTGTAATTTCATAATTTTATTCTTTGTACCATAACACTTTTCCCACTTTTGAGTTATTTACGAAAAACAGTAAAGAGCGGCAATGTCTGAAGAGTAAGCTCTTTTGTACTCAGTATTAGAAACTCAATGCAAGAAAAATCATGAAAATCTATTCATTATAACTGGGTTCCGAGGTAACTGAATCTTCATGACCGTAGGGGATTATGTAGATACTAGTTTAATCTGCATGGCTGTAGGGGCTGTGTGGGTGCTATAGTTGGTTTTTAAACCAGGAGGAGTAAACATGAAAGTTCCATTCGCATCATAGAAGTAACTAGAAAATACACTAAAACTTTCTTTGGCGTTTTGGGCAACCAACAATACACGGCTACAGTGTTTTTGTGTGTATTTTATTACATTATATAATGCATCGACCTCTATTTGACCTCTAGGTATTTTATCCAGCACCCATATCATTTACGCAATATAAAGGCACCAAGTAATTAGTCACTTTTACCTTCAGATTGATACAAAAGGAATTAAAAACTGATATATAATGTGCAAAAAATAAGATAGAAATAACAACCAAATAATTTATGACATGAATTTAAAATTTTCAGAATATGCTAAAATTTACGACTATTGCCTTGTGTAAAACTGGCGAGTGCCTGTCCAATCACAGATGTATGATTTAGCCCATTAAATTTAAAACGCTCCTTCTGGTTTAAAAACAGACTATAGTGTTAGAATGGTGGTGGATGGTGTGGTGGAAAATATTATAAAAAATTTTGAGGCCTTTCCTCTAGTATATACACCTTTCAAGTTTCTGTACTCTTACCAGCTTGCTTTACTTATTTCCCCCTATTTACAGCTATCTACACCGAAATCCTTCACCAGATGTGTTTAAAAAACAATCCAGTTCCAGATCTTGTTTGTAATATATACCTATACAAAATTACAATATCATAAACTGTTCCGGAGATAACGTGCGGACAAAAAAAAGTAGACATGACAGACCGACATACAGAAAAATTTCGACGTTTCATAACATTCTAGACCTATTTCAAGATTAAAAAAAAATGATTTTTTTTTTACGATTACTATACTTCCAATCCATTACGTGGATGTGGAAGTAATATTACAGGGTTGTTATATCGATTTGTGAAACAGATTTAACCTCCTTCCCACACATCTCTTTAAAGCATTTGTCCATTAAACATCCATTATGTAACGCACCAGATATATCCGCAATATAAAACTGAAGCATTGTTTATACAGGGTGTTTTTAAAAAGTATGTCAAGCACTTAACCACGGACTCAGCATGTCAAAAGAAGTTGATTCAGCCTAATTTACCTCTATCCAAAATCGCACCCCTATGAATATACAGCCCTCTAAAGTTGAGATTAAAAATAATTATTTTTTTAATATTGTGCAAATGGCTGTAGATATCTTTTTCAATTTCGGAACAGTGAAATGTATGTCAAAGGGTAATAGTTTAAAGTAAAAACTGTTTAAAATCAAATTTTCTAAAAGGCCGATTTGGGGGTAAACTACCCTTCCCTCCTACCCCCTCTTTTAGTGGTACGCCTATGACTTTTTTGATATAGGGCATTTTATATAAAATTTAATTATAAAACTTTTCTTTATCTTGTTTTTTTTTTCATTTAGATAACCATTTTCAAATGAATCTGGAAATACTAAAACCATTATGAAAAGTGGAACATATGGAATAAAAAAGTACTTCTGTGTAATTTTGGCATTTGAAGTTACTGGTATTATAATAAAAGATGTGCATTGCTATCATAAATTGTAAAATTAAAAAAATGTTTAAATAGGTTTTTTTATTAAATAAAAATCACAGAAACTAAAACATCAATCATTAAAGCAACAAAGTAAATTAAAATAATATTAGAAGTAAAACAACAAATAATGAAATAAATAAAAAATAAAATAAAAAAATATCGAACATTAAAATTTTATTTCAGAATGTGCTCAAAATGATTTCCATTTTGTCGTACACAATACCTTGCCCTTTTTAGAAGCGAAAATCTCACATTGTTGAATTCTTTGTCGGAGATGTTCAACGCTCTCTATTGGAACAGAATAAACTTTTTCCTTCATAGCTCCCCAAAGACAGAAGTCAATTGGGTTTAAATCAGGGGACCGAGCAGGCCAACTGACTGGAGCATCAGCTCCTCGACCTATTCAACGTCCTGGAAAACGCCTTGATAAACATTGCCTGACTTGCAGGCTATAATGGGGTGGAGCACCATCTTGTAAATACCACATGTTTTCTCTAATATTAAGATTAACAATATCTAATTGCTCAGGCAATTCATTTTCCAGAAAATCTAGGTAGTCAGCTCCATTTAAACGACGTGGAAAGAAAACAGGTCCAATTAGATGGTTATCAACAATACCTGCCCAAACATTAACAGAAAAATTACGCTGAAAATGCGTTTCTATCTTTGCATTGGGATTTTCTTCAGACCAAATGTGATAATTATGATGATTTGTAATACCATTTCTATGAAATGAGGCCTCATCAGTTGACAAAATGGTGTTTACAAAACTTACATTTCTTCTGAGAAGCCAGTTACAAAATTCCATTCGAGAACCGTAATCTTGAGGTTCCAATGCCTGAACAGTCTGTATATGAAATGGAACTAGTAATTGTTCTTTTAATGTTCTCCATACTGAATAATACGATTCTCCTACCTGAGAAGCTATTTTACGCACACTGCTTTCAGGCCGTTCTGATACAATATCTAAAATTTCCTCTTCGACCTCTGGAACTAGCACAGTCCTAGGTCTGCCACACTTCCCAGCACGATCATTTGATAGACTTCCAGTTTCCCTTGCACGACGATCGACTGCAAAAAATGTACGTCTATCAGGATGCCGACGGTTTGGAAACTTTTCCACATAACGCCTAGCTGCACTAGATCCATTTCCATTACATTCGCCTAATATTCTAATAATATCCACCATTTCGGTATTAGAATAACTCATATTAAATGCCATTGTTAACAATTAATAACTGATATCTATTAAAGCAGTTTGACAAAAATGACAGGTGTCAACTACCTATTAAATTTTCACAGGTGCCTTTGATCATCATCTACATTAATTTTAAACATTATTTGTGTTATTCTACAAAGGCGTGGTAATGGTTTTAATATTTCCAGATTCATTTGAAAATGGTTATCTAAACGAAAAAAAAACAAGATAAAAAAAAGTTTTATAATTAAATTTTATATAAAATGCGATATATCAAAAAAGTCATAGGCGTACCACTAAAAGAGGGGGTAGGAGGGAAGGGTAGTTTACCCCCAAATCGGCCTTTTAGAAAATTTGATTTTAAACAGTTTTTACATTAAACTATTACCCTTTGACATACATTTCAGTGTTCCGAAATTGAAAAAGATATCTACAGCCATTTGCACAATTTTAAAAAAATAAATATTTTTAATCCCAACTTTAGAGGGCTGTATATTCATAGGGGTGCGATTTTGGATAGAGGTAAATTAGGCTGAATCAACTTCTTTTGACATGCTGTGTCCGTGGTTAAGTGATTGACATACTTTTTAAAAACACCCTGTATACAGTATTTTTTTATGTTTCAGCTTCGATATCTCAAAAGTGGTACATGCTAGAGCACTTTTAAAAACAGCGTTCAATTCGTCGTAGAACAATCTTGAGGAATAACATCTTATTGTACATAGAGCGGTAAAGAAATATTTTCTGACCTCCTGTAATGGCGAAATGCGAACGCTTCAAATGGCTATAGAAAAAAATTATCAACTTTCGGGACTATAACATACTGAATTTTTAGTCAATTTAATCATGGACCACTTCCATGTAGGAATGTGCGAGATCCTTTATATTACTTCCACATCCATGTAGTGGATTGGAAGTACAGTAATCGTAAAAAATTTTCAAAAATTTTCTTTGTCGAAATGGGTTTAGAATGACATGAAACGTCGAAATTTTAAATTTTAGAGAAAAAAATGTCTGTCTGTCTGTTGGTCTGTCTGTAACTTTTTTGTGCGCACGTTTTCTCTGGAACGGTTTAAGATATTGACTTGAAATTTTGTACACGTATGTACTACAACGAAATCTGGAACAAGATTGTTTCTTGAATATATCCGGTTAAGGGTTGGGGGGTTAATTAGGGGAAAATAAGTAACGCAAGGTGGTAAGAGTACAGAAACCTGACATTTGGGTATATACTAGAAGCCAAGGTTTTTTTACAATATTTTTCATCACCCCATCACCCCAGCTCCACTATTAAAGGGATTATATTTTGGGATGATTCCATTGAAGGGTTAGGGGTTAAATAAGGGTAAATAAGGGAAAGTAAATAAAGCAAGCGGGTAAGAAACTTGTAATTTTAAGCATATACTAGAAGCCGGGTGCTCAGATTTTTATAATATTTTTCAACACCCCAAGCCACCCACACTTCATTAAAAGGGTTGATAAAATAATATTGAGATTTTCTACTCGAAATTTGGTACTTGTATGTATATTAATGACATCTGTATAATTACTGTATAATTAATCTAATGATTATATTTTGATATGATTACATTGAAGGATTGGGGGTCAATTAGGGGTAAATATGAGAACATAAGGAAAACAAGGTGGTAGAGTACAGAAATCTGAGACTTGGTGTATATACTAGAAGATAGGTCCTCAGATTTTTTTATAATATTTATCAACTCCACCATCACCATTGTCAAAAGGGTTGATAAAATAAAATTGAGATATTCGCTTGAAATTTGGTACACGTTTGTATTATAAGGACATCTGAAACTAGATTATATTTTCGTTCGATATTCCGTTGAAGGGGTGGGGGATTAGTGGAGGTAAATATGAGGATGTGAGTATACAAGTTGGTAAAATTACAGAAATTTTAGACTTGGTGTAAATAGTAGCCACCAATGCTTCAGATTTTTTATAATATTTTCAAGCCACACTCAATTATTAAACCCGATAACATAAAATTGAGATATTCACCTGAAATTTGGTACACGTATGTATTTTAATATCATCTGATTGAGATCATTTCGTTGAAGGGGTGGGGTGGTGTAAATTAAGGAAAATAAATAGAGCAAGCTAATAAGAGTCCAGATACTTTATTTTTGTAATATATTCTAAGAATCAAGGCTTCAAATTTTTATATGACATCGGCCGCAAATATTAAAATTCTATGATCAATTATTTCGACATAGTAGAGAGCAAATATAGTCAATATGTTTTCCTTTAGAGACTTGGATGGAAAATCTGGATGTAGAAGTAGTGCGGTTTTTTTCATGATTCCATTTTTAATGTTATGATTTTACCAGAGAGAGTTCACAAAAGATTTTCATACACTTTGCGGAACCCAGCAATATGCATATACGTATAAATATTAAGTAGATGTTCGAATAGTTATAATTTTTATAACCATTTCGGGACCTTCTACTTTAGAAAGTAGGTACGAAATGATAGGAGCCACTCAACAAATATGTTCGCGAAAATGAGCTATGTTTCCCCACCTCCCCCTCTCTGTAACACTTGAGACCCCTATACACGAACGTTCGTTTGCAAAGCTCCCCCCCTATCTACATTTAGATATACAAAATATCACTTTCTTAAAAAAAAATGTGTTGTTAATTTTTGAGAACGTGCACTTCTTGTTAACCCCTTTCTCCCCACTGTTCGCTTTGTCACATTTGCAGTGACATTCTCTTCACTTAAAATTGAACGTATTTGCTGAATAGCACTTTAAAAGTTTTTGTGGTTTGCGCAATGATATATAGTTACTACAAAATTGGGCAGATACACCAACTTCACGAGGTAAGATCCTAATTAGGTGATCCATGTCTTCTGGAGATATTGTGTCGCAGGCTGTCTGAACCTCTTGTCATAATAATATCGATTGTCTATGAGATCATACAATGTTGTATATTGGCGGAACTTGATATTACAACCGCAATTATTGTGAGGCGTTTTTAAGTTCGGTAGTCTTCGCACTGTTCCTCATTCCACGCTTTCTAAGACTGTCACTGTTGACGCATTTCTCAAAAAGGAAAATACTGGCATCTCTTCGACTACACCACTTCCAACTAACTTTTCTAATCGATAAAATTCGAAACTTATGCATTATCACAAAAGCGTGCTAAATGACTCATAGAAGGTTGACTTTAAATGGTGTAAATGTAAAATCATAGTTTCAAAGTTTCATCATGTTGAAGTTATCTCCGGGAAGACGACAAATCTAAGTCTTTAAAAATTAATGTTGACATAATCAGGCTTCTTACATTCAATCCAGTTTCACGGAAAGTTACCGGAATAAAATCAAATCACTTCTTTCCTTGCACACCGGTAGAATACCTGTAATGAGGGTTAAGCGAGGTGTTAACGAACATATACAATTTTATTTAATTTTATCTAACTAAATAAAAATACATATGAATTGTATACCCACAGTAATATTTTTATATTCCTTGATAAGTAAATAAGTAAAGCAAGCTAGTAAAAGTACAGAAATTTGAAATTAGGTGTATGTACTAGAAGCCAAGGCCTCAAATTTTTTTATAATATTTTCATCCACCCCACCCCCCCACTCCATTATTAAAGGGGTTGATAAAGTAAAATTGAGATATTCACCTGAAATATGGTATACGTATATATTATAATGATATCAGGAACTACATTATATCTTCGGATTATTCCGTTGGTGGGATGGGGGTTAAATAGGGTACAGACACTTGAAATTCAGTGTATGTACTAGAAGCCAATGCCATAGAATTTTTCGACCCCTCCAGTCCATTATTAAAAGGGTTTATCAAATAAAATTGAGACTTTCACTTGGAATTTGGTACACATATGTATTATGACATCTTTTGAGATGATTCCGTTGAAGGGTTGGGGGTTAAATAGGGGAAGATAAGTAAAGCAAGCTGATAAGAGTACAGAAACTTGGGATTTGGTGTATATACTAGAAGCAAAGGCTTCAGATTTTTATAACATTTTTAACTCCTCCACGATCCCCACTCCATTGTTAATAAAATTAAATTGAGATAATCACTTGAAATTTGGTACACCTATGTATTATAGCGACATCTAGAAGTAGAGTAGATTTCGTTGAAAGGATGGGGATGTAAGTATAGGTAAATATGGGAATAAAGCAAGCTTTGTAAATTACCAATACTTTAGGTTGGGTGCGTATGCTAAAAGCCAAGCCCTCAGAATTCTTTTTAATATTTTTCCACCCCCCACCACCACTCCATTAATAAATGGGTTGATAAAATAAACTCGAAATATTCAGTTGAAATTTGGTACACGTATGTATTTATTTTTTGAAGGGGTGGAGGGGGGTGTGTAATTGAGAAAGATCAGTAGTGCAAGCTAGTAATAGCCCAGAAGCTTGATTTTTGGCGTACGTGCTAGAAACCAATGCCTTAGTTTTAAACACTGAAAATGTTTAACAAATAGAAGATGTAACGGTAATAAGGGAGTTCAGTATCGATTTGTGTAACGCTTAGAAATTAGGTTGTTTCTTTGGACACACAAGCGTTCGGTGCTGCTACATCGCATACTTTTTGAAAGATCCAAATTTGATTTTGAACTTGATAAATTTTGATACCTAGAATCATATTCTTGAATTTCTTTGTCTCAACGCCGACCCGTCGTTTTTGTAAAACACGTGTATTTGATAAATTTTGATTCTTAGATTCATATTCTTACATTTTTACGTCCTGACGCCGACCGAAGCCTAACGTCGTTTTTGTAAAACTTCTGAATTTGATAAATTTTGATACCTAGATTGATACTCTTCCATTTCTTCGTCTCGGCGCCGACCAACGCCTAGCGTCATGTTTATAAGTCTTGTCTTTGATAAAATTTGATATCTAACCTTATGTTCTTGCATTTTCACGCCTCGAGGCCTACCGACGCGACGCCTAGCGTCGTTTTTGTGAAACTAGTATATTTGATAAATGTTGATACCTGGATTCATATCCTTGCAGTTTTACGTCTCGGCGCCGGTCGACGCCTAGAGTCGCTTTTGTAAAACTTGTGTATTAGATGAATTTTGATACCTAAATTCATATTATTTCATTTTTACGTCTCTACGCCGACCGACGCCTGGCGTTGTTTTTGTAAAACTTCTGAATTTGATAAATTCTGATACCAAGATTCATGTTCTTCCATTTCCTCGTCTCGGCGCCGACGACGCCTAGCGTCGATTTAGCTAAATTTGCGTATTTGATAAATTTTGATGCCAAGATTCACATTGTATTTTTACTTTTCGACGCCGATCCACGCCTTGCGTCGTTTCTCTAAAACTTGTGCATTTGATAAATTTTAATATCTGTATTCATGCACTTGCATTTTTACGTCTCGACGCTGATCGACGCCTAGCGTCGTTTTTGTAAAACTTGTGTACTTGATACATTTTGATACCTAGACTCATATTCCTGCACTTCTACGTCTCGATACCGACCGAACCCTAGCGTCATTTTTGTAAAACTTCTAAGTTCATGTACTTGCATTTTTACGTCTCGACGCTGATCGACGCCTAACGTCGTTTTTGTAAAACTTGTGTACTTGATACATTCTGATACCTGGACTCATACTCTCCCATTTTTTCGTCTCGGCGCCGACCGACGCCTAGCGTCGTATTTATAAAACTTGTCTTTGATAAAACTTGATCTCTAAACTTATGTTTTTGCATTTTCACGTTTTGATGCCGACCGACTCCGACCGTCGTTTTTGTAAAATTACTATATTTAATAAATTTTGATACCTGTATTCTTATTCCTGCAGTTTTACGTCTCGACGCCGACACCGCTTTTGTAAAATTTGTGTATTTGATTAATTTTAATATCTAAATTAATGTTCTTGTGTATTTGATGCATTTTGATACCTAGATTCATATTCCTACCTTTCTACGTCTCGACGCCGGTCGACGCCTAGCGTGGTTTTTGTAAAAATTGCGTAATTGATAAATTTTGGTACCTTAATTCATATTCTAGCATTTTTACTTTTCGACGCGGACCGACGCGTGGCGTTGTTTTTGTAATACTTCTGTAATAATTCTTACGTCTCGACGTATACCGACGCCTAGTTGAATATTTTTGGTTATTTGCACATTAGCTTGCCATTGATATATTACACACTGGAAGAAGAACAATGATGTTATATCCATTACATTGTAAATTCCTTATTTAAAATAATTTTCAGTATTCTCTTTTGTAATATGTCCAGCTGTTTTAGATGCGAGTCGAGAACTCCGCCCCACCCTAGGATCCCATACGAAAGGTGCGATTCAATTAGAGAGTGGTACAGAATTTTTAAATGTTTTAGATCTAGAATTTCTTTCAGACATTTGAACCTATATATAAATTTTCTGATTTTATTTGATGTATAGTTTATATGCAGGTCCCATTTAACTTGTGGATCTATGATTATTTCTAGATATTTGACTTGTTTTGCAGCAGTTATCCGAAAGTGTTCATCAACTATCAGTTCTTGAAAAGGCGGGGCTGAGGTTTCATATAGATAGAAAGGTAAGTAATACGTTTTTAATACATTTAGTGTGAGCGATTTATTTTCAAAATATTGTTTTATGTTTTTTAGGTCTTTCTCTGCTTTATTTTTAAGATCGTTCCAGTTAGAAGTTGTATAAAAGAAAGCAATGTCGTCAGTGAAGTTCACAATTCTTGTTTTGATTATTTTTTCAAAAATTTTTGCAAAATTGGTAATTAGAGATATAGGTCTATAATTTGTAACCTCTTCCGCATACTGAAGTGCAAAAATAGTCAAGAAGTTTACCTTTAAAGAGGCTTGGAAGGAAAATGTGGATGTGGAAGTAGAGATTCCTTAGACAGCGTTTTTTTAATCTGTAAAATGGATTCTCAAATCAAAAAAATATATCCTTAATTTTTTGTTCAGAGTAATGTATTGTACTAGTTTGAATAGATTTTATAACAAAATAATTATTTATTTAGTAAAGCAAAAATTCTAATTCGTACTTACCTATCAGTATTCTAACTAATAATCTTCAGTAAAGATCTAAGTAAGCTATGAAAATAATAATTAAGGCAAATGTCAATTTATTAATTTTTATTTATTTTTTTTCATTTTTATTTTTTTTTTTTCATTTTTATTTATTTTTTTTATGTAAAAAAATGGTTTAGTGCAATTCATCATTCTGAGAAAAAAATGAAGAATCCATTTTTTTGATTTGAGGATCCCTTTTACAGATAAAAACTAGTTTTGGTTGCAAAAATTGTATTTTTGACCGCTATTATCTCAAACACCTTTGATTCCACTAAGATGCAATTTTGTACAAAGGGGTTTCCAAAGGTGATGGTTAAGATATCTTACTAGCTATTCATAAAAAAAAATCGCTAATACTTTTTCTTGTAAAATCGACTTTTCAAATTCCCTTAAAATCGCACGACATGTATCACATATTACTAGTTCAAAGAATCACTTTTTCGATATTTTCTTACCACCAAAGTGAAGTGTGTGAAGTTAATCAAGCATTAATTAATAGGTATACTGGGGTGTTGTGATATTAAGTGGGTCGCACTGTATAAGATGATCTGAATATAAATTTCATATAGGGAAGCTAATTTTGAAAGAAAAGTGAACCTCCTCTACGGTTCAAAATTTGTTCACTTTTACGGCGGTGAAATTGTATTTGATAATTTTTAGTAGCCACTTTTTTAAAAGCTGTCCAATTTTTTAATTAAGAGTGGATATGTCTCGACAAGCTGCTAGAATTTGCAACAGGGGAGATGAAACGGAAACTCCAGTGGGCGGTCCTTTAAAAACGATAAAATATAGTTATAGTACGATAGTACTATGTAGTAAATAGAAATAGTTCAAGAGTTGTAAATAAATTCTACATGCCAAAGGCCAAAGGTTCCACCGACACATGTAAAGTAAACTTCATATTTCTAAGTCAGATAAAAAATTTCAAAGCTTTGCCGCCTATTACCACTAGGATAGAGCGGGGTAAGAATTAAAATAAGAAATTAAGGGTAACTCGACAGTATCAGTTATAATTTCTAATTTACGCCACTCACTCCTAAAATATTTTACGATCTAACGGTTACTACTGTTTACTTAATTTAGTTATCTCCGGGAAGACGACAAATCTAAGTCTTTAAAAATTAATGTTGACATAATCAGGCTTCTTACATTCAATCCAGTTTCACGGAAAGTTACCGGAATAAAATCAAATCACTTCTTTCCTTGCACACCGGTAGAATACCTGTAATGAGGGTTAAGCGAGGTGTTAACGAACATATACAATTTTATTTAATTTTATCTAACTAAATAAAAATACATATGAATTGTATACCCACAGTAATATTTTTATATTCCTTGATAAGTAAATAAGTAAAGCAAGCTAGTAAAAGTACAGAAATTTGAAATTAGGTGTATGTACTAGAAGCCAAGGCCTCAAATTTTTTTATAATATTTTCATCCACCCCACCCCCCCACTCCATTATTAAAGGGGTTGATAAAGTAAAATTGAGATATTCACCTGAAATATGGTATACGTATATATTATAATGATATCAGGAACTACATTATATCTTCGGATTATTCCGTTGGTGGGATGGGGGTTAAATAGGGTACAGACACTTGAAATTCAGTGTATGTACTAGAAGCCAATGCCATAGAATTTTTCGACCCCTCCAGTCCATTATTAAAAGGGTTTATCAAATAAAATTGAGACTTTCACTTGGAATTTGGTACACATATGTATTATGACATCTTTTGAGATGATTCCGTTGAAGGGTTGGGGGTTAAATAGGGGAAGATAAGTAAAGCAAGCTGATAAGAGTACAGAAACTTGGGATTTGGTGTATATACTAGAAGCAAAGGCTTCAGATTTTTATAACATTTTTAACTCCTCCACGATCCCCACTCCATTGTTAATAAAATTAAATTGAGATAATCACTTGAAATTTGGTACACCTATGTATTATAGCGACATCTAGAAGTAGAGTAGATTTCGTTGAAAGGATGGGGATGTAAGTATAGGTAAATATGGGAATAAAGCAAGCTTTGTAAATTACCAATACTTTAGGTTGGGTGCGTATGCTAAAAGCCAAGCCCTCAGAATTCTTTTTAATATTTTTCCACCCCCCACCACCACTCCATTAATAAATGGGTTGATAAAATAAACTCGAAATATTCAGTTGAAATTTGGTACACGTATGTATTTATTTTTTGAAGGGGTGGAGGGGGGTGTGTAATTGAGAAAGATCAGTAGTGCAAGCTAGTAATAGCCCAGAAGCTTGATTTTTGGCGTACGTGCTAGAAACCAATGCCTTAGTTTTAAACACTGAAAATGTTTAACAAATAGAAGATGTAACGGTAATAAGGGAGTTCAGTATCGATTTGTGTAACGCTTAGAAATTAGGTTGTTTCTTTGGACACACAAGCGTTCGGTGCTGCTACATCGCATACTTTTTGAAAGATCCAAATTTGATTTTGAACTTGATAAATTTTGATACCTAGAATCATATTCTTGAATTTCTTTGTCTCAACGCCGACCCGTCGTTTTTGTAAAACACGTGTATTTGATAAATTTTGATTCTTAGATTCATATTCTTACATTTTTACGTCCTGACGCCGACCGAAGCCTAACGTCGTTTTTGTAAAACTTCTGAATTTGATAAATTTTGATACCTAGATTGATACTCTTCCATTTCTTCGTCTCGGCGCCGACCAACGCCTAGCGTCATGTTTATAAGTCTTGTCTTTGATAAAATTTGATATCTAACCTTATGTTCTTGCATTTTCACGCCTCGAGGCCTACCGACGCGACGCCTAGCGTCGTTTTTGTGAAACTAGTATATTTGATAAATGTTGATACCTGGATTCATATCCTTGCAGTTTTACGTCTCGGCGCCGGTCGACGCCTAGAGTCGCTTTTGTAAAACTTGTGTATTAGATGAATTTTGATACCTAAATTCATATTATTTCATTTTTACGTCTCTACGCCGACCGACGCCTGGCGTTGTTTTTGTAAAACTTCTGAATTTGATAAATTCTGATACCAAGATTCATGTTCTTCCATTTCCTCGTCTCGGCGCCGACGACGCCTAGCGTCGATTTAGCTAAATTTGCGTATTTGATAAATTTTGATGCCAAGATTCACATTGTATTTTTACTTTTCGACGCCGATCCACGCCTTGCGTCGTTTCTCTAAAACTTGTGCATTTGATAAATTTTAATATCTGTATTCATGCACTTGCATTTTTACGTCTCGACGCTGATCGACGCCTAGCGTCGTTTTTGTAAAACTTGTGTACTTGATACATTTTGATACCTAGACTCATATTCCTGCACTTCTACGTCTCGATACCGACCGAATCCTAGCGTCATTTTTGTAAAACTTCTAAGTTCATGTACTTGCATTTTTACGTCTCGACGCTGATCGACGCCTAACGTCGTTTTTGTAAAACTTGTGTACTTGATACATTCTGATACCTGGACTCATACTCTCCCATTTTTTCGTCTCGGCGCCGACCGACGCCTAGCGTCGTATTTATAAAACTTGTCTTTGATAAAACTTGATCTCTAAACTTATGTTTTTGCATTTTCACGTTTTGATGCCGACCGACTCCGACCGTCGTTTTTGTAAAATTACTATATTTAATAAATTTTGATACCTGTATTCTTATTCCTGCAGTTTTACGTCTCGACGCCGACACCGCTTTTGTAAAATTTGTGTATTTGATTAATTTTAATATCTAAATTAATGTTCTTGTGTATTTGATGCATTTTGATACCTAGATTCATATTCCTACCTTTCTACGTCTCGACGCCGGTCGACGCCTAGCGTGGTTTTTGTAAAAATTGCGTAATTGATAAATTTTGGTACCTTAATTCATATTCTAGCATTTTTACTTTTCGACGCGGACCGACGCGTGGCGTTGTTTTTGTAATACTTCTGTAATAATTCTTACGTCTCGACGTATACCGACGCCTAGTTGAATATTTTTGGTTATTTGCACATTAGCTTGCCATTGATATATTACACACTGGAAGAAGAACAATGATGTTATATCCATTACATTGTAAATTCCTTATTTAAAATAATTTTCAGTATTCTCTTTTGTAATATGTCCAGCTGTTTTAGATGCGAGTCGAGAACTCCGCCCCACCCTAGGATCCCATACGAAAGGTGCGATTCAATTAGAGAGTGGTACAGAATTTTTAAATGTTTTAGATCTAGAATTTCTTTCAGACATTTGAACCTATATATAAATTTTCTGATTTTATTTGATGTATAGTTTATATGCAGGTCCCATTTAACTTGTGGATCTATGATTATTTCTAGATATTTGACTTGTTTTGCAGCAGTTATCCGAAAGTGTTCATCAACTATCAGTTCTTGAAAAGGCGGGGCTGAGGTTTCATATAGATAGAAAGGTAAGTAATACGTTTTTAATACATTTAGTGTGAGCGATTTATTTTCAAAATATTGTTTTATGTTTTTTAGGTCTTTCTCTGCTTTATTTTTAAGATCGTTCCAGTTAGAAGTTGTATAAAAGAAAGCAATGTCGTCAGTGAAGTTCACAATTCTTGTTTTGATTATTTTTTCAAAAATTTTTGCAAAATTGGTAATTAGAGATATAGGTCTATAATTTGTAACCTCTTCCGCATACTGAAGTGCAAAAATAGTCAAGAAGTTTACCTTTAAAGAGGCTTGGAAGGAAAATGTGGATGTGGAAGTAGAGATTCCTTAGACAGCGTTTTTTTAATCTGTAAAATGGATTCTCAAATCAAAAAAATATATCCTTAATTTTTTGTTCAGAGTAATGTATTGTACTAGTTTGAATAGATTTTATAACAAAATAATTATTTATTTAGTAAAGCAAAAATTCTAATTCGTACTTACCTATCAGTATTCTAACTAATAATCTTCAGTAAAGATCTAAGTAAGCTATGAAAATAATAATTAAGGCAAATGTCAATTTATTAATTTTTATTTATTTTTTTTCATTTTTATTTTTTTTTTTTCATTTTTATTTATTTTTTTTATGTAAAAAAATGGTTTAGTGCAATTCATCATTCTGAGAAAAAAATGAAGAATCCATTTTTTTGATTTGAGGATCCCTTTTACAGATAAAAACTAGTTTTGGTTGCAAAAATTGTATTTTTGACCGCTATTATCTCAAACACCTTTGATTCCACTAAGATGCAATTTTGTACAAAGGGGTTTCCAAAGGTGATGGTTAAGATATCTTACTAGCTATTCATAAAAAAAAATCGCTAATACTTTTTCTTGTAAAATCGACTTTTCAAATTCCCTTAAAATCGCACGACATGTATCACATATTACTAGTTCAAAGAATCACTTTTTCGATATTTTCTTACCACCAAAGTGAAGTGTGTGAAGTTAATCAAGCATTAATTAATAGGTATACTGGGGTGTTGTGATATTAAGTGGGTCGCACTGTATAAGATGATCTGAATATAAATTTCATATAGGGAAGCTAATTTTGAAAGAAAAGTGAACCTCCTCTACGGTTCAAAATTTGTTCACTTTTACGGCGGTGAAATTGTATTTGATAATTTTTAGTAGCCACTTTTTTAAAAGCTGTCCAATTTTTTAATTAAGAGTGGATATGTCTCGACAAGCTGCTAGAATTTGCAACAGGGGAGATGAAACGGAAACTCCAGTGGGCGGTCCTTTAAAAACGATAAAATATAGTTATAGTACGATAGTACTATGTAGTAAATAGAAATAGTTCAAGAGTTGTAAATAAATTCTACATGCCAAAGGCCAAAGGTTCCACCGACACATGTAAAGTAAACTTCATATTTCTAAGTCAGATAAAAAATTTCAAAGCTTTGCCGCCTATTACCACTAGGATAGAGCGGGGTAAGAATTAAAATAAGAAATTAAGGGTAACTCGACAGTATCAGTTATAATTTCTAATTTACGCCACTCACTCCTAAAATATTTTACGATCTAACGGTTACTACTGTTTACTTAATTTTTTACACACATACATAATGCCGTAAAAGGGCAAGCAGAACGGCACGGGTATTAAGCAGAGACGGACCACAGTCTTCCGCGATATTTCGTACGAGTTTTGTTATATTTAGAATATATAGGTTATGCGCTTCATGCAATACAGTGTGTGGTTCAGTGTTTACATTTTATTTTGATTGTGAGTGCCTAGAATGTATAATACTTTAACAGATAAGTGAATTTGCTCTTTGTTTAAGCGTATTTTATGTAGTTGTGTACAAATATTCCGGCGGATGGTAAAATATTCGAGTGTTTTCCATTTTTTAGTGGCTGTGGTAAAATAATATTGTGTAATGTTTAGGCCTTGGGAAGATCCTCAACCTAGCACCAGCAGAGAATTTAACGAAGATATCGGAAATGGTAATGGCTCGAAAATTACAGAGAAAAGTTCTAAACAATATTTATGCGAACAAACTAAAAAAGTAGTTTTAAATGTTTATAAAAATGCAAAAGAAAGTGAAGGTGAAAAAGGAGCCGTGGAAAAAACGGCCTACTTAACAGAAATTTCAGAACGGTCTATCTATAGAATAATTAAGGATGTGGTACCTAATCGAAAAGTTAGATCGGATAAGGGAGCAGCACAAGCATTAGTTTAGTCTATGGTGAAATTGTTAAGAGATTTAATTTATAGCAAGTATATGGAAAATGAGGTACCAACGGTGGAATCAATACATATGGAACTGAAAAACAATGGTGCAGTGTCAGTTCTTCTTCTTCTTCTAGCGGGCCGAGCAAAGCTCGCCGCACTCAGGCCTTGTGGCCCATTGTGCAGCCGCTAACGAATTTATTGAAAGCCCCCACACAGGCCGGATTCTAGTCCAAAGGCTAGAATCCTACTTATGGGGAAATTTCTTATTTCCTCCAGCATTGGAAAGCCAATGCCGAGGTGTTTGTGCCTCAGGTTCATCAACCTAGGGAAGGAAGTCAGGACGTGCATAGAAGTTTCTTCCTCGTCCTCGCAGAACCTGCAGTCGGGGTGGTCCACCACCCCCATGGTGTGCAGGTGTTTCCTGAAAGAGCCGTGTCCGGTCAAAAGACCTGTTACGACTCTGACTTGTTTCCTGCTTAGTCGCAGAATTTGTTTTGTTCTCTCCGGCAAGGGCCCTGAGATGAGGAGCTTCGCTTGGAGTCCTGGGTGGGATGTCCAGTAGTCAATGAACTGGGAGCGGGCCCAGTCTTCTATTAACCTCCTGGCGTTGGATCTAGGGTAACCTAGGGCCGGCTCCGGACCCAGTAGAGGCTTCCGAGGGCCTCCCCTGGCCAGGGCGTCTGCCCGCTCGTTACCCTCAATGTTGCTGTGTCCAGGCACCCAGAGGAGCCTGACCCAATTGGATGAGCCAAGTTCGCAGAGAGCCTGTTTACAGTTTTGAACCAATTTTGATTTGGTTCCTGTCGATGCAAGGGCCTTGAGGGCCGCTTGGCTGTCACTACATAAGTAGTGCAGTGTCAGTTAGTCAAGCAACGCTTCGGCGCTGGATAATAAAGATAGGATTTAGGTTCAAGATTATTAATAAAAGGGCAGGTATTATGGAAAGCTTCAGAATTGTGCAGTGACGTAATGAATATTTGGAAAATATAAAAAATTTCGAAATGAACAACGACCTATTTATTATTTAGATGAAACTTGGTATGATATCCATGATACAGTGAAAAATGGCTGGATACATGGTTCAAAGAAATGTAAAGTTGATATTTCTGCAAATAAAGAAACCAGATTAGTAATTGTACATTGTGGATCAGAAAATGGATGGGTGCATAATGGTCCCAAATTAAGTGGAAAAAAAATTGAAGAATCAAACGTTGACTATCACCAAAACATGACTGCGGATATTTTTGAACCATGGTTTCAGACTTCATTGCTACCAAATATAAAAGAAAACAACGTAATTGTTTTAGACAATGATTCATATCATTCGCGACAAATTGAGAAAATACCAAATACGGGAACAAAGAAAAAAGATATTCAAGAATTTCTCCGAAAACATAATTTGGAATTTGAAGAAAAATTTAGGAAGAAAGATCTTTTGGAAATTGCTAAGAAGCAAAACTTCCCAAAACAATATGTGATTGATAGCATGGCTAAAGCTTAGTTTAGTAAAGTTTTACGGTTACCCCCATATTTTTGCATTTGTAACCCGATAGAACTAATATGGAGTCAGCTGAAAAGAAGTATTCGCAAAAATAAAACCTTCCCCAAATTTGATGCCAAAGTTGTCGACCTTATTAAAGCTAAAGTGGGAGAAATAACACCAAGTAATTGGAAAAAATGTATTCAGCATGTCATTAAAATTGAAGATGAATTTATTAAGTTAGAAAAAAGCATCAGCCCTAATCAAGACCGTTTGATAATATCTGTAGATTCAGATACCGACGATGATACCGATTTAGAAAGTGGTTGTGAAGTGTTGAGTGAGTGTAGTGATTAGAGTTTTAAATAAAATGTTATATGTGATTTGATTTAGTGCACATTGCGAATTTATCGTTTCATTAGTGTTTTACATACGCACAAATGCAATATAACGTGATTTTTATTTATTATATTATATACATATACATGTTTTATTAGATAATTATTTATTTGTTTCTTTTTCAGAACTGAATTTTTTTTTATAGTTATTTATTTGCTGCCAGAATTGAGTTTATTTATTTCAATTATTTGTTTGTTTTCTAGAATTTCGTTTATTTATTTAATCTGGGTTAATTAGATTACGGGTTATTGACATAAATTCAATATTTTCTTTATTTAATGAATTTAAAAATTTACTTTATTTCTTTGTCCTATTTTAATAATATCGATAACCTTAACTCTGAACCCACATTTTTTGGGAAGGAATTGCTCGTACCTCCTCGTGGTCCTTGCTGGGCAACAATAATAATTCGATAGGTATATTAAATTATCATTGGCGAAACTGAGCAACAAAAGAATATTTGTTATAATTTTAACTTAGACTAATAAAATTTATCAATGCTCCACCAATATATAAAATATTATTCCTATCTTAACACAAGCAAAACAGAATAATTTTTTTAAATTTATCGTTATCACTGTAACAAATAACTATTTATTTATCAACCATACATTAAATTAATTAGATTGTAACTCACGGCACAATACTTTTAAGTACGGTACTGAGCCGCAATAAATTACGTCGGCTTTGGCAATTTTATGGCCGAATGGCTTCTTTTGGGTTTCTCGCGCCGTGTTCACTCCTTTGTCGGGAATTTTTTATTTGACTTAGAAATATGAAGTTCACTTTAACATATTATTCCTTCAATACATGCAGTATTTATAATTACCCTAGAATGTTAATTTGTAATATGGAGCATATGAGTATATCTATATTTTTGCATGACGGAAAAGATATTCAATAATTAGTAATCTGCATTAATTAATAATAATCGTCAATAAGGAAATGATAATATTAAATGAAAAGAATGATAGACTTGATGAGGTGCGATAAAAATTATAAACAAAAATTAATGCTATACAAGATTGCAGCTACGGACACACCTGTCAGAGTTATTGGTCATCACCAGCGTAGCATAGCATAAAGAATGTTGTTATATGAAAAGCAAGAGTAACAAAAGTAGGAAAGCACAATACACAATAGGTACTCTATTTTGTACCTTCGTACCTCATGTGCCATATATGAAGAGCAATAACTCCGAAATATGTGTCCGTAGCTGCGGTCTTATTTGCAATTGGGGGTATATAGCATTAATTCTTGTTTATAACTAAATAAAAACTTGTTAACGTTTTAATGTTGTTTAGTTTTCGTATGTGTAAACTTTTAGTTTCAACAAATCAAAATCAAATATTAAACTCTTGGAGCCTTAGGGGATTCCTCAGGAATTCCTGAATTTTTATTTTCGTAGTTTACCAATAAACAAAAGTTAACAACCATTGGTAAAACCAAAAATATACACCAATAAGTGTTATGCGTATAGTATTAGTTATTTGCTGGTCTAATTTGTCTACACGCGATTTTCTTGAAAACTGTTAAACTTAGAAAAAAAGTTTCAAATAAAAAGGTGTCTCCATCTTTATTTCTTCTTCTCAGTATAGACTTGGTAATTATTTCAAAGGATAAAACGGTTTTCCGTTCGCTAAGTGACCCTTCCAAATGCTCACATTTTGTTGACATGGTCTTTGAAAAGAAATCATATTTTTCACAATTATTAAAATTTGACCTTCATGTTACCACAGTTTATTAATAAATATGTAGTGATGACATAGTAAAATTGATATCCATTAATGTTTTCGTTTTTTGAATTATAGCAAGTTAAACAAATTATTATGTATCCAATAGACGCCGAAAATAAGAGAAATAGTCCGCAGAAAGTCAGTGATAGGTAATTATATATAGTCATTAAACTATCCAACAGATCACTATGAAATTCAGTAGTTGTCGATCGAGGGGTCAGCACTCGCTCTCCAAATTTTAGGCAAGCTATCGGCAGCCATGGCAGTCGTGGTAATGTAATTGAGAGCCCCGCAAGTGCGTCTGGTTGGAGTTACGCAGGCGCCGCAGACAAGGCAGTCTCTTCGGCAGTCTCGGCAGTTCGAATACTTCTTACAAGTGTTTGACCTCTCAGGTACTATTTTGATAGTATATATTATATATAAAATAAGAACACGATTCTTTTTTCGTTTAACTCGCTCTAACTGGAAAACGGAACAATCAATTAGTTTCAATTTTTCGATGTTTTCATTATATATTTGGTAATAAAATGTGTGAATATGAAGGCAAAATTTTAATAAATGTAGATAATACGATTTTTTTTACAATCCTAAGCGACAAATTTGCAGGCGTAAATGCAGCAAGCGAGAAATTTTCAATTTTTCGAAGTCAGTATAGTCGTCTTCATATTTCTAATGCACGTAAAAAATTTCCGTCAAAGGAGTCCGCACGCCGGTATCATTGAATCGGTAAAGATGCCGCCTGTCCGCTTTGTAGTTACCGCATTTTAACCTCCCCACAATAAAATTGTGGGAGGTTACTAAAATTGGTCCAAAATCGAAAATTGAGATAACATCAAATCTATACGTTTTGAGGTCCCAGGAATCCAAAAAAGTGCTTTTTGAAAAATGTCTGTGTGTATGTATGTGTGTATGTGTGTATGTGTGTGTGTGTGTATGTATGTGTGTATGTGTGTATGTGTGTTAGCACGATAGCGGCGGAACTACTGGACGGATTTGGATGAAACTTTGCATGAGGGTTTCTTTAGTGCTCTAGAAGATCTGAAAAGGTTTTGGTTGAGATCGAATTACGTTTAGTGCCGTTTTGGCACAACAACTTGTTTATTTTATTACTACTTACAATTTGTAATCTAACTATTGGAAAGCAGTTAAAATTCCGATTTCAACGATATATCACACTTGCACCTTTTTTTATATACCCACAGTTTTTTATACAAATTATTGTATAGTGAACAAACAAAATTCAATGACTAATAATATATAATACCAACATATGTAAAACTACGTCATAAGTTGTCGGTGGCCCAGTGGGTTGAAGCGTCGAATTACAGCGTTGACGTACCCTGTATGCAAGGTCGTTAAAAATTCGCTGCGAAAAAGTGAGGGAAAAAGTGCTCGAAAAAAGCGGAAAGTAGTGCGGAAAGGCTAGCAGAACCACGTGCAAACCTAAGCAAGTGACGGGAGTGCCCGATCACCTTGGAACGTTGAAAAAAGGTAAATTTTAAAAATAATTTGACAATTGACATTTCCTCAAATTAATTAATAAGTGAACGATACCAACCTAAACTTTTTCGAATCATAACCTAAAATTAATAAATTTAAAAACAGTGCGTTCAAAGTCTCATCAGAGCAACTAAATCCGAATAACTACCCCGACCGGTTGGTTGAAACTGGTCAAGGAGATGGAAGAAGAAAAATTTAAGAAGTTGGAAGCAGGACGAGCAGCTGTGATGAGCGCTCTCAAGGATTGGCCACCCCTAGGCGGCCACAACCAGTCAGGAAACGAGACTGACCGGTCGTGCGCTAGCTTAGACAGCAAGTTGGTGAGCCGGAAATTGAAGAGACGGGCAACGAGAACGATCGTGGACAGCGGCTCGGACGCGAGCGTGTCAAGCGTGAAAGAGGCGCCGACTAAGGTGCAAAATATGAACACCACCCCCGAGATTAACAAGGGATTGTTTGCCCTACGCCCGAAAACGGGCAAAGTGGCGGTGCGCGAAGACGGGGGATCCGGATTCACGCACCCCGGAACCAAAGGGCAAAAGACGCCAACGTCACAGTCGACGCCTCCAATTTCAACAAACAACAGACACGAAGGTAAAGCAAAAGTTGACGAGGACATGGACGTGGAGCCGCCACCCCAGTCAAAAGAGTCTGAACAAAAGACTGCCTCCACAACGCCCCAGCAACCGACGAATAAAAAGCCGCCTCCCATAATAATACATGGGAGGTTAGCCAATCATAAAGGATTAAACAATTTTCTGAAAAGCAAGCTGAGGGGCAACCATCTGTGGAGGCACACGGAAAATAATACAACGTTACAACTTGAGAACAAACAGGACTGGGTGGTGATGAACCAGTACCTGGAGACGGCAAGCGTGGATTATCACACCTATACCCCCAAAGATGAAAAAAGCCACGCCTTCATCTTAAGGGGCATCTACCATGAGATAGAAAAAGCCGATCTCGAAGAGGAACTGAAAGAGACCTACAAGATAGACGTCAAAAACCTGTACACTTTGAACGGGACCAGGCACCCCGCATACATGCTGGTAACGAATAACAGAATCACATTGAACGAGCTACAATCTAAGGTCACGTGCCTGAACCATACGGCTATAAGATGGGAAAGACAAATCAACAGCAAAGGTATAATACAGTGCCATCGGTGTCAGCAATGGGGACACGCAACGTCAAATTGCAGAGCAACCCCCAACTGCTTAAAGTGCGCCGGTGGCCACTTGACAAAAACTTGCAAGAAGTCACGTGACCTCCCAGCGAAATGTGTAAACTGCGGAGGTGCCCACCCGGCCAACGCTACAGAATGCAAAGTGTACAGGCAAAGGATGGACATCCTGGAACAAAGAAATAGAAGGGTTCCGCCGCCTCCTCAAACCAGGTACGTGGCGGCTCCACCACCAGCAGCAAACGCATGGGAGCAGAGGGCGAGAAGACAAGCTTCCGGACCCCCAACACCGCCCACCGTACCCACAAGAGCACAACAGCCCCCAGCCACAACAGAGAGGACGACGCCACCTTCGATGGGAACAAACCAGCGGAGCCGACCAGCCCACATCAGCCTGGACTCAGGTATGGATCAGCTCCGCAAACTACGAGAACAGACGGAGCGGCTTTCGTCCCTTGTGAATATCGATCTGCTGTTGATGCGGATGACAGAGCTCAACGACGAGCTCGAGAGATGTACCACCTCCCTGGCGAAATTCCAGGTGGTGGTAGGTTTCTTCAATGGCCTGCCCGTCGATGCCTTTTAAACTCAAAATCTCTTCCTGGAACGCTAATGGTATAGGTAACAAAATTTCTTTCTTAATTAACTATTTAACGAGGCATAAAATTGACATTATGCTTCTGAACGAAACGAAACTAAACAGACGGGACAAGCTCCTCGTCCGAGGGTACACGACGATTAGAAAAGATAGGGACGACATTAACAGGGGAGGCGGCGTGGCCGTGCTCATAAAGTCAAACATAGCCCACACGCATCGTTCTATACGGAACACATCCGTGGAGAATGTGTGTGTGACGCTGGATGGCGGCATGAGCATCGTGGCCGTGTACAACAGGCCCGCGAACGGCTTCACAGCGGGTTGTCTCGAGAATTTACTCAACGCAAGCCCTCGCTGCCTAATCATAGGCGACCTTAACGCGCGGCATAACGCATGGAACTGCCAACGCAACAACGCGAACGGCAATACTCTGTTTGATTACGTGAGTAATCATAATGTCGTCGTGCAGTATTCGGATGGCCCCACGCATTTTCCGGACAATGGTACAACACCCTCCACCCTCGACATAGTGGTCAACAAGAGTGTGAGAAACTCCACGCTGCCGGTGGCACTGGAGGAGCTCACATCAGACCATAATCCAATTCTTTTGGAATTGAATAATATGTCGAGGGAAGACACGACACGTAAATTCACCTCCTATAGAGACGCCGACTGGCGTCTCTATAAGGCACATATTAACACAAACCTGACACTAGTAAACGAAATCGCTACAGCCGCCGAACTGGAAAATGTAGTGGGCGAGTTTACGAGGACGCTGCAGGACGCCAAGCGGAGTGTTGCCACAATCATAACTGTGAACCCCTACAAAGACCGACTCGACGCTGCGGTCGCACAAGACATAAGGGAGAAAAATAGACAGAGGCGGCTTTGGCAGCGAAATGGTGATGCCGGCGCCAAGGCCGAGATGATCAGGCTGCAACGGCAGATCAGGACCGCCATCAACACCGCAAGAAACCGGATATGGCGGGATAGGCTGGAAGCGCTGAATCCTCAAGACAACTCGCTGTGGAAACTGTCGAGAGCAATGAAAAATAAGCGGGAGCTAATGCCCGCCTTGACAAACGCTAACGGACGAACGGCTTTGACGGACTCGCAAAAAGCGAACGACATAGCTCTGTATTTCCAGACAATACATAACGCAGACGTACCTAATACTGTTGAACAGGACCGCATAGAAAACGACGTAAACGAACTAATTGGTCATGACGTTCCATTGACGAGACGAGTATTTCTAAAAGTCATGACCAAGCCCTCGGAAATGGCAAGCATTGTCAGGACTCTACCAAACGACAAAGCCCCAGGGAAGGACGCTATCGAGTACAAGCTTCTCAAACATCTCCCGAGGAAAGGCATTGTTCAATTGACGTATATCGTTAATGCGATCCTGCGACTGCAACACTGGCCAAGCCAGTGGAAGTGCGCCGTGGTCGTGCCCATCCTGAAACCGAACAAGAACGCGAAGCTCGTCGGCAGTTATCGACCCATCTCGTTACTCTCGGCGATCTCCAAGTTGGTGGAGAAGGTCATCCTGATCAGACTAGACGCTGCTCAGGATGAGCTTCACATTGACGACGAGTGCCAGTTCGGCTTCAGGAAGGGCAGGAGCACGACGCATCAGGTCGTCAGGATCGTGAACGACGTCAAGGTGCAATACAACCTCGGGAAGAGCACTGCCATGGTGCTCCTCGATGTCGAGAAGGCGTTTGATACCGTCTGGATCCCGGGCCTTATACACAAACTGAACGCACTGAACTTTCCAATACACATAACCAAACTGATTCACTCTTTCCTGACGGACAGGTCGCTGCAGGTCAAGGTGAACAATAAACTCTCAACACGGCGGGACATTCGCGCGGGCGTCCCCCAAGGGTCGTGCCTGTCACCAAAGTTGTACAATCTGTATGTATCCGACTTCCCGGAGTTCCCGAATACTAAGCTTGCCAAGTACGCCGACGACACGGCCATGTATGCGCACTCGCATAACGCACAAGCGGCGAACATGCTACTCAAGGCACACATGGCCTATGCCACGGTGTATTACGACAAGTGGAAGATCCGGGTCAACGTCGCGAAGTCGGAGACCATACTCTTCACGCGCCGATTCACAGAAAACCGCATATTAACGCCAATTTCGATCCAGGGTCAGCAAATTCCAATCAAAAGGTGCGTGAAGTATCTGGGGGTTAACTTGGACAAACGACTGACGTTTAATACACACATCAACGAGACGATACGTAAGGTCTACTTCATGTCCAGGAGTCTGTATCCGCTCATGGCAAGGGGTAGCGGACTCAACAGACACAATAAAAAATTATTGTACACGGCGGTAATCAGGCCGGCCATCACATACGCGGCGCCGGTGTGGTGCAGCATCCCGGCCACGACAATGAGAAAACTTAAAGTCTTAGAACACAAATTTATGCGCCTCATTTCAGACTCGAGCAGGTACACCTCCCTCAGAGATTTGTATGATCGCTGCAACGACATAACGCCACTAGCGGACTACGTCCGGGAAATATCACAAAAATTCTATTCCTTTCGCCTGGGCGACAGTCCGCTAACACGCAACATAACCCAAATCAGAATGCATAATGCCCCATTCCAGATAAAACACCCCCTACCATATCAGGCGTTGCCTATCTTCCGGCAACCTCTATAGCCAAACCTTTACTAATCACAACTTTCTCAAATCCTACACTATACCTTTCAAATCTTTTCTGTTCTATCCCTCTTCTCTTCTTTTAATTGTTTTCGTTTTTGTCTTTTTTGTTCTTTTGTCATTTTTGTTAGAAATTCCCTTTAGACCAACAAATTTAAGAAATCTAAACATTTAAAAAAATAATAAACTTCTACTTCCATACTCTCCCAAACGACGGGCAGACCGTTGGGAAATCAATTGTCTCGAACGGGTTTTTTCGTTGAGTTTTTCCCGTATCAACAGCCAATATCAGCAGTGCGGTAGTGATGGTTTTAAAATTAGTTCTTAATTATCTTAATGTTTAATTTAAAACAATGTTCAATTTTAATGTTAATTTTAAGCCGTCACAGACGGCAGGTGTTTTAGCTTTTGTTTTTTGTTGTCCCATTTTATTAAACCGAACCGGCCGTGATCCGTCCAACCTAACGTCCGCCACGACGTTACGCGCCGTGGTTGTCTGGTTGGCTCCGGATCGCGGTCCGAGGAGGCAATGTTTGTACACTTTTAATATATAATAAATCTGTTAAAGTAAGTAAAAAAAGCGTCGAATTACGAATCAGGAGATCGACGGTTCGATCCCAACACAGTGCTGTTTTTTTTTTCTTTCTTTTTTCATTATAAACTCTTAATAATTGCGGAAAATGTTACATGATTAAATATCATCATATATTAGGTGTTTATAATTATTCAGAGTTTGAGGCTTGGTCACTAGTTTTAAATGAAATATAAATAATTCTATTGCTGTTTTGGCGGTGAACACATACGACGTCGTAAATTAGATAAATATAGGTGGGTCATATTACAATAATATATTTGATTTAAAGGCATGTCATAACGGCTGATTTAAATTGACTGAGAGATTCTTACGTAAACTATAAATTAACATGTTTTACTTTTTGGAAACGAAAGATAAAATGTGTTATAATAGGTTTGTTGGGATTTTATCACAGATCACAGCTCGTAGTATTTGCTACTGCTACGAACCAAATTAAAGTTCAAAAGTACCAGACTGCTGTTTAGCAGCCCATCACTAAATTTTTCCTTTAATACTTTTTTAAATTTTGTGCATCCTAAATAATTTTCACTGAGAATTTTCCGGCGTCTTAACAGCGGCGGTTTTACCACTGGGCACACAGGGCGGGAGTCCGAGGCGCCAAAATTTAATGGGCGAAATAATTTGTTTCTTCTGAATATTCCTTTAGTCGTTTTTACGATTCCGCTGATGCGACAGTTCCATTGAAACCAAAACAACGCATCGAGCGATATGGATGGCAGAAAGAAGCGGCTATCTTTCATACCTAATTTATGATGATGGTTCTTAGAAAATGAATACTTTTTTTTTATTCACTGTTTGATTTAAGCATGTAAACCGTTAACGAAATACAAAATAAATTAATTCGGATATGATGATAATTGATAAATAATATTACAACTCACTCAACATCTTAACATCTAACTTAACTATAGAGTAGAGTATTAAACTTAACTAAGGAACATTGTAATAAATAAGTCATTAAACAAAATAAGTAAAATAACAATTCTCTGTAGTGCTTACTATACTTAGAATATTTATTATTTATAAGTATAAGTTATACATAATGTGAAGCTTTTCATACACCTGCCTAAGTTTTAATAAAGGTGATCAAGAAGGTAGGAGGGAGAACTGTCATAGATTGACAGATAAAAAAAGATTGATAAGTGGTCAGAGAAATGAAGTAGAAGATGGTAGATATAATAGTTGGAAGAGAGGATAAGATTTGACGAAGAAGTAGAACTACTTTGTTACTGTGTAAGTATTTGAACATTGTTTATTCGATGGTTAAACTGTAACGATATATTTTAGTAGTTAGTGTTATTGAATATTGTAAAGGGACAAAGTATTTAGTTGTTCGGCAGTGTAAACTTGACGTGATTTGTAAAAATTAAAATACAAACCAGTGTAGAAACTAAATTTGTTAGTAGATTTACTTAAATAATTAAATTATGTCAAATCAATCTGGGCGAAAATCGAAACAAAAAAAACCTAGAATCAGGGGACAAAATTAGATTAGAGGACATAGTTTGCAAATTAGCAGATGGTATGGCCGAGATGCAATGGTCTATAGGTAAACTAGTGGAAACGGTTAACAATAATGTGAGGGAAAAAATCAGTCTAAGGACGGTGCTGTTCGTATGAATTTGGAAATGACATATTATTCAGGTGACATACGTTACACGTCAATATGAGGGGATTTGGGGGGTCCTAACGTAAGCTTTGCTCCCTGTTGTAGTTTACACCATATTGTGTATTTAAAAAAATAGATAGGTTGTTTGATGAAGCGGGGGTACCCAAGCACAGGAGATTGAGTTTCGCTACTAATTCGTTATGTGGGTCGGCGGCAGATTGGGTGACGACGCGACAAGTGGTGTTAGAAGACTAAACAATTTAAAGCGGCCTGTTTTTAAACGTGTATGTAATATAAATTTGAAAACAAGGATGATATTATAAAATGAAATGTCCTCTTTACGTTAACTTTATTTTAATATGGATTTCTTGCAAAATATGAGCAAAGCAGCTAGCTTTGTCCAGGCCGAACAGCTATATTTTATTTGACGACAATAGAACACATCACGAAGGTTGCTGCGGGATGTGCAGTAAAGTGTCTGGGAATGGGTTTTTATTTTTATATGACGTCAATTTGAAACAGGCCCTTTTTTATTTCAGGCATAGAACTATCAACGGTCGCTATTTTTTCACATTTCTTCAAATCTTTGGCCACGTAACAACGTATTAACAGTAAGAAGAAAAAAAGATAAGTAGGTAAGCGAGTCTAGTTAAAGATGAGGGTAAAAAAGCAATCCAATAACGTGCGGAAAAACTTTTGCAAGAAAAGTATGAAGATACTTAGAAAAAGTCAGGATTATGGCAGTCATGAAAAAAATAAGAATGCTGCGAGAATGAAGAAAATCAGAGAAGACAAGGAATATGCAGCAAAAGAGATACAACAAAATGTGAAGCGCATCAAAAGAAAACGAGAAGAAACAGAGTATGGCCAGCATGAAGCAAAGAAAAACTTAGGACGAATGAAGGCTATAAGAGAAGATAAAGATTATGCCGCAAAAGAAGCTGAGAAAAACTTATTGCGCATTACAGTTATAAGAGAGGATAAAGATTATGCCGCAAAAGAAGCTGAGAAAAACTTGGCGCGCATGAAAACTATACGAGGAGATAAAGATTATGCCGCAAAAGAAGCTGAGAAAAACTTAGCGCGCATTACAGTTATAAGAGAAGATAAAGATTATGCCGCAAAAGAAGATGAGAAAAACTTAGCGCGCATTACAGTTATAAGAGAAGATAAAGATTATGCCGCAAAAGAAGCTGAGAAAAACTTAGCGCGCATGAAAGCTATACGAGAAGATAAAGATTATGCCGCAAAAGAAGCTGAAAAAAACTTAGTGCGCATTACAGTTATAAGAGAAGATAAAGATTATGCCGCAAAAGAAGCAGAGAAAAACTTGGCGCGCATGAAAGCTATACGAGAAGATAAAGATTATGCCGCAAAAGAAGCTGAGAAAAACTTAGCGCGCATTACAGTTATAAGAGAAGATAAAGATTATGTCGCAAAAGAAGCAGAGAAAAACTTGGCGCGCATGAAAGCTATACGAGAAGATAAAGATTATTCCGCAAAGAAGCTGAGAAAAACTTAGCGCGCATTACAGTTATAAGAGAAGATAAAGATTATGTCGCAAAGGAGGATGAGAAAAACTTGGCGCGCATGAAAGCTATAAGAAAAGATAAAGATTATGCTGCAAAAGAATTTGAGAAAAACTTAGCGCGCATTGCAGTTATGAGAGAAGATAAAGTTTTTGTCGCAAAAGAAGCTGAGAAGAACTTGGCGCGTATACGTAAGCTACGAAAAGAAGAAACTTATGCTGAAAGAGAAAGTGTGAAAAATACAGCAAGAATGACAAAAAAAAGAAAGTTGAAGGAGGAAAGAGAAAGAGAAAGAAAAGCAGAGAACGAACGAAGAAGGCTTGAGAGAAGTAATGAAATATGCCGATATCGACGTTTAACGATGAACCGGCTACGAATTGCAAGCGACGTAAATTCGAAGGCAAAGGAACAATTTATCTTGGCCACTAAGGAAGTTCCTGAATTTGTTTGTTGTTGTTGCGAAGGACTGTTCTTTGCAAATTCAATAAAAGAATTTAATGTTGACAAGTATTTTCAAACTTTTTATAAGAAACAAAAGGGAGACTCACACAACAAATTCAATTGTGAAGAATTAAAAAAAAAATTGTCAACTGCTCATCTTCACATATATGCATAACATGTAAAGCTTCAGTTTTTAACGGCAGAATTCCAGTTATAGCAATTAGCAATGGCTTAGCATTTCCAGAAGTGCCAGATTGTGTTAGTAATTTATCTGATTTAGAGGAAAGAATGGTGTCTCCGTATTTGTATTTTATGCAAGTAAGAGATTTAAAACCGCACGCTTTAAATCCTCAAATTGGGGTAAAAGGTAGTGTAGTCAATTTACCTGCTGAAATTGAAGATATGGTTACTGTGCTTCCTAGACAGTTTGATAATTTGAGCACAATTCAGATCAAATTGAAAAGACATGTTTGATTGATTGATTGATTGATTGATTTGCCAGCGTAAGGTGGGCATTGCTGCCAATTCCGGTGCAGGGAGATTTGTTCCACCACGCAGCCCGATCGCCCGATCACAAATCTGATTACATGTATGAAACTATAAGGCCACTAGCCGTAATACAGGCCCTTAAATACCTTCTACAGCAAGAACTGTACATCGACAATAAGATTAAAGCAAATGAGAGTTTTCTTGTCAGATTTGGAGAAGTTTCCGATGATACAATAATAAATTTCATTGTTAATGATGTCGAGGATGGAGAAACTAGTAAAGGACATTCTTTACCAGTTAATAAAGAACCAACTAAGAATGACACCAGAGAAGAAAGAGACATAGAAAATGAAGTATTACAAAACGACTTATACACCGAAAATGAATGTACACAGGTCCCAAAAGCCAATGATAAAATAAAGGAAACAGAAATTGAAGATGAATTACATTCGTTTGAAGAAGAATTATTTACAGAAAATACATGTGAAGAAGTGGCCTTGCTTGATAGAGCAATGAACGAAGAAGGAGTAAATGAAATTAAAATAATAGCTCCTGGACAAACAAAAAAGCCCGTATCATTCTTCCAAGTTAGCAATTTAGATGAATTACTTTTTCCTACGATTTATGGAGGTAAAAAAATGAAATTATGCTCGACGGTGACATATACTAAAAGAATAAAGTCAGAACTGAGGAGAAGTGATAGGAGATGTTGCACAAAACCAAGAGTCATTCTGTTCAAAACATTACAGAAACTTTATAGAGATGTTTCAAACGCGGTTCAAACGGCGCTAAGAAAGGTTCAAAAGGCAGACAAATTAACAGCCGCACAGGTGCTAGACAGCAATTTCATGCAAGATCATGTCTTCCACTCAGATGCAGGCTTTAAATTCTTGCATCACATTCGTTGTTCGCCAGCATACTGGAAAGAACGCAAGAGTGAGTTATTAGCAATGATGAGACAGCTAGGAAAACCAACATTTTTTTTTACCCTGACTCCGGGTGAATACAGTTGGCCAGAATTATTGATGTGTTTATACAAATTGCAAAAACGGAAAAGTATTTCCGCAAAAGAAGCACTGGAACTGAGTCAATTTGATAAATCAGAATTAGTAAAAAATGATCCCGTAACGTGCGTTCGCTATTTCAACAATAAAGTTTTCCATTTTATGAAATATTTACAAAGTTCAGGCGGACCTTTCGCGGAATATACGGTTGAAGACTTCTTTTTACGATGGGAGTTTCAACTACGCGGGTCGCCTCATGTGCATGGTTTTTTGTGGTTAAAGAATGCACCAAACTTCTCAGACGAAGAGCCTCCCAAAGACGTAGAAAAATTTATTGACAGATTCATCACTTGTCGACTAGCACAAAACAATCCATACATGGCGGCCCATTTTCATAAGCACACACACACTTGTTATAAAAAATGTAAGGACGGAAGTAAAATTTGCAGATTTAATTTCCCTCAGTTTGTGATGGACCAAACCCGAATATTAATTCCCCTCACAAAAGAAGAAAAAATGGCAAACGTCGAAGAACATTTAAAAAAAATTAAAGGATGCATGGAAGTGTACGCCAGGGCGACAGAAATAACAGACACAGATTTAAATGCAGTTTTAAAGAAATTAGAAATAACAAAAGAAGAATATATTATGGCTGTACGTAGTTCGATCAAGCAACCAAAAGTATTTTTAAAGCGTAGTCCCAAAGAAGTAAGAATTAACAGTTACAATAAGGACTTTATGATATGGGAAGCTAACACAGATCTTCAGTTTGTACTAGACGAATACGCAGCAGTAACTTACATTTGCGATTATATTTTAAAAGATGACTCTGGAATGGTGCGTATTTTGAGTGATGCCATGAAAGAACGTGACTTTGGTTTTTTGAAAATAAAAGAGAAGTTTAAAACAATTGCTTCAAAGTTTATAAATGCGTCCATAATGGGTGTTCAAGAAGCCGTCTATCACTGTTTGTCTCTTCCATTATCACAAAAAACGAGAACTGTCATCCACATTCCAACTTGGCCGAAAAACGAACGAGTTAAAATATTAAAGAACAAAACTGAATTGCAACAATTGGAACGAGAAAGTACAGATATAGTGGCAGACGGTTTAATTGACAAGTACAGGAAACGACATACTAATTTTGAAAATACATGCTTAGCAGATTTTACTGCTGAATATAACGTACAGAAGGAGACGAGTCCGACTGAAGAAAACGAAGAAAGTATTTGGTTAGTTCCTCGCAAAAGAACTAAAGTTATAAGGTACAAAAGATACAATGTTGATGTAGATGCTTATAATTACTATAGAGAAAACCTTCTTTTATATTTACCATGGAGGAGTGAAGAAACTGAAATCGAAGTAGTCAACTGTCAAGAAAAGTACTTTGAAAATATTGTTGTTATTAAAGAAAATTCGGCTAAATATTCATTAATTTCGGACGAGACTATTGAAACGTATATGAACAACGCGGCCGAAGAAAGGCAGGAAGTTAGAGAAACAGAGGCTAATGAATTTATTGCTGAAGCAGTTTCACATAGTCAGGAAGTTGAGATTATGTTGCCTGGTGAAAAAAGAAACAAAATTAAACAAACTAAAGAACAAAATGAAATTATTGTGCGCATTTCGTGCCCACCAAGAATTGACGAACAATTATTAGAAAAATTATTACAAAACTTAAACGACCAACAGAGACAAATAGCAATGCATATATTACATTGCTTTAAAGTAGGTAGAAGTAAAGAGAAAATTTTAATTTTAGGTTCGGCGGGCACAGGCAAGAGTTTAACTATAAACGCAATTTATCAACTGATAACAAGCTATTTCGATCGTCAACCAGGTATCAAAAACGATTGTGTTAGAGTACTTTTGACAGCCTACTGTGGTAAAGCAGCCTTTTTAATAGGAGGTATAACACTTCATACCGCTCTTGCATTACCTATAAATCAATATAGTGGAAATTTAACAGAACTTTCAGCTGATGTAGCATCCAAGCTCAGAAAAGATTTAATACATCTTAAATTATTGATCATTGACGAAGTAAGTATGGTGGGTGTTAAGACTTTCTATTATGTTGATCAAAGACTGAGACAAATTTTCGGCCGCCCAAATGAGCCATTCGGCGGAATTGCAGTTATATTAGTTGGAGACTTATTTCAATTAAGTCCTGTATTTGACAAATATATTTTTGAAGCACCGCATCAGACATTGCTTGGAGATCTCGTCGGAAATATTCTCTGGGAACAGTTTAAATTATTTGAATTAACAAAAATTATGAGACAAAAGGATGAACATTTTGTGACCGCTTTGAATAACTTAGCTATAGGTCAGATGAATGATGAAGATGTAAAATTAATTAACTCCCGTTCTGTAACAGATATATCGGTAATACCGGTACAAGCTGTGAGATTATATTATGAAAATAAAAATGTCGACGAATTCAATAATATAAGAATTGATCAACAGAAAGGCGAAGAATTTGTTTCTCTTGCTAATGATAAGATTGTTGGAAAAAAAATTACAGATAAAGCAAAAGTCGCAGTATTAGAGAAGTTCAAAAACAAAAGATATGCAGAAGTTAATGGCGTACCATATTCAATTCGGTTTAAAATGAATATAAAATACATGTTAACCCTTAATGTCGATATTCAGGATGGGCTTGTAAATGGTGCCTCAGGTGTTTTGAAATATATTACTTTTGAAGAAAATACTACAATTCCAAAAATTATATGGTTAGACTTTCAATCAGAACGCGTTGGGCAGAAATCGAGAGTGAAACATAATTTTTATATTAGTAAAAATGCTGTTTGTTCTAATTTGGTACCTATCGAAAAAATAGATGTTGAGATAAATGCGGACAAAAGTCTTTCTTATCGATTGACTCGTAATAACTTTCCTCTAGTTCCAGCCGAGGCTATAACCATTCATAAATCACAGGGTCAAACGTACGCCAGTGTTTGCATTGATTTTACAAAATCTAAAAATATGAACAGGATGTTAAAGTATGTGGCTTTGTCACGGTCGGATTTTTCCGGAATATACATTATTGGTCAATTTAGAAAGCCCAATGCCTTAAAGTCCGATGTTGTGCTCGAAGAAATAAAACGACTTAGAAAAGAACGTATTTTGAATTTGTCTTACTACAATTTTGAGGAAAAAGAAGGATTTGTCATTTCTTATTTAAATTGCCGCTCATTTCACAAAAATAAAATTAACATACTCTCCGACAGTTGGTATAAAAAATGCGATCTATTAATTTTTGCAGAAGCTAATAGTCAGCTTGATGAAAATGTGGATTTGCCAACTTTTACAATTGTGTTTAGAACAGACGGTAATAAACGTGAAAAATGCAAAGGTATATTAGGTTTTGCAAAGGCACCGGACGCAGTTCAAAATATAAAAATGTATGCAACAAATACTGCCACCTATCATTTGCATTTGATAAAATTTGAAGTGAAAAACGTAGTGGTAGTCACCGGTTACAAGTCGCCTAAAACACCAGTTTCAGTTTTTAAAGATTATTTTCAAAATATGCTTGATGTAGTTGAGGGCCCAAAAAATACTATTGTAATCGGTGATTTTAACTTTAATGTTTTGTCAAACGACAACTTTATAATTAATTTTTTCAGTGAATTCGGTTTAATTAATAGTTTAGGCCCACAAGTGTTCACCACAGATGGCAATACTCAAATAGACATTCTGTTTTCCAATATAGATAGATTATATACCGGAACTTACGAAACTTATTTCTCTGACCACAAATCAGTATTTTGTGAAATAGGAAAGACTAGAAAAGATGTACCCCAAAAGGTACAACATGAAGAATCACACGTAAATTTACTAAGAGCGAGTAAACCTGTCAATGACGATAAGATACTCGTATTAAGTGACAGTGTACTACGCAAAGAAACTTTACCACACGCAAATTTACTAAAAGCGAATGAACCTGGTAATAACAATAAAATTATCGTATTAAGTGATGTCGTGCTACGCAAAGCAACTTTGGGACAAACGTCAGTTGTGACACAGGTGACTAGCACAAACAACGAGAACGGACGTGGATATAAAATTACTGGTTTGGCAAACGACGATGGCGTTACATGCTATGCTAATTCTATCATCCAGTGTTTAATGGTAATACCCGAATTTAGAGAACAGGTCAGAAACCAATATACAAGAGTAAACAGCATCATTTTAAAAATAATGAACAAAAACCAAAAGAGTGCAAAATGTTTAAGGGAAGCTATCGGCAGTGAAATATTTGCCCGTCGGGAGCAACAAGATGCACAGGAATTTATGGCTTGTTTATTAACTAACCATGTAGAGCAAAACTTTCTTAACCTTTTCAAAACAGAACTTTATGATCCATTGATAATTTGCAACAATTGCAATCAATTAATGCCAGGTACTAATGCCACTGAAACTATATTCTTATTTCTTAATTTTGATATGAACAATGTACAAGTTAATAATTTTGATGAGATTTTTAATCCCAAAGTTTCAGATAGAACATGTAATAATTGCCATAATGAACCGCCTCTTACAGAACAGATGAAAATAACAACCACCAACAAATATTTAATAATGTGCTTTAAAAGATTCTCAATTGATAACAGAGGCAACCTATTTAAAGTTAATACAATTTACGAAAATTTTCATTGGAATAGCATTGTAATAAACGACATGAGGTTCGAAGCTATATGCGCCGTCTTACATTTAGGTAATTTGATTAACAGCGGCCACTACATTTCATTAATTAAACAAGACAATTTTTGGTACAAGTGTAACGATAATTTAGTAGAGAAGGTGGATTTTGATAATACATTAAAAGATGTTTACATTTTAATACTGAAAAGCACACAGTACCAGTAAATGATATTTAAAAAATGATCAAATGTTAAGCGATGAGCAGGCAATTATTTCAATGTCGTAAATAAAATAATCAAGTTAAAGTTTTATCTAGAACGAAAACTGAATTTTTAAAGTACCACTAAGGTGACTGCAGCCCTTGCGTTTAGCCGTTCGTAAAATTTGTAAAATTCGTAAAATTAAATTGTTATGCTGACAACGGTGCTAAACATACTTTCCCTAACAAGAGTACTATATATAAATGGAACTTTAAAGTCCTAGAATGCTACAGTTTTAGTCGAGCAGCCTAGCGTTGTAAAGTTCAATTTTCTTTTTTTTTTCATAACATAAATAATCCAAGAAATTCAACTTTACGAACCAATAAGAAATAAGGGGATATTATATGTTATTAAATAAATTGTTTGTTTTGTCGCTCTAAATTATTTCTTCCAAACCACATTTTTTCGTTGATTATTAAATTCTTGAGAAAGCAAACATTTTAAAGTATAAATTATGTGGTCTAATATAGTCGCACGCTCTTGCTGCATTGTCTAGAACGGTTTTTTTGGATAGTAATTTTCCCGTGCAGAACCATCATATATATATCTGTGATATTTTATTTACACTAGCGTCTTTTGCATAGCATATATCAATTGTTATAAGTTTAACCTTTTTTACATGTTACAAGAAGATTGTGATTATTATTTAAGTTTATTTTTAATCCAACCTAGCTTCACTCTGTCCATCCCTTCAATTACCACGGCGATTCATGCTGTGAATGTTTGCTGCCACCGGACGAGTGCTTAGGGAGGACAATTATGTATTATTAATTTAAAATAAATTTGTTTTAATTTGATTGATTTTTTATTGTTTGACTTACAAATCAAGAGATCGACGGTTTGATCCCAACAAAGTGCGGATTCTCTTTCTTTTTTTTTCCATTTTAAACTTTATTAATAATTGCGGACAATGTTACACGATTAAATACCATCATATATTAGTTGTTTATAATTATTCGGAGTTTGAGGATTGGTCACTACTTTTAAATGAAATATAAATAATTCTATTGCTGCTTTGGTGGTGAACACATACGACGTCGTAAATTAGATAAATATAGGTTGGTCATATTACAATAATACATTTGAATTAAAGGCATATCATGACGGCTGATTTGAATTGACTGACCGATTCTTACGTAAACTATAGGTACCATAAATTAACATGTCTTACTTTTTGGAAACGAAAGATAAAATGTGTTATACGTTTGTAGTGTTAATGTCAATATAATTACTATGGTCCCGTTAGCCCATAGAAAAAATAAAATATACTTCGTTCACGAAGTGTGTTCATTTGCCTATGGCAGTCGGTCGGCGGTCGGCCTTCATCACCCTTATCAAAACAGGATTAATTTTAGGGCCGACGCCGGCGCTGCCTGCTTGTGTTGCTGTTTGAGCGCGTTGGCATATTCAGCAAGTAATTTCAACCCACTATAAAAATGGCAGCTACTTATCCAGAGCTCGTAGCATTCGCTACTGCCAGGAACCAAATTACAGTTAAAAAGTAGCAGACTGCTCTTTAGCAGCCCATCACTAATTTCAACCGGGTGGGGAGGTTCCAGCCGCTTCCAGTAGCTGCCGATTTTTTTGTGTGCATTGGAAATATGAGGACAACTATACCAAATAAGCATCTCGAGAATAAATAAAGATCAAGGATAGAAGCAACCTTTTATTTGAAACTTTACTTTCTAGGAGTGGCAGTTCTTGACAAAATCACAACATATCAAGGGATTTGACTAATGAACTAATGTTATATACTTATCATATCACATATTAGCACATATTAGATAAAATAACTTGCCTGGTTTTAACAATTATTATTCATGGAGGAGAACTTATAAATTTGCTATTAAAGTAGGCAAAAGTTTAATGGATGTTTTAAACTAAACCCCGCATCAAAATTTTATTAATACCATTAAACATAATAGGTTATTTCTCAAAAATATGTATATCTCTGGTTTTACTGGTAAAATTTTAAAAATCCAAAGCCTCAATTATTTGTTTCAATGAAATTTAATAATCCATTTGAAAATAAACAATTCTTTTTACAAACACGAATTTCAGAGCGATTCTAGAAATTTGTAAAATTTTCAGAGTAAAAAAAGAAGTTAAAATTTGGATTCAAGAATATTTTCTCTACAAATTTTGAAAGCAGAAACAAAAACCTACAACTTGAGTCTTAAAACGTCTACATGGGTGCGCGATCTCAAAAAGAAAATATTTTCAAAATTGGTCCACATCACCTTCTGGACAATACTTTTAGCTCTGATTTGTTAAATTTTCACGAAAGTTACTTTTTTCTCAAAAATATTTTCGGGTTTAAAGGAATAAGTTGGTTTCTCTCTTTACTGCCCACAGTTTTTATCTCAAACATTTGTTTCTATTTAAAAAAAAAAAAAGTTATTACGAAAAATCATGTTTTTTCAAAATTCTCTTGGCTGTAGACACTTATCCAGAATCAAGGCATCTAGCGGCCTTCTACCTCAATTTGAAGCAATTCGGTCTTTTTTCGTCTCTGGCGCTTATTCTATTATTTCAATATACTGATGCATGTGATTTGACGAGAAAATGGGAAAAACATGAGCTTTACTTTTTTATTTCGAACTCCTTGAATTGCGAATCGCATTGCCCCTCATAATTCTATATTCATGTGTTTAGGACAAGAAGGCGTCTTTAAAAATAAATATCAACTGTATTGCCCAATAAATGTTTTCAAATATACCAGCATACCTACCATCATTTGTAAAAAGAAGAATTGAAATACAATTAAACATTATTGTTAGTGCATGGGTGACTACATATAAAGTTACAGTATTGTTATAATTCGGTACTTGTATAATCAAAGAGACATAATAGTAAATTAATGGAATTTGGTATTTTATTAGGCGGGTCCCGTGTTATTATGAGAAATGGTTTAGTTTAATTTCTTATTTCATTCCCTCGTTATATTTTCTCATTCACAAAATAATTCTGAGTGAAGGGCGGAGCTTAAACTATAATAAATCCAGAGGGAGCTCGTATCAGTCTAATACTTGTGGCAAAATGTACGTTTGCACGGTTCCGTGCTATACATGTTTTTGCAAAAAGTGTTACGTTTTTTTGAAAAACAAAAATAGTACGATACAAAGAAAACATGAATGAAGATTTGCATCCAGTCCTTTTTCTCATATTTTGGTTTTAAATATTAAAAAAAAAATCACAAAGTCTCGCAATTTACTGCTAATTTAAACAAATCTTATTAAATAATACTAATTTTTTTCAAAATTTTGAAACGAAGCAAACCTAGATTGACATGTTTTCTTCTATTTTTCACTTGTACAAATCTCGTAATTGCAATGGTCTAATTATAATCTGTCGGGCACGGTGCGGCGTTTTAGACTAATTTATTTCTGATTTCTAGAATACCCACTCTTAATTTGTTTTTTCGCATTTTTTAGTTACCCCGAATGCAGTTTCTACAAAGCAAAAAAAAATCCATTGTTTTGAATTTCTGAGGTACAATATTAGCCCGGTTCTAAGAGTATCCTTATATCTCCTATGCATCAAATTTCATATCAATTAGCAAAATCTTTACAATTATGGCGGTCCTATTGGATTTAGCATTAGGTTTTAACGTCAGATTCAGACCCTCTTCGAAAATGCCTAATAATTTTATTTTAATTCCGATGAAATATCAGTGGCGCATTCGCCAAATTCTAAAATCGAGACAACTTTTCTTCAACAACTTTTTGTTCACTTTGTACTAGACCAAGTGTATGAGGCTGGTATGGGACTACCACCAAGCTATACTTCACATTATGTAAAAGACTTACATAAGTTATCTCAGAGTACTACTTCATTGAACGTAACAAGGGACATTCGTGTGGGTCGAATTGAGATACTCCTCGGTATAAAATTATTATGTCGGTTAAGAACATGTCTTGTTGTAGATCGTAGACTAGTATTAAAATTTCCAAAGGTAGGTTGACAGTAAGGTCATGTTCTATAAGAAATGTACATAGGATTTTACACAGATCAGTCTCAGTCCATTTCTGCAAAATAAAAGCGATGTCATCGGAAAGGATATTTTTAACTGAGTAATCAGAAGCTGATAATGAGTTTACTGCTATCTTAATTAATTTCGGTAAACGCTTCCTCTAAAAACTAATTTAATTAGTCGGTTATTAAATGTTATATTCTGATGAAATGGCATAATTAAGTACAATTTAATATGAATCAACATAAATTTCTACCGATCGATTACTCATACTATAAATATAAAATACATAATATAAACGCATTTTTTGGTAATACCATTTAGTGTCGAAAACATAAATTCGATAAAATCAATTCCTGAAAATGTTAAAATTCTTTTTACTCTTACTAGAACAATATAAGTAATGTTACAGTCCCTAAAATCTTAAATTTAATAATGCCAATATATCATGAATTTATTTACAAGTACATATCAAGAACTAAAATCTAATTGCTTTCCAAAGTACTATAAATAAACTGGTGCAATGTAAATGCTCAAACCATTGACATCTCTAAAACTAATTTAATGCATTTCAAAAATCAGAACTATAAAAACAGTTCTAGTCTTCTTTAAACATGATGGTACCTCTATAAAACAAGAATCAAATAGAAAATTTCTCGGTGTACGTGTCAATGAATGTTGCAAATGGAAAACCCATATCAACACAATACCATCAAAACTTGGCAGTGATAGCTTTGCCTTATTAAATATCAGAAACTTAGTAATGAGTTTTTCATCCTGTAAAGTATTTTATTTCCCATATGTACAGAGTTGTATATCGTATGGAATAAAGTTTTGGGGCACTGATAGTGAAACGTGCAGAATATTCCCTCTACAAAAAAAAAATATCAGAATCATGAATCGTGCTGATTATAATGATCATTGTTCTCCACTTTTCCGGAATTGGGGCATTATGACAGTATATTCTCTATATATTTACAATACATTTGTAAAAAAAAATCCTCGAACAGGTCGATTTTAGTTTTGTAAATGCTACATTTTGCCACTATACCAAAATTTATGACGTCATTGGTTTTTGAGTTATGACGTCATCATATTTTTTTTTTTATAGAAACAGATATTTTTGTTTAATGTTTGTCACGCCCTATTTGGCATTAACATCTGGGGTAAGCAGGGAGTTAATTTACGGGGAACCCGGTATATGTGGACACCCGGTATATGTGATTAAAAAGAAAACATCCGTCATTATTCGTGATAAAATCGACAAGAGCGACCATGGGTTAAACAAGTCGGTACTAATAAGCTTGTGGTTAACATATCGGGCAATAGATGGCGAACCTGGTAACATAAAATAGAATTTCATGTTAATCATTGTAATAAATGAGTGATTCTCTTTTATAGTGCTAAACACATTAAAATGCATTGATTTCAGCATTAATCCGAAAAGTACAAATGTTTACTCCATATGTCAGTTTTCGCAAAGTCCGAATGCCGATAATAAAGATCTCAGTAAGAAAACTTAAAGGTTGACAACGTGAATCAAACCTCCTACCAAAAATGTTGAATTAGTGTAAAGTGCGCACATGAATTAGATTTTTCATATCAACTGAAGTTATAAATAACGCAGGACGGAGTGAATCTTCCTTTTTCTATTCCGAAAATTCATTAGACACTTGTTTTCAGTGTAATTAAGTCAAAGGCCACGTTGAGGCAAATCGATCTTGGTATCGGAGTTTAAGACTATAATTTCACCAGTTATTTGATAATTTTACATTCTCAATTTATCGATTCTTAAATCGGAGATATTTCAACAAGTATTTAACGTCCAGATAATCTGGGTAAGTTGTATTTTCACTTCTTTTTAGTTCACAACCATGTGTACATCTTGAGGTTAGCTTTACACTAATTTACATGTTTTTATCGTAGACGGTTTTGGAGAGGATTTATTTTTGGGCAACGAAAGTAGTAGTTCCCTAGATTTTTTCTATGGTTTGATAGCCACGTGGGCAACCCCACACAATTTTAACTCTGGTACAAGTTTTTCTGAAGCGAAGTATACCGAGCTGTGTTTTCCTGGAGGATGTTCTGGCATAACACCAGACCCCAGATCCCGAGCACCTGAGATCTACGATTCTTCACGTGGGTTAACAAAAGATAAGTTATTTTTGTACAATTTAGTGTGCTCATCCTGTAGTTTTTAGTAATCTTTTTATATTTTATATTTAATCATTTAGTA